>CM029368.1:12650293-13165293 GCA_017165825.1 Hepsetus odoe
TTAAAATCAGTAAGGAGAAGAATGCATCAGCAGTGACTCTATTTAAAGGGTCATACAATCCGAATAGCTGGATGAGGCAAAGCCGCAAAGAATTCAAGTGTAAATATAAAAGGAGCATTTCAAACAGATTTAAATGTATTAGTTCAAGACGTTCCAGGAGGTTATCCGAGCCGCAACCTACAACAGAGGAGCAGATCCTTCATTCCATGTTTTACACTGAAAATTCTCTCAGTTGTTTTTTGAATGCACCCCCTGCTCTTCTGTTTTTCGGGAGAAATGGAAGAGATCATTCCTCAGACCGCAGCAGGATCGAGCTCCCCGATTCATGAGTTTCGTTTATATTTCCAGTGCCACTTCGATCGAATCACTCAGCGAAACAAACAAGCAAACAAACAAAACAATCAAAAAACTGAGTTTGGTTAAAGCGTCCAAGTCACCTCATGGTTTTTCTCCATTATGCTACAAAACACTGTTTTAATGCACGTGTTTCATGGTAACAGCTGCTATCTACATACTGACTGTGCTGTGCTTTTTAAACAGAAGAAAAATTTAGCACCACAGGCAATTAGTTGCTATGTAAGTACTAATTTGCATATAACTCAATTCACAGTAATCAGAATTCAGCCAGAGATGCATTTGTAGCCCAAGTGCAAACACATGGGGATAAATCTTATCAGGATACAATCTGGATCCTAGACACACAAGGTGATTCAAGCAAAGACGGAAAGCAAGTGATTAACCGAGTTGAAGGAGGTTGTTTGCTATTAAAACCTGCAGCAACAGCAGCAATCTGTGGATAAAAATGGACACCACTGTTCTGTTCCTTGTATCAGGAAAAAAACGAAATGCGTCACGGTTTGCCTGGTCAGATTCTGCCCCGTTCTCTCTTCACACAGAAACGTCTCCTCTGTCCTCGTCTGCCCCCTTGTTATTTTGTCTATTTCTGTCAGTTTAACTAAATTATTACACCCAGCTGTGTCTCATCAGTCCTCTCTCTCTCTCTCTCTCTCGCTCGCTCTCTCTCTGTGTACAAAAAGTGCTGTAAAAAAGATTTGATCCTTAGTTTATAATAACAAATAGCTTTTCCGCTTTTAAAAATGTAATAAAATACGTGTGTGTGTGTGTGTGTGTGAGTGTGTGTGTGTGTGAGTGTGTGTGTGTATGTTTGTGTGTGTGTGTGTGTGTGTGTGTGTGTGTGGGTTAAATTGTGGCTCACTGTGTGCTGTGCTGTGTTTCACAAGAAACACAAGGATAGTCACTTTTCAGAGATGGGCTCTTATACATCTTATGCAAAAGGAAGCTAAAGGAAGCCCAAAAAAGAGCTTGTAAGCTCAATCGATCAATATATCAAAATATATCAAACGCTTGTTAGAATAATACAAACATACACAAATCCCTGTTTCACAAACACAAAGACGTGAATATATTTCAGATTTGCTACAAAAAGTGAAATAATGTAAAATGCATGTAAATCTTAAATTTGCCATAACTTTTGAACAGGCTAACACCAAACAATATCAGATCATCGTCATATCGTGCCATTATTCATGATAAAAATGCCGAACAACATGTTTAGAAGATGTATTCCATCTCTTACTTAGAAAAGCAACTATTAGCCGTACCAGTTCATACACAGCTAGTACTTAAAACTTTCGCTCTGCTTTGGTTTCCTTCAGGTTTACTCTCATATCTACTTGCTCATCGTCTTTCTTTGTTATACTGGACAGTAACTGTAATTTACATCTCCAGTGTAACGCAGTGAACATTACACATGAACATAAAAGACGTTTTACCAGGGCTTTAGGCAAATTATTTTTGTCACTTTTATTAGAGTCAGAAAGGATATGTACCAAAACGAATGAACTTTTTAAAGTGATAACCTCAGTATTCTTTAAAGTGAAGGAACTTTAAGAAATGTTCTTCCTGTCTCACTTCATACTCCACTCTCTGTACCTGGAACTGCAGGACTCAACCTTGGGTTTGATTGAGGTTGGAATGGGAAATGGGCTCTTAGCAGCGGAATTACCCTCACTCACACACATTCGCTTACTCTACTCCACCTTCGCTGTTATCTGCAGAGCCTCGTTTGGGCTCGCCATCCATCTCCGTCTGCCTGCGACATGTGCAGCGATATGCAGGACCTTGCCAGGACTCTTCTTTGGTGACAGGGTATTTTCACCTCAGTGTTCCAGCCTTTGAGTCGGCCTGTAAGGAGCCTATCGATTTCGTTCGTGGACCCCGATGCACCTGGGCCTGTTCTGTTAGGTACAAGTTCTCAACAGATCAGGGCAGCAGAAACATGCCTGCTTTTTAACCGTGGTTGGAAACGGCTCATTTACAGTGACGCTGATATTAACAGAGTGACTCTTGTGCATTTCATGCAGTCAAATCATTTTTTTTTTTATTTGTATCTGATTGTTGGTCAGTTCTTTAATGATGCTAGATGTTTTATTTATTACAACCAACAAATCAGTTTAAGTGTAGTAAGCTAAAAAAAAAAAGTCATGCATTAGTTTAGACTGAATGGATGAAATCATCAGAAAAGAACAAGTCATTAAGAACAGTCTTGGAAAAGAAGCTACTATTTTGAAAAACTTAGCTGGGTTATAAATGAGGTGTAGACATTTTCTGAAGTTAAATGTGTAAACACCTCCAAGAGGTTGAAGAACCTACCAAACACGTCATTCATCAAGCCAGAGTGACAAGACTCTCAGTCTGCAAGGAACTTCCACCATTTAAACAAAAACCCTAAACTATCTTTTTTTTTAGTTTGTCTGTTCTTTGGGAACCCTTCCAGACTGACGAAGGTTAAAAGAGCCAAAAACAGACAGTTCCAAAAATATAATATGAATTGGCAATGTCTCAGTGATTTCTGATATTGATTAGGATATGCTTTAATTGTACAATCATGACTCCCCCTTCAGATTGCAGTGATTGATATGCTTTGTTTTAGAAATTATAAAAATAAAAATAATACTAAACACACAACGTAGTCTACACAAGAACTTTACAAGTTAACAAGCTGCAGGCTGGACCTAGAATGGGCTGATTCCGTTTATTTTATCTTTTAAACTGAAAACATTTTTTTGAAGAAAATGACCTTTTATTTTACAACAGTAATTCCATTCAAGCATTTATTTATTTATTTCTCCGAACTAACAGCAAGAAATATTGGGCCCTGAACAATGTGGCAACTCGCACGTCATTATGAAGGCAAGTTCTTCCATGGGAGCTCCTCTCACTTTGGTTACTTTTCAGCTGTTTTCACCTGTTAAATGCATGCAATCCCTATTGGGCAAGTGTAAACAAATGCCTGAGAAAAAAAAGGAAAAAACTTGCGTAATTGTTCATGGAAATATAAGTGCAGTCGCTTTTAATATTGCATAAGAGTATGAAAGTAGCATTAAATGGACACAAAAAAGGCTAACATTGATTCTTTAAATAATTACTCAAGTGCCCTCTCAAGTAGTCGCCCACGCATTCTACAGCAGCAGCCGCATTTTCTTGAACAGCTGTCTCTTCCCATCATGGCAGCACATGGAAGTTCAGTAGAGAGCTTGACGCTGTGCTCCTGGCTCTTTCTGCCACACTGTCCAGGAGGACTCAACTCCAGCACAAGCACCACGAGAGAAAAACAAACAGCTAGTCCCCAGGGAGAAGGAAGCAAAGGAGCGGTCAGCGAACAGCTCCAGTAAACAGCAGAGAGAGACCAGCAGGTTTTCCAGACCTTGTGACTGTACAAAGACATGCTGTTGAACAAGACATTATCATCCAAATGTGGCTTTAATAAAGACGTCACTGCATTGTGCGCCACCTTCCCCTATGCATGAATTACGCTCCTGTTGGTGAAAGGAGAAGAAAACAGCAGCAAAATCACCCAAGAATAATGAGATCCATACAGCTATTTCCATTAGGAGGCACGCAGCAGAGCTAGCCTCAGTTTTGGCAAAGCCATTTGATTCTGGATGAGGCCTAATGGAGATTCGCTTTTCATTTCAACAATTATGGCTCCATTGCCAGTGAGGGAGAATTTCCTCATTCGCCCTTTGGCTGCAGATTCTTCTCCCGCCACACAGCTTGAGGTAAAAGTTAGATCATGTCTTGCGGTGATTGGTAGCACTTTTTTCCTTTTATTTTTGTCCCTAGATAAGCAATTACAACCACAGCCCGTTGCCAGGCAGGTAAAAGCAGAGTAAAAAAAGGGAAAGTAAGTAGCAGAAATGAGGAAAAAAGAGGCCTCCCAGGCACGCTTTCAGTCACACTTTATTGTTGAGACAGATGACACTGCAGGCTTGGAGATTGGAAAAGGAAAAAAATGAAGGAGGCACTTGGAGTAAAGAAAAAAAAAAAAAAAAAAAAAACAACTCTGGCCAGGGTAGTGAAATTGGTATTTTGGAGATGAGAAGCAAAAGATGATTCATATTACTACCTACAGCTAATGCCCTGGAAAAAAGAAGCCAAATCACACTTTATGCTCCGGTGCGCTGTTTGACAATTGATCATCCTCTGCCAACCTTTGGTTTGTTTGTAATGGCTCTTGAAATGACCTAATTTGGAGAAAATGTTCCTGTGCTGCACTTTGTTGCTCCACATCAATGTTTCACTGATAGCAAATACAAGAGATAATGGCAGATGTCAAAGGTTGTCTTTAGAGGAGGCATAAAAACAGAAACGACAGCCTTATACAGTTTGGTGCCTTGTGTGTGTATTCTTTCATAAATCTGTGCCCAGCTACAGTGGATTATCACGTACACAACCGGTTTCACACACTCCCCTTGTCTATTCTTATCCATCATGGCTAAAACCAAAGCTTTACACACTTTGATCATCTGCCTGGTGAGATCACAGAGACCAAAGGTAAGATTGCTTTTGTAAATTAACCTGAACAAAAGATAAAAGAAAAAGGGAGAAAAAAAAGAATATGATTATGTCTCTCCCCTTTCTGCCCACCCCCCGAAGCTGCAATAGGGTTCAGTGACTGCTTTCATAAACTTTGATGAAATTCTGACCTCGCTGCTTTAATGTCATCAACGGAACCTAAAGATCAGCCGGCAGCTCAATTGTGTATTGATCGTGGGCCTAATCTGGTATGGATGGGCTGCACTGGCGGGTCCGGACTAAGAGCGACAGACTGCACACTAATGGGCCCCACCATCAGCTGCCCACCTCCGCTGCAGCGCCACTTCCTTTGATTCTCATCAAAAGGGATCTGCCTGCCTTTTTGACCAATCCCTTGCAAGGATGCTTCAGCTAATGCCTTTAACTAATTGTTGAAGGATTTTTGCGCTCTGTGTAGGTATAATTAATCAACTCCAGCAACTAATTATAAAGAGCCCCAAACAGCGAAATGTTTCCTGATTAAAAGGGTGCAGTATCATTTTGACAAAATGAAATTATCCTGTTTACATATGCAAAGACTTTCCAGCCATGTTTAAAAAGAATTTCAAGGCATATTTAGACTATATTAAGCATTTCAAAGAGCGATAAAATCCTTCACACCTGAGGTTTGTTTGACCACTGATTCCCATGTATAATTTGGGCCAATTAACCTTAACCATCAGCACAACACTTCCAAACAATACAGTGAACTACACAACAAGCTAGCACAAAGAGCAATACATTTAAAGATGCTCTATGAGAACTTTTCGTGGAGTAGTTGTGGCACCGTTTTGCAATTAATGATTTAGTGAAAGGAAGAGGTCAACATCAAACAGCCAAGAGCTTCCTTTCATGTGTCTACACATTAATAAAATGAGTTTTACTTAAATCTTGATTATATTGTACAAACAAAATGTTTAGGCAAATGCTGGGTTGTTGTGTTAAAATGTCTACATTTTATTCCTTTTCAGCCCTCTGTAATGGAGGTAGATTTAGACTACCTGAATAATAAACAGCAACTTTGATTATGTGAAAGCCAGTGTCTTGGGCGGAAATACTAGATGTAAAATTCACAAAATGGCTTAGACTCATACGTATCAAGAGGCTGAGCAGGGAGTCCATCTGTGAAAAACTATTACACCGATATTACACAAATATTTACATTTTGGATGCATGAGGCATACATGTAGCTGTTTTAATAATCGTGTATGAAGTCTTTTGAACGGTAGCACAAGCAAGAAAGTGGCAATTTTGCAATATTCTGTTATCATCATGAACTATCACAATATTCTTTGTTAAGCACACTGTGAATGCAGTCAGGAGTTAAAGGCCACTGGCCATAATACCCATATTTTTTATTGATGTACTTCATAAAATAGTTAATTAATGATTATCTTTAATCATTTTTTTAAAATGCAACACTCATCAAACTATAAAAGAATGATTCTGTTGCTGATAGTCTTTTGGTCTTAATTGTCTTGTGATTCGAGGTACTTGCCCTGTTGCTCAACCATAATTAAAGTGATACTGGATCATGTCAAAGTTAATGGACAGTTGTCTTTACTGACATAAAAAGTGGAACAACCTTTATTTTGTGTTATGTGTAGTGTACCAAGTCAAGTCAGTTACCTAGTTATACATTGCTAATCTCTATTTGAGAATGAAGGCTCTAAACAATCGTAGGCTTCCATACTCGCAACCGTAACCAACAGATCCGCCCAACTGCATTAAAGTGATCGTTCTTTTAAAGATCCTTGTCTAATGACCTTCACTTTTAAAACTCATTTTTGTTGTTAAGCATGTCACATGTCATAGGGGCAGCGGTGGCCTAGTGGTTAGGGAGTTGGCCCTGCATCGGAAGATTGTGGGTTCGATTCCCTCACAAGTAGGTTGCCCTGAGGTACCCCAGAGCAAGGTACCGTCCCTGTCACTGCTCCCTGGGCGCTTTAAATAGCTGCCCACTGCTGCATGGTGTTTGTGTGCATGGGTTAAAAGCAGAGGTCCAATTTTGTAGTGGTTCACGTGAGCTGTGCTGTGACCTCGCATTGACAAGGGTTGTCACTTTCACTTTTCCACTTTTCACTCTTATGCCTCAGCAAATGGATACATTCTTCTTCCAGTGGCTCCTTGAATTTTCCAGTTCTTTAGCTATTAAAACGTTGAAACAAACTATTTTTGACAAAAAGGCAAATGTCAGAAAGGTATCTGGTTCAACATTTAGCCAGCTAAACGTGTCCCTAAACTGTACACACAGCTCTGTGAGATAAAGTACAATAGGTTATAACATTTTTCTCTCTTTGTTCAGCAATTACCAGTGTAATGACAGACAAGCCCTGTCCCTACGCTTGAGATTCAGTGACCCAGTCTGCTACTGTCAGCCGCTACTGAGCTTGTTAACTCCAATTTTGCTCTCAGGGACTGTAGACACCCTTCATAAAAAAAGGATGATTCTCAAAAGTCTCAGCCTCAAGTCAACCTAGTGATGATAAACACTGAACTAAGAAACATTATAAATAACTATTTTAGACCAGATAAAACACATTATGTTTTCCTAGGCAAAAGGAGGGCATGGTATGAGTTGAGGCACATCTGAGGTGCAGAATGGAGTGTGAAAAGGATTCTATGTATCTGGTAATGGCGTCTCCACAGGCAGCGAGTGTGGCAGGCGGTGGAGACCCAGTGGTAATGGGGCGAGTTGTTTATTGTGTTGTCATTTTTAATGAGTTCTCTGCTTTTGAGAGGAGATGGAAGGCTGTCAGAAACAACATGGGTGAAAAGCAGCTACAGTACTTTGTCCAATCTTTCTTTCCAACAGTCTGCCCTCCCTTCTTTGTGCTTGTCACTCCATCTCCAGCAAATGAGACTTCAGCTATACATTATGCAAAACAACCACATAAAATCTGAAACAAATCTAGCCCTGGGATGTAAATTGTCTATACTGGTTTATTGGACTTTATGCCACGGTGATTAACTGTCATTTAATGAGTGCTTCCAATGTGATATACAGTCATGTGGAAAAAAATTAGGACACCCTATGAAAGCCTGGATATTTAATCTCAATTTTAACATTACCGGGAGATTCAAGTAATATAACTACACAATTAAAACTGAAGAAAATACTTTATATTCTTTATATTTATATTATAAAAATATTCAGTAAAATGTAATTCTACAGAAAAGTGATTTCTGGTGTGTAATAAATTAGGACACCTCCACCTTTGTTCTCAACTTAAATTGCTCAAATCGCACACAGGTGTAGCACATCAGGTGCACATGATTAGAACATGGTTACTCAGCATTTTGAAGGAGGTTTGCTCGATTTAAACCTCAGACATTTAGTTTGGTGTGCTCCTGACTGCTGAGATGAGAGTGAACACCATGTGAGATCAAAAGAGCTGTCTGAGGCTTTCAGAAAGAAGATTGTAGCAGCTTATAAGTCTGGTAAGGGATTTAAAAGGATCTCAAAAGAATTTGCAGTCAGCCATTGCACTGTCTGAAAAATAGTCTACAAGTGGAGGACTTCCAAAACAACTGCCAACATGCTCAGGTCTGGACATCCAAACTAGTTCACCCCGAGAGCAGACCACGAGAATCTCCAAAAAGTCTCCTAAAATGTCATCATGGGACCTACAGCAGGCTCTTGCTACTGTTGATGTGAAAGTGCCTCTACACTCAGAAAGAGGCTGCGCAACTTTAACTTGCAATTTTTGAAACCTTTGCTCTCTAACAGAAACATCAAGGCCAGACTGAAGTTTGCCAGAGATTGCCTGCAATTAAATAACATTCTTTTCCAGAGAGAAATAAAAACAAGATTAAACATTGATATGTCCACATGTCCTAATGAATAATTTTTTCACATGACTGTAGTTATGATGACAGGCAATTAAATATAATTATTTCTATTGAACTATAAATACTTTGAATTAAACAACAAAACAAGGAATTGTTTTTCTTCAGAGAAGAGTGCCTGTAAAGTGTATTGCTTCTCAGAAATCAGCATTTAGGCTCATTATTAAGTTTGGGTTGAAAACAATACAGTTGCAATTTTTAAACGTTCACTTGGAAATGTTCCTGTCAGGATAAGAGCTTTTATGCAAGCTCTTACATTTGCCAGCCTTTCAGGTACTTGACTGAAGTCCTCAAGTGCCAGATTACCCACAAGCATAACAAGGGAGCGAAATAAGGAATCAACCAATCACATTATGAACTATTTGGAAAAAAAATGCAAGAAACTAGTCTTTTTTAGAAGAGTCTAAACGTAAACAGCAGTCTAACCAGGGTCTTTCTGTCAAGTGGCAAACAGCATCAGCTCTATGCCAGGATTCCTTACTGAAAGTAATACCAGGAAACACTTGAAATGATACATAAAAGGTAAAATATGAATTAATTAGCCATATTGTTACAACCACCCTCATAATATTGCATCAATTTCTGTTACCAAAGCAGATCTCACCCCTCAAGGCATGGACTCCTTAAAACCCTTTGAAAGTGTGCTGTGGTATCTGGCACAAATATGTTGGCTGGATATCCCTTAAGTCCTGTAAGTTGTGAAAAGAGCCTCCATGGATCAGACTAGTTTGTCCATAGGGAGCTGATAGGATTGAGAATTGAGATTGGGTTGAGATCTGGGGAATTTAGAGGGCAGGTCAACACCTTGAACTCTTTGTCATGTTCTTTAATCCACTCCTGAACAATTTTTGCAGTGTGTCAGGGCATATTAACCTGCTGAAAGAGGCCATTGCCATTAGGGAATACTGTAATGAAGGGGTTTACCTGGCGTGCAACAATGTTTAAGTAGGTGTTACGTGTCAAAGTAACACCCACATAACTGCCAGGACCTGAGGTTTCCCAGCAGAACATTACCAGGGGAACACACTGCCTTTGCCAGCTTGCCTTTTGCAGACATACATCTATACAATGTAAAAGAAAACAGAATTTATAAGAGCAGGCCACCTATTGCTCAGTGGGCTGATTCTTTTATGCAAATAACCATTGTGGGCACTTTCAGTGGTGGACAGCATGGATACTCTTACTGTTCTGAAGTTGAAGGTCATTATATAAGATTATAGAAGATTTCCTAGTTTTATGACCTTGTTTTCCTACATGTTGCACACATAAAGACCTAAATCCTATGGTCATGATACACTGCTGTTTTTAGACACTGTAGAACATTTGGCTCAAAACCAGTTTTCCAGCATTTACAATACTGTGTACGATGTCATTTTCAAAAAATAATCAAGAAAGGATAGGTTAAATATTTAATTTTCTTTCACTTTTGTGACACACTGAGTGTATCAATGCAAGTACTTCAAAAACCTAGCAAAGAGAAAACTCTGATTTAACATGGGTCCCTCAGTTATCTTATTTCTTATTAATTACATACTGTGCAGTTTTACTGTTGCTTAGCAACTAACCAGTAAACAAATAAAGTAGAGATAGTAACAAGATGTTCATATTTGATGATGATCTCATTATTGGCATACATATAAATGCACTTAGGTATACAATTTTAAACTTTTACATGGAATTTGAAACTTACTCAGTCTTGTTTTTCATCCCATAGCAAAGCACATTATCTACACTGGTTAAGTTTTGCACAAGTGTGACTATTGCACTACAGGGCAAAGACACTGACTCACCGTGCTCTGCTGAAAGGAAATGAGACACACTTGATGAATCTTGTATTGTATACATATCCTGTCCTAAAAGATTACAGAACTGTCAGATTCAAGCAAAGGATAGAATCTGATTATCTCCTCCACATATGAACACATCTTTGGTCACAGTCAATATAAAATAAGTAGCCTTCTTTAGCTCATAAAACCCAAATGAATGTGTTAAAAGTTTGTTACATTTCTTCAAAAGCCCTCAAGAAGCAGAAAGGTAATCAGGACCATGGACAGCTCCCAGACCCTTCGCAAAGGAAGCCAGCACTGAGGACCTTCTGCTCTGAAGCATAGCGGAACTGTTACTTATTCCCCGCAGACAATAAAGGAGGCCAGTGCCATGGATTTATGGCAGTGTCTACAAGAGGATGAAATTAGAGTCAGACAAATTATATTATATATATATATATAGTACTGTGCAACAATTTTTAGGCAGGTGTGAAAAAATGCTGTAAACAGAATGCTTTCAAAAATGGAAGTGAGTGTTAATCATTTATTTTCATCAATCAACAAAATGCAGTGAATGAACAAAAGAGAAATCAAAATCAAATCAATATTTGGTGTGACCACCCTTTGCCTTCAAAACAGCATCAGTTCTTCTAGGTACACTTGCACACAGTTTCTGAAGGAACTCGGCTGGTCTGTTGTTCCAAACATCACTGTGTTTCAACCTCCGTGTGACAGTGATGATCATCAGCACCTGTTTGGTAAAACTGGTTGATCAGACACCAACTATAATCCTACAGAATCCCTGAATTTGTGCAAGTGTACCTAGAAGAACTGATGCTGTTTTGAAGGCAAAAGGTAGTAACACCAAATATTGATTTGATTTAGATTTTTCTTTTGTTCGCTCACTTTGCATTTTGTAAATTGGTAAAAATAAACAATCATTATTTATATTTCTGAAAGCATCCTTTGTGTACAGCATTTTTTCACACCTGCCTAAAACGTTTGCACAGTACTGTATATATATACACACACATTATGGAGGCCTAGTGGTTAGAGAATTGGCCACAGGATCGGAAGATTGTGGGTTCAAACACCTTACCGGTAGGTTGCCCTGAGGTACCCTTGAGCAAGGTACCGTCCCCGTCCCTGCTCCCTTTCATAGCTGCCCCCTGCTGCACGGTGTGTGTTTGTGTGCATGGGTTAAATGCAGAAGTCCGATTTTGTTGTGGTTCACTGTGTGCTGTGCTGTGTACTCACAATGACAATAATAGTCACTTTCACTTGTGTGAAAAGTGACTATTTATTGCTAACTAGACAGCACAGTAAAATCTTTCACTTTGTACTTTATTGGCAGTGGAGCTCCCTTTTTCAGCCTTTGGCAAACTCTGTTTGTTTTAATTAGAATTAGAATCCTGGTAAGCCCATCAGTGTCTTTGGTACCTGCTATGCTTGAACCTGTTAAAGTAGGATTCAGGCTGGTGGTCACATCACAGGGAAGAGTTTAAGTATGATGAAAACAAGCAGGCTTCCAAAAGAAATGGATGCCAATGGAGGAGGGGCAAGAAACTAAGAGTGTGTAGATTTGCCACACCGTAAGCCTCATAAAACTCTTTAAAATAATGGTGTCAAAAAAAGATTTCTTAGGAATAACACTACAGGGAAAAAACCTTCACTGTTTAAGGAAGCTTCCAATGAAATTGTTCAGGATCCATGTTCAGTGATCAGCGTTTTAGTGTTGTTTGTATGGAGTGTTGGTGAAAAAATGCAATGCACCACAATTTTACATGCCCAGACTGAGAGGGTGAGATTCACAACGCATGCATTTGAAAGGTCACAGTATTTCAAATAGACATCTGTTTTGCAGATTCCTTTTTCTCATTTTACTTTCTAGATATACAGTACAGAAAAACAGCATTTTATTTAGCTTCCAGTGAAAGTGATCAATAAGTATAAGTTACTAATTTTCCAGTGCCTTGAAAATGTTTAAGAGAAAGTGAAAACCCTTGTCATTGCGAGGTCACAGCACCGCACAAACCACAACGAAATTGGACCTCTGCTTTTAACCCATGCACACAAACACCGTGCAGCAGTGGGCAGCTATTTAAAGCACCCGGGGAGCAGTGACAGGGACGGTACCTTGCTCAAGGGTACCTCAGGGCAACCCACTGGGGTGGGAATCGAACCCACAATCTTCCGATGCGGTGCCAACTCCCTTACCACTAGGCCACCACTGCCCCTGATTTAAGCTTTAATTTAAAATAATTCTTCTCTTCAGTATTTCTCAATAACATCTGTTGCGTTTATTCATTACATTGTCCTCTCAATGCAAGAAGATGGATGGATCTGATGAATGTAGAGTGGAGGTTGATTTTCTTGTCTCGCTCAAAGATGACACCTTTAGACACCCTTCACAGCTACTCTCTTCATTCGACTGGTATCTGGATTGTGTTCTAATCAGATTTTAACCACCCGCTTTTTTGTTAAACACATCTTAGGTTAACCCGATTGCTTCTGATTTTTCTGTTCAATTTAAAAGGAATGTACAATTTCTCACAATAGGCGAGATAAACCAAACTGGTGCTTTTTTATGCCATTATATTTGAGCTTTACTGTTAAATGTATTTTGGAGAGATGGAAGCATTTATACTGTTATAGCACGTGACTCAAATGTGTTAAAATGAAATAACCTAATTATAAGATCTATATAGAGATGCTTAGAAAATTCAAGTTCATATGTCATGGTTCTTTTTTCAGTTACCACTTAAAAAATATTTGTCATTTGTTACTGTTATGCAATAGTGGTCCATTTCATTAAACACAAATACTATGACGAAGAAAAATAACCCAAATAAAGGGTAAAATAATTAACAAAATATAATTGTTTTAGATGTTGCTGTGCTATGATTTAAATAAAGCACTTTATTTTAAAAGGTATTTTTATCACAATATCAGGCCACTGAAATTTAAATACTGTACTGGAATCAGTCTCGGTCTCAAAAACGTCCTCTTATGTGCGTTATTTGCAAGGAAAGTAAGAATCTTTAGTATTATTTCTATTTCTGTGGATGGGTCGGTTCATTTATTGGTTTCCAATGAGTTTTTATAAAAGCATCCATTGAAAGGGTTGTTAATTAACTAAAACTTGTATATTCATAATACACAAGTGTGTAGAGGACCCTGATGAGGATCTGTTTTTAAGTGTGTAGGCACATTTTCCAACTGTAAAATGGCTAAAGCCCTGCTAGAAACATTGTGAACCAGAGGTAGAGCTGAGTCCCTCATTGTGTTGCATGCATAATGCAGTTTCCATGTAATAAAGCAAGCAGATATATGAAGGAGTAGAGGTAGGGCAGTGCAGTCATAAAAAAAGGTTTATGAAGTGTGGGACGGTGTCAGAGCATTCCAAGCTGGAGGTGTGACTCAAAGACAATGAATCATAATTTGGCTTTCAAATTTACCACACAGCCATGAATATGAGTACACATTCACTTTAAGAGGCTTTAAAAGGGTTACAGCAAAGATGTCTTCGGAAGAGAATATGTGCTATTGACGACAGTTTTACCATGTAATTTATTATTCATTTTCGAATATATTTAAACATCTGATCAATGATTTGTAAAACAGAAAAATATTGATATAACATCAGTAGAAGAATATAAGGAACGTCAGTTTATCAATTAGATCAATGCTAACGATCTAACGCTCTATATATTCATATGTGTGTGTATGTCACCTGATGGTATGAATAATAATTATTACCATGTCCATCACTTTCCCTGTTATCAGGCAGAAAGGCACAGAAGCAGCTTCATGCCAGAGGACATATGAAGGAACAGATGAATATTTGCAGTTCAGCCTTTCTTTGATCCAGTTCTTCTGCCTCTCCAAGAATTGGTGGAGTTGCATATTAAATGCGATGGGGGAGCGAGCAGCGTCAGTCGGCAGCCAGTCATCCGGAACTGCAGAAGACGGGCATCAGCTGTCCCATGAGATACCCAGGCTTTGATAACCCTGCAGAGGCAGGAGCCTGTTTGTGTGTGTGTGGATGTGTACTCCATTTTTTGTCTTTAAATGGATGGATGTGTATTATAAAGAACATACCCTCACCAGTTTGTGGCAATTAAACAATTTATAAGAGCAGGTCTAAAGTGAAGTGGTGACGAACAGGATACAGCAAAGTAGAGGGAGAGAGAGAGAGAGAGAGAGAGAGAGAGAGAGAAGTGATAGAAAGAGAGAGAGGGAGTGATTCAGAAAGAGAGGGCAAGGGAGAAAGGAAAAGACAAAAGAACAGAGAAATAAGAGAAGGAATAAAAACAAAGAGAACTGTAAAGAGAGCATGAGGATGAGTCTGCATGCTTGAATCAAACTTTCCATTTCTAATTGGAAAGGGAGGGTAGACAGTGGGAAATAATCAACAAAGATTAAAGTTAAAAGAAAGAATGAGAGGAGAGGAAAAAAAATCACAAAGAAAGTGAATAGAAAGAAGAGGGGGATAGGAGAAAAAAGAGGGAGAGAGAAAGAGAAATTAAAGATGGCAAATTGAGGGGAAAATAGGTAAAGAGAGTAAAAAGAAGGGATAAAAAGAAATTTTTAAAGAGAAAGAGAAAGGGGAGAGAAAGACACACACACACACACACAAAGAGAGAGAGAGAGAGAGAGAGAGAAAGAGAGAGAGAGAGAGAGAGAGAGAAAGAGAGATGCTATCAGGGGAAATCAAGCCCTTGGTCTCAGTGTGAAAGGGCCTGACGGATGGGCCTCCTGTACACACACACACACGCACACACACACACACACACACACACACCTACACACATACACATGCAGAAAGTATGGCTGGGCTCTTCATTACCCACGCTATGAATGCAACCACCCACAAGGTCACTCCCACAGCATTGCCATCAATCAAAGCGGCGCTTCAGCCCTGGCCCTTTGCAGTTGTATTGTAGGGCATGGCCAGTGCTGAGATGAACACACACTTGTCGGATGATGAGATGAGATGGAACTCTGGTTGAAAAGGAAATATCATTCCCAACTGGAGCAATACGAGCACACAATGGAATTTCATCGGAATTGCCAGGCATCCGTTGGCAAACATACAGATTTATTGGCTTTAAGTCAAAGGGTGAGTGGGCAGGGTTTGCAGGTTCACCTTGCTGGGTCCAGGCTAGGCTAGGAGCCTCCTGCATGGTGGCCATTCCAGTTTAATTATTCCTGTCTGACCTGCATCTGCATGCATCAGTAGCTTGGCAGAGTCTGCTGTAGCATGCTGCATAGAAAACAGCCCTTCTGAAGTCAATAGCACAGAAAAAGCAGCCAGGACCCAGATGCATAGTAAAGACACACCATAGCATGAAGCAAAACAGTCCGGGGAGCAGTGATGGAGATGGTTCCTCAGGGCAACCAACCAGTCTGGGATTCAAACCCACAAACTTCCAATCCTGGGGCCAAGTTTCTCTGCCTTTCTCCCTGTGTGCACTAGGAAAGACTCCAACGTCGCCCCTGATAAGTGGTTGAGACAGTAAATAAATAAGTGAATGTCAAACAAGAGAAATGCCTTCCCTCCAATCTTCCCTGCAATGTCCTTAAATGAGTACAGGTTTTTGTCACCTACGTTTCATTGCAAGAACGGCCACAAAACATAAAACCTGTTACATTTAGCTTTACAGTTAACGTTTCCTTCAAGTATGCCAAACTATTTAATGACCCTTTATTAAAAGGAGATTAAAAAACATGGTGCCCTGCAACTTGCGTCTTAAAAGAAACACACGGTGCGCCTCTGTGATAGAAGGATCTAGCCGATGTCTACTACAGTTTGGGAGAACATTGGTTTAAAAAGGTTCATAATTGATTGTATTTATTATAAGTAAATTACAAAAATATCAAAGTGTCCACACCTTAGGTGTCTAAGCCCAAGTTTACCAAAACCATGCTGCTTATAAGATCACAATATTAGCCCAGGTTAGACTTACTTTAGAGAAATAAAGACTAATAAAACCAAATGGTATTCTGCTCAGCTCTCAGATGCTGCTCTGTATGGAGCCTGGTAAAACAGCAGAGGCTGATGTTAATCAACCTGAACAAACCTCTCACTGCACCGTCCCACCCAGACAATCAAAGCTAAAGAGGGGAAGATATTTTATAATTATTAACAGCATATCACTGCCATCGTACTTTAACTAATGTGTTAAAGTAATAATGTGTGGCAAACTGGCAAAGTACCATTAACACTGCCATTCTGATTGGGCAATCAGGCCATTATGGTAAATAGCTTCCATAATAAAGCTACTGAGGCACATCAAATTTATGAATAAGGCCTGGTGGCTTGCAAATAAGAGGACATGGAAGGTTCATTTCTCTCCACGTTATTGACATGTTTACTATTGCAGCTGAGTAGAGCTACAGCTGTTCCTCAGGGGTAAGACACTTACATTGACCGCCTTGCGAACGGGCAAGGTCTGTTTGCCAGATAAACACCACGAATATCGACTCAGGTTCAACTGGGGTCATTAAATATCAGCAAGACCATAAGTCTGATTTGCTGGAACAAAGATGATTTGGCCTGCCGGGTTCTACGGGTTCAAACACATTCATAGTGAGGGAAAAATAACTTGAGGACATTACTGTAATTCCCTACTGTGACTTCCCACCATCCTCACCATGTGGTGAAGCCGAAAAAAAAACAGCATTAACACTGCTGTTCAAAGTCATACAGCCTATTGAGTTAATAAACAGACTGCTCTGGAAGCTGGCATGCCTACGTTCCACAAAGCGATGTTTTTCACAATTGTTACAGATGATAAAGCAACAGCACCACATTTTACTGAAATATTTCTGTGAAGCAAAAAATAAATAAATAAATAAATAAAATAAAAATATCAGGCGATTTCCCCCACAAGGTCAACGGACTTAATCCATTGCATTAACAGTGGGTGGAAAACACAGCATAAACATTAGATGTGAAAAAGGTTAAACAAACCTCATTAACCTTATCAGACCTAACACCTGGCTGCCATTACATTCAGAGATTTAACTCATTTACATCTGTCCCCAGGTCTGAGCTGATACAGTAAAAAGGATCAGTACGTGGAACTGAGGCTTTCTATACATTATTGTGATTTAATATAAAATAGCTTTTCACATTCACAACAAAGCAACCGCATCAGTTTAATCAGAGTAATCAGAATAAAAGACGACTGACTTGTCCAAACTGATATATTTGTTTGCTCAAAATCGTAGTTTGTAACGCATGTATTTCACGAAAGTTTCAACAACAAAGAAATTGTCAGAAAGTTTAATATAACTCTATAAACTCTAGAACTCTATAGAAATGTATATACAGCTCATTACAATGTCAAGAAAAACTGAACGAAAAGCTTGATGTGAAATGTGTTCTAGAGCACCTGGCGCAATTTTTCACAGATGTTTGTTTTATTCACACGCTTCCTCGCATGACGAATATTGCATAAAGTACGAACACACTCTCTGATGCAAGAGCCAGTGCTTTATTAGCATCCTGAGACACTGATTTGGTCTAAAACATTTTTTGGTGCATTCATAGCACAAAGCTACATAGAGGCACATAAAATGAGACTCATGTAGACCCACTGGCTGTTTTGAATACATACGGTAGTTTTATTTAAAGGAGAGGCAGGGTGACCTCTGGTCAGCATCAATTTAAGGAGTTCCGAGTACAAATGCATTTTAAAATCTAACAAATGAGCTGCGCAGAAATTAAAAGGGTTAAAACCACAACACCACACTGAACACCAGACACATACAGTAGTGGCCTTTATTTACCTCTTACACCATATTACCACTCACACACACACACACACACACACACACACACACACACACACACACACACACACACACACACGCACACACACACACACACACACACGCACACACACACACACCTACCTACACACACAACTTGTGGCAGCTCCCTCACAGCGATTAAAATGTCAGTCCACAGCCATAGCACCACAAGAGCTTTAAAACTGCTGTCTCCTTTTTAAAGGCTTAAGATGAATGGCACTCTGTACATGCTGCTTCACACTTCCACAAAGACGTATATTAAACTGGTGCAACTACATGGAAATGTTGGCAAACTTTGGCAAAAGTGGTTGTTATTTCCTTAAGCTAGGATTAGCTGGTGGAAAAGGGGTGACATAATTAGTTAGAAGGTTGTGTTTGTAGAAATTCAGCTTAAAATCAACAGCTTCAGATTGAAGGAAAAGAAAGAAAGAAAGAAAGAAAGAAAGAAAGAAAGAAAAGGAATCTGGACCTTTTACAAATGCTATATAAAATCCATTGTTATTTTTGGGGTTTTTTTGTGAAAAACATTTCATGCAGAACAGGCTGTTTAACAGGCAATTTGGCAAAAAAAGGTCCATTAGTTTTGTCATGGTATGGACCCTTTAACATATAGTGGTGACGGTTATTGACAAAACTAATGACGGAAAATAACCATGATGGAAAATAACCCTGCATTTTTGAGTCAAAATCATTTACAAAACAGTTATGTCATTTTATAATTATTTTATTTTATACTTTCTCTGATTGAGACACCAAAAATAGTGTTTTTCTTACAATAATTCATGTCACTTTGCTGAGTACTTGTTGCTAAGTAGCAAATAATTTTATGTTGCAGCAAAGTGTTACTATTTTTCTGTCTTTCATCTGCATCTTTTGCAGTCGTATTCTGAAAACGACTGTGACAGAAGGACAACCTTTAAACCTGTCCTTGTCCTTTCAGTCCACATTCAGCCACTAAACAACCAGGAGTCAGGAACTGCTATTATCATAACCCTTTTGCTTCTTTCCTTTCCTTTTTTCTTTATTTTGAAGATTTGCTATATATAAGCACTAGGCCCCTTGTGGTTGTGCGTTTTCACAACTGACAATGAAAACGCAACCTTGAGTGCTCCATCGCTAAACTGCTGGATCAAATGAATGACTCGATTCCTCAAAGTGCCCAACGAACACTCATCTAGAAAACTGAAGCAAAGCTTAGAAAGCAAATGTCAATATAATTATTATGAAAATATATTTTGTGAACCGCTAATTTCTGAACGTCTACACAGATGACAAGCGTTTACGATCGTTACCAGCTAAAAAATATAAAAACGGCTGATAAGATGTACAAAGCCATTTGGTGCAAAAGTAATTAACCTAAAAGGAAAGTTTTTGTTTTTTTTTCCCTATAAAGGCACACAGCATTTACCAAACTTTGCTTTTAGTGTTCTTCAAAGTTAGTTCATTGATAATGTGATGACCCAAGCTCTTGCCACTGGGTGCAGTGATAAGAGCAGAGCGCAGCAGAAGGGAGCTGAGTGAGCGAGCACTGCAGGGAAGCTGTGCCCCGGAGAACTGGCTATAATCCTGAACAGACCCTGCTGCTTTTATCTGCAGGTGTGCTCTCAGGTGTTGGCATGACTCTCTTTAACACATGTAACATGGTGTCTGTTCCACATTCTATTGTACCCACAAGCCTTAGCGAGGTGGTCTAAACCCATTGGGTAAAGGGGTAGAGGCAGCCTGGAGGAAAACTGGTCAACAAGAATAATCTGCACTAATGAGGAAGGCTAGATTAATGGCCTGGAAAAGGGCCAGGTAGTTTCCATACAACAGTGGAATGCAGAGTACAGAGCTTCTAGACCACAGACAGCGACATTTAGCGCCACTGTAATATGGTGCAGTGCTTAGTTTTCTCGCATAATTACAGCACATCAAGTGGGCAGAAGGTCAAAGGCCTCTATGAACATAAACTGCATAATGCATCCATTTTTGCTAACCTTTAGCATTTTGCTCTTTGTTCCCTCCTGAAGTCCACTTATAACATTTGTATGGTATGATGTTCCAAAATCAATTTTTCAACCTCTCTGCACCCTATAAACAGAGCACTTTCAATTTAAAGGTACAACTTTAATATCTAGTCTGACTGGGTGCCCTATATTGGGCCTAATTCTATGAAAATATGGAATAAAAATCATTTTCGCGTCTTTCGCGTCGTGATTGGGCAGCTAATCTGATAATGCGTTCAATCCAAATGTGACTGAGAGATCACCACTATGATAAATCAAAATGAGCTGTTTTTGCAGCTTGCTTCACACATGAACAGTATGCTTTAAAAACGTACTTAAACTAGTATCCATTTCAAAACTGCAAATGAAGCATTGCCTTTTCACGGTCATATCCCAGTAGTTAGTGGTTTCTTTTGTACATTTTCTTTTACAATAATGTAACTCATTCAGAAAGAGCACAGCAACAGAAATAAGCTATGAAGACAGAACATCATGCTGGTCAATATAATGTGATATTTATTAACACCAAACAGGACTCTCTGCACACCTACGCCATGTAACCTTGTCAACATGACACTCTTGTCATCTTTGGTAGAATTGATTAAATAGCTTCACCTATCAACATGTCATTTTTTTTTTTTTTTATCTTGCCGTCAGTCTAGAGGTCAAATGGTTCTCTTAACAGCAGAGCAATCAGTGACATGCAGCTTTTCCAATGGGCAAAGTCAGACAAGTAAAGATTTTCAATTGAACTGTGCATCTAATTTTGGCCCTTCAGGGCAAACAATCTTTATTCAACGGCAGCAATTAGCATGTGCATGTTTAATTAATTCCGTAAGATACATTTGTGCCGCCACTAGACCTTACATCTAAATGGCTGAGGAGGCTGATCTATGAAGTATTTAGAGCTTTGCTGGGATTTTAAACTGTTGTACACGTGAGTGTAAAATCAACTATTGCATATTTAATTTCTTTAATAGCATAATATTCATCTGTTCATGTAAATTGCCTTTAGAAGCGACTACACAGCAGATAAAGCACCAATCAACAGGACTTGGAGCAGGCAGGCCATTTTCATCTAAACTGCCTTTTAGAACAGCACTTAATGGCAGTTTACAGTGTCACGGCTGAGCGAGGTTATTCAATTACAAATACTTATTTTTGATGATTGTTTAAACTTCTAAAAAGCACTTTCCTCAGTTAACTAGCTTGATAATTTCCCCTCGCAGATGTTAGTTGCTGTTTACTATGCACTTTTCACAATGAGTATGTGCTGATCTCCACTACCGATCTTTGCCCACAACCCAGGAGAACCGACTGGAATGTATGGATATCAGGATTTGCCCAAAAACATTAATCAAGCTTTATTTTAGATGAAGCTGCTGTGGTATCGTTAGGGCAGAGTTAGCGTGCTCGATAAGATAGCAGGGCAGGGTGAAAGGACAAAGAGAAGGACAGAAATGTAGGAAAGCACTAAAGAAACATCATCTGCACCCAAAAACCATGTAACATGTAAATCTTGTAAATATGTAAACATGTAAAGAGTATAGTATATGTGATGAAGGTGTGGAAGTGCTCAGATATCTCGACTTTTTTTTATAAATACAATGTTTTTATATATAAAAAGTAAGTATTATAAGTCCAATCATCATCCAATCTGTCTCCCAGCCTCAGATGGGAATAAAATAATATATCCTTACATAACAACAAAAATATATATTATTTAAAAAAATCTTCACAACAAAACCAGCCCCTGGGGCAGCAGTTGCATAGTGGTAAGGGTCTAGATGCCATAAATAGAAGATTATATGTTCCAAACCCGGACAAGTAGGTTGCCCTAAAGTACCGTCCCCATCACTGCTCCCTGGGCGTTGGATATGGATACCAATATATATACCAATTATATATACCATATACTGATTATACATACATACATACATATACATACATACATATATATATATATATTCCTAAGATGTGTATAAGAGACAGTATATATATATATATATATATATATATATATATATATATATATATATATATATATAAAATTTCATGTAAATAAGCATGTCCTCCAATGCTACATTGTAGCTACACTAAATACATTTACAGTCAGAGTTGCCCAAGTCTGGTTCTTCTGGAATTCATTAATTCATTTGGGAATTCCATGCTGAAACTCGTGGTGATTACTTATCTGTCTCATTCTTCTTATCATAAACTGCCACAGCACAGTAGCTTAGCAAGCACAGACCTCTGAGTGTACAAGGAATACACTGCATTAATGAGAAAAAGCTTAAATGCTCTAACAATTATTACTGCATTTATGACTCCCTAAATTAAAGCTTTTACCCCCACAATCCTTCCTTAAATATCTGGGTGGTGCTTTCTATTGGCCACATCAAATTTAAACCTAGAACAACCTTGAAGTTGCTACAATTACAGCCTGAAGGAGATTCTACTGTCAGCTTAATGCAGCGTTTTTACCTACTTTTAATGGTTTACACATTGTTTTATAGAACACGAGAGCAAAGTTCACATCAACAACATGCATATTCATTAAGCCTTACCCAAAAATGACACATCACTATTAAAAACATCCAACTGCCACTCTTCATCAATACACTTAGACATAGCCTTCATATCAAATAACCGATCCCTTAAAATAGCAACAGCTGCAGACGGTGAGCTACACTTTGAGTTACTGAGCATCTTTCAATTAGCTCATAGTTAATGATGGCAAAGTCAGAGAGACAGTTAGCTGTCAATCACAATGGTCTCATAGAACAAATCGCAGGGTTGAGAAGGTTTGTTTAAAACAGGCATATTGAGGAGTAAATTATCTGTGCAAGCTTTGCCTAATGTAAGAAATGAATGGATATTACATATGTAGATTTTCTATATAAAATATAGAAAATATGCATTTTAAAAGTGTTAGAATTTAGTGGCAATATTAAGGATTACAGGCAAAACAGAACACCAACTAAATGAAACGGAAATGCAGTCTGGAGGCACATGATGATGGCTTCCTGGAAGTGTTGGCAATAGTGAATGTTCTTGATTAAGTCAAACGTGCTTAGAAGCAGCAGCGAGTTAATTAAATGCCACAGGGGAAAGAGACAAAGCCCCCTTTTATTGGAGCATATTTGAGCTTCGGTGATGTGTTGTAGCTTGTGAGTGTGGTAGCAGTAAAGCCCTCTGAAAATGGGGGCTTCAAACAATGAAGAGTGTACACACACACACACACACACACACACACACGCACGCACACACGCACGCACACACGCACGCACACACGCACGCACACACGCACGCACACACGCACGCACACACGCACGCACACACGCACGCACACTAGTTTGTCGAACACATCTCATGGATGCTCAAACAGATTGAGATCTGGTAAATCCGGAGGCCAATTCAATACCTTGAAATCTTTGGCATGGTCTTAAAATAATTTCTGAAAAAGACATTATATAAGCATTGCTGTTTCATTTTCATCATTTGTCATCAGATTTCACTTACACCATGTCAAAGTTTCACAACTACTGAACCAACAGAAATCGTCTGAAAATATTTTTATATTAACCATCGCTGAAAAAATACCAAACTCAGCCTGTGGTACCAGCAGCTTTGTTAACAGGCTAAACCAGCATTACTCAGATTCAGGCTTTAAGTTGAAATATTTGTTAAAGTTAAAGAGTTACCTGAAAGTCAGTTACAAGCTTCCTTTGTCCATAAAATGGAATGTATAATAGAATAATATGCATCATAAAAAATGAAATGAAAACGAAAAGATAACAAATAAAGTAGAGGGTTCCACATTAAGCTTTGTGGGAATAGTAGAATAGTAGGTATCATCACGTGGACAGCTTTTTTACTTATGTTTTTAATTACTGTTTTAATTTACTATTACATTTTATCATGTTTTATAAGTCAAGTAGGATTTTATTGTCATTTCAGCCATATACACATTACATAGTGAAACAAAATAACGTTCCTCCAGGACCCTGGTGCTACACATAGGACAACATATATGTATATATATATAACACTTCAATAAAGGAAAGTAAGTAAATAGACAAACATGTCCAGATACACATTCTGGCATTTGGCTTTGGGTTTGAATGGGTTGAGTATTATCAGACAGCCCAGACTCTTTGCAGCTTGGCCTCCCTGTACCTACTTCTGTGATGTCTTCACAAGAACTCACACTGACTTATGGGGTTGAGTGTAATCTGATTGTTCACAGCTGGACTCCTTCACCCCTGTGGCTCTGCAATCCTTCAAGGACCTTCTTTACTCCTAAATCACCTGCTTTTTTAAAGGTAAAGTCACAGTGCTGAGAATATTTTTTGCCTGTTACTTGACTTGACTGTTGTGATTTAGGGATTTCAGCTGACATTCATAGGAAATGGTCCTATGAATAGACATTTGTTCTAGTTGTAGTTAGTAACATTTTAGTAAAACTGCTATCTTTAGTATAATTTCAGGCCAGGTTAATGTTTCCTGTAAACATATCTACCTGGTTACACATGCACCTATAAAGCTCCCCATCCTCACTCATCCTCATTCAGCACTGTATATGTAAATGTGCTTGCAGAACAGGCAGATTTTTCTGGCGCTTTTCCTGGTGAGCATCTGTATACAATATTTCACCTGCGCTGGCCCCCATGAGAACAACGGCTTAAGGCACATGTATTCACAGCAGGAGGGGATTGAAGAGAAATGCTGACTCTAGTTCAGAGAGACTAGTTTCCTTGGTGATGAAGAACTGTCTTGGAAATCAACATTCTTTATTCTCCCTCTGCTTCAGGATAGCCCCCCTGCGAGTCATAGCCTATATAAAGAGGAATCGCATCTGCACAAAGTCATTTTCTGTAACAACCCGTTTGCTGGTTGTATTTTGCATTCGAGGGGTCACAAAATTAAAAAGTAAAAAAATGTTAAAAAGCTGTGGTGGCTGCAGGTAAGCTAAAGATTCATTCCAAAATATGATAGTCAAAAGTTTAGAAGATGTGCGTTTTGAAGTAAATCAAATTAGTATGAATGTTTATGCTGCATAAGTAATCAGACAGTGCTTATTATTTGGGTTGTCACATGTGCTTGAGTCCATTAAATATGATATTAGGTGACCTTAAGGTTTAAATGTAGGTTTAAATAGAGCATCTTTGTATTGAAAAAAATCATTTAATACCAGCAAAATGTTTAATATTTTCAATTAAGATAAGTGCCTTTTTATTAAAATTGGATTTCTGAATGTTAATCATCTCGACATAGTTTTATCCCAAAGGAAATATATAAATGTAACCAATGTATAAACATACATTTATAACCATAAAAACAAAAAAATGGTTTAGCTACCATTCTAAAATCTAATGTGCTAAGTAACAATCAAGGTTAATGTCAAATTTATTTGTGAAATGGACTGTATCTCATGACAGCAACTATAACGTGTATATAACTCTTATATTCAGTAGAATATGAAAGGCACAGATTGAGTGCAAGAGCAGAGCATAGAGCACACAATTCCACCATTAAAACTCTCCATCACTACGACATCCATGGAATCCAGACTTCTATTAACAGTAAGTTCATTTCCTGTTATAGCAAGTCTTTTCTCCGTTGAGGTGAAGCAAATATCCAAAAGTCCTGGAAATGAATGAGAGGATGTCCAGTGTGAACAGCAATGTAAACTTGCTAGGTATTTCATTTTTTCAAGTCTGTGAGATAAAAGCATCATGTTGACTGAAGAGCAGATTCTCCATTTTTTTTCCCCCATAGAGACAATAATACAGCCACAATTGCTTTCTATTGCCTCATGTTTCAGAGTGAATGCTCACCTTGATGAACTCTTTCCAATGCAAAATTAAACTCTACTGGACATGAATTCTTCTCATTCGAGGCAAATCCAGGGTTTTTGCCAAAAAAACTTTATTTATGTGCATTTTTATTTATGTTCACTAATTTGCTTTGTGTTTTTGAGAGTCACCTGATTTTTCAAAAATCTTCTAAAAACAATGGTTGAGACATGTTGACAGCAGAATTATTACATCCGAGTCTGTGTAAGCCTTGAGATGCATGTCCAAGTCAGGTCCCAAATCTCTGAGGTCAGAGTGAAGTCTTGAGCTCCAGAGGGGAACAGTCTCAACAGGGAAGTCTCAAATGTGTGTGAAGTCTAGAGTCTCGGAGGTATGAATATGAGTAAGCTGTTGGTCATGCACTTTAGTTAAGTCACAGCTTGTTTTTAGCAATTATGCTAAACCTCTGTAAATAACCTTATTAAACCTAACATTAATACAGAATGCATGACCATGCAACCTCTGCAGGGTGCTGCGTTGTATTATAGCCTCAGTGATGGTTTTCTGTCTACTATGACCCTGGCTGTTTACTTGTACAACTATAAAATAAGTCATGTAGTCGGCTAAATTATGGGCTGCAAGTTATCTGTGAGTATTATTGAGGCATCTTCATTAAATTTATATATAAATTTATCTTTGCATAATAAATCTCTTGCATGTAGAACTATGCCCATCAGTTTTTCTTTAATAAAACATTATAAAAAAATAACACTCAAACAGAATCTGCCAAAAGATTTGCCCCCAGGAGCTGTTTTTGCTCTTCAAGGTTTTGCACACTGAGACTTACTTGGAAACTCCCACCTGTGATGGTTCTGCCAACCTGGAGGCATAGACATCATCAATGACTGGCTACATCAGCGTTGATAATGTTGCTCCAAATCTATCACCACATTCCCCTAACAGAAGCACGTCTGCAGGGTTGCATGAACTGCTGAGAAACTGAGAAATTACTTTTAAAACAGGAAATAAGGCAGCCCAGAGAACAATGATGGCCAACCTGTCCCAGGCCATCAGGGCAACGAAGCGTAAACAGGCTCAAAAAACCTAAACTCTTCCAGGACACTAGGGACACAGCACATGTGGCAGGTCTTCCAGGCCAACTACAGGACATCTTCATCTGCCTGTTACAGTAAGGCCTCCCTTCCAGGTGCATTACATGACCTTTTTGCATGGTTTGAGGCACAGAACAAAATGGCCTCTCCCCCAATGACCAAGCGCTCTGCCTGACCACAGCTGACGTTTAGAGAACTCTGCACTAACTCTGAGCTAATCCACCAGACCAGAAACATACCAGTTCGAGTGATCGGAGGATGTGCCAAGCAGCCGGTGAAAGATCTCACACATCTGCAACATCTATCTGAGCAATATCAACATATAAACAACAATCTTTCAACTTACTCCCTGTGCCAAAGAGGTCTTTGGTTTCTTGCTGAAATGACAACTGCTCTCACGCCTATCAAGATGAAGTGTTCAGACAGGCTCCTCACGAGGCACATAAAAAGTCATCTGCCCCACTTACTGGTCCACCTGCATCTGCCCCACGGTGTATCAGTCACCACAACCCCTAGCCTTGCCCTCACCCATTAAAAAGGATATGAGAACAATTTGAGGATGTCTGAGTCTGCTGGGCCTGAACATCTTCATCTCCAGGGACCCACAGAGCTGTGTGGTCAATCCCCATGATGTCCATGACTCAAACACTCTCAGCTGAACATCAACAGCTTCCCTGTGGAGATTGTCCATAGTTCCTTAGTGAGGACATAGCAGAGAACAGCACATTGACCAGAGAAAACATCCTGAGCAGCTGCATCACATCCGAGTTTGGCAACTGAACCACACTGAACCCCAAGACCCTTCAACAGACAGTGAGGAAAGCAGAAAAGATCAGTTCTGTCTCCCCTCTGTCACAAACACCTACAAAACAATGCAACTAGGATTGTGGATGACCCCACACACTCCTCCTACAATTTCTCCTTTCTCCTGCCATCTGGCAAAAGTTGCACTGCTAGGATGGGAAACAGCTTCTTTACCCACACCATCACTCCTAATCATAACTGTACTTTCCATGCACAAAAACACTCTCACCCTCACTCCCATACATACATTTCTCATATTCTGTTATATTATACCCTGTCACTGCTGTATATACAGTACTGTGCAAAAGTCAACACTCATTTATTTATGTTTAGCTATGGAATCACCATGTTGATACAAAAATGCTATTTAGGGCTGTCTAAAATATGGTTTGGTTTAACTGGTACATTAAATAAAAGAAAGGGGAACACATGTATTATTGAGACAGGATTCAAGGTGCCCAAAGGTACAAGGTGCTTAGAGAAGGGGTTCCAGCAAGCCAGCGTTCAGCATCACCAGTATACTAATCAGCTGCACCTGTTTCTTCACTTTATGCCTTAAGTTAGATGCCTTTGTTCTGCATTAATGATTCATATGTAGGTCATTCTGTGGCTTAAAAAATGAATAACAGTTCTCAGATACAGTGATAGAAATGAAAATGAGAGCCAAAAACTTTGCCCAGAAATATTCCCCAACTATACTTTAAAAATAAAAAGTCTGGGGTCTAGCTCTTTGGAAGCAAAATCTAGAAAAATGAGGCATGCATCATGACCTTTGCACAGTGCTAAATGGACTGCTTGGGCAGAAAAATAAATAGATAATTATATAAATATCATCGCCTGGAATGAACTAAATAAACAGGTAAGAGCACTGAATAAGTACTGCAGTGATTAGAATATTTCATCTGGTAACAAGTTTTATGTTCATGTCAATCTTCGCATTTTTGCACATTTGAAAAAGATGTAGATTTAGATAAAAGATCAACTGTACTGAAATATTACTACAAGTACAAGTCAAGACCGAAGTCATTAAAGGGGAATTCTGTAGACCTCAGTGAACTCTAGAACTCTTTTCCACAAGCACAATGGTAAAGGATTAGGCCTGCAGTGCCTGGAAAAGACAGGGGCTTTGCTGAGAAGGCTAACGATTAGGGTAGGCAGGGAACACTGCTGCGTGGGCTGAATGATGAGTGTGAATTTAGTGAGGTTAAGCATGTTTTCAGATATCAACATCAACTTGTGTAGATAACTGGACTAGTTTCAAGCTGACAAATGGAAAATAAGAAATAGCTATAAGTAAATAAGAAAGCAGTAAAATGCTGCTGACTGTCTTGAGAAGTATAAGAAGTGTCAAAAATGAAAAAGTCAGGGGTTTAGAGCTTTTTCTCTTTTTAATGATTAGAATCTCATAAAACATTGGAAAGTAAGCCATTCTTCAGACAAACACAGCAACACTGATGAGACTAAAAACAGCCAATAAAGCAGTCTAGGTATTTTGACTCTTTATCTTTTCAGCTGTTTATCCCTTCCAAAATAATGGCTTTTTGAAACACCAAGCCAAACATGTTTGTGGAGAGCAGACCTCAGAACGAACGCTGTTATGACATTAAAAGCTGCAGCAACCACTATCCATTAGTTGAGGCATGCATTCACATAATGAGGCAAAACTTGTGTCTGAAGCTGTTTCCTGGCTTAGGATGTATCTGTCTGATGAAAGAAATATTCTAGCTCCAGGATAGGTCCCTAGCCTGTAATTTGATCAGCCGTGATGGGAACTGATGAGGTCTTTCATGGGAGAGCAGCTCTTCATCAAGCTCCAATAACCATGATTATGATCTGCACAATTTGTTGAGTGTCCTTTGACTTGCAGAGTATCCCGGGACCCAATTAATGTACATGTTGTGGTTTTTATTAGATATGAGGTGATGTCAATAAAGTGCAAAGCAGTGAACCAAGAACACTCCATAGAGTCTCCTTACCTTCATAATAGATTTTGAAGCCGTGGGCACTCACAGCAAAGTCACTGGTGAGCCGCAGAGAGAACACTGACCCTGTGCTCGTGACTGGTGGTGGGATTTGGAAACCTGTTAACCTGGAAGAAGAATACAAGAAAACGCAGTTTGAGGATATTCATCATATCTATCATAATATTACACTTTAAAATGTAATTTTGGAGTTTGATGTGAGTGGTAGGTCTATGCATCTATATATTTTTAAATAAAAAACATAGATATTCTTTAAATACAGAGCATTCCGAGCATTTAATTTAGTTTTTTTTTTATAGTATTTATCGTAATTGGGTGTAACTCCTTGTTTCTTCACTTTTGGAGAACATTAGATTGCCATTACATTGTAAACACAAATGAATCATCAGAAGTAGTTAAAATTCTTTTTAATGAAGTCTCATTACATGAAAACATATTAACGTTAAGAATGTTTGCCCCTTTCTAACCTCTGAAGAGTAAAACAGTGGATCTGGGAACTCATCTATACAGTTGTGCTTGGCAGATTGTGAACCCTTCAGAATGTATTTATGTATATTTTTATAAGTTGCATATCAATGAGATGGCAAAAGTATGAGCTTTCAGTATCTGGTATGACCCGTTTGTGCAGTTTTGGAAAAACTGTTGACCAGTGTTATATAAGATATAAGAGCAGATGTATTCAATCAATGAATGAGTATCAGGTATGAGTGGGCGACCTATCAAGCTGTGACTTTCACATGCCCGTGGAGTGTCACAGCAGAAACAATGGAGCTTTCTGATCACTTTTTAAAGAACACTTTCACAAGTCAGGATAGAAGATGGATCACACAGGAAGGCAACGATCCAAAACACCAAACTCATAAACATTAATAATGATTTTTTAAGGAAAATTAATGCTTTGGAATGACAGTTAAACTCTGATCTTTACCCAGTGGAAATATGTAAAAAGACCTGAAAATGGAAAAAAAAGACCCTTATGTAAGGAAACACTCCAATATCCCAAAGCCACACAAGATAACGAAAGCGGAGGCTCATAAACACTTACAGATTTGTGACGGCCAAGTACATTTTTATTATTTCTTTATTATAGTTGTTAATGTCACTTTTGTGCTTGTGGAAAAATCTGATGATGGTTTAGGTCATATTTATGCAGAAATATCTCAAATTCTAAAGGGTTTGCCAACTTTCAAGCACCATTGTAATCTCCAGTCACAGCTAGACAAGTATTGTAGCAAGGATAGGATAACACTCAAGTACATGAGAGCGGTCCAAGAAATGTCTGCCTTCCAGATCAAGTGTACTGCCTGGAATCGCTCCCATTGAGACCCATTCAAACAGCATGATCTGCTCAAAGATTGTGCAGGCCTGCTGATCTCCTGAGGATGAAACTTGTCCATGAAAGCCTCTTATAGCATAGAAAAAATGCATTTCTGGCAAAACAGGCCAAGGATATGACTAGAAACATCTGCAGCTGTAGGGTCCTTAACACAAGACAATGACAATTTGAAAAAGCTTATTAGCTCAACACTGTTTGTGACACAATAACAAAACTAGAATCCGGGCATAAAATCGATTGAATATGAGGTCTAATTCAAACCGACCACAGCAAATCATAATCAGAGGATTTATTGAAGCCTCAGGTGTTTGCTTAATTTCCCTTTTAACTGCCACCAAATCAAAAGTGACAGGTATTTTCACAAACACTGAGGGCAAAAGCTAAATAGTGTAATATATACAGTCATGTGAAAAAATTAGGCTGTGTGTTTTTGTAAGATTCTTAGACACATGGATATTTAATTTTAACAATACTTGGAGATTCAAGTAATATAACTAAACAATTAAAACTGAAGAAAAATGCTTTTCAAAATCTGCTCACACACAGGTGTAGCACTTCAGGTGCACATGATTATAACATAGTTACAATTGACCTCAGATATTTAGTTTGGTGTGCTCCTGACTGTTGAGGTGAGAGTGAACACCATGGTGAGATCAAAAGAGCTGCTTGAGGCTTTCAGAAAGAGGATTGTAGCAGCGTATAAGTCTGGTAAGGGATTTAAAAGGGGGATTTACACTGTCCAGAAAATAGTCTACAAGTGGAGGACTTCAAAAACAACTGCCAACGTGCCCAGGTCTGGCCGACCAAACAAGTGCACTCCAAGAGCAGACCACAAGATGCTAAATGAAGTCTCCTAAAACCCTGAAATGTCATCACGGGACCTACAGCAGGCTCTTGCTACTGTTGATGTGAATCAGAAAACAGATAAGAGACTGCACAACTTTTACTTGCATGTGAGGTGTGCAAGGATGAAACCTTTGCTCTCCAACAGAAACATCAAGGCCAGACTGAAGTTTGCCAGAGAGAACGTAGACAAAGACCAGGATTGGAATAATGTTCTTCCATCATAGAATCCACCATAAATTCTACCATGTATCAGAGGGTGAATATGTGAGATCATCTATAAGAACAATAAGTGGAACCGGACCCTGCAACACAATAATGACCAAAAACATGCCAGTAAATCCACTAAGAACTAAGAAATGCAGAGTCCGGGAGTGGCAGAGTCAAAGCCCATCTTTTGTTTAATGAATAAATCAAGTTTAATTTTTGTTGTTTACCTGCAAAAAACAAGATTAGACATGTATATATACATATATACATACATAAACACAAACACACTAGTCTATATGCACAGGCAAGTTAATTGTTAGTCAACTTGAAGATTCAATGTCACACTGTAAGCAGAAAAACATAGCGCCATGATGCATCACACCTCTATTGAAAACCTTTGATCCTCCTATCGAGCAGTGTGAATAATCTAAATGCGCCCCCAAACTAAAAAGTCAAGAATAGACCACAATAATCCCCGATGTTGATGCTTGCACACACAGCTCAAGAAGTCATGATGTCACACAGCTCCTTGCAGCCTTGCAACGGCCCAGGCGTAATTAGCTTTGCAAAGCAGTCTTACAACATCATGTCTAAGCATGTATATTCAGATCCAGTGCCAAAATCTTCAGTTCAACAAGAACATGCAGCTGTGAATGAGATGTGTCTAGAGGCCTGCAACAGCACAGTAGAGTATCAGGGCTGTTGCTTACATGTCATTGTAAAATTCCATCAGCTGCCTATAAAAAAATGAGAAATTTATAACTCAAGAAGTGTGCATTGGCTCAACAGGACCAAGTGGACAGAGTTGCCTTTGGTTATGATAATACACTCACAAAATCGCTGAAATATTTATAAAAGCCTAAGCATAATATCCCTAGGATATGACCCAGATTTAACTTTTAATGTTATTAACCTTTAGACTTACCACAAGTTTCCTAAAACTTTATAAAATGGCTTACATAAGTATCTTCCTGAATTTCATTTAGGCTCTTCTTCGACCTAAATGCTACTTTTATTAATCATTTCTCTTTCTTTTTTATCATTTTACTCATCAAAATGACATGGAAAACAGCAAATTAAATTAATTAAAATCCCTGATGCCAATTAAGCCTGTTATTTTTCCATCTGCTTTTAACCCTTGCACGTTACTCAGACCTGTCAGTGGATGACTTGTCACTTTGAACAAGTCTGTTAATATTTCATAAAACACTGGCTCATCTTTAAGAAGCTTCCTGTGTGTGCTATATAACACCGGCTCTGCCAATTAAAACTATTTTGCTCCCTTTGGCCAACTTGCCCTTTTTTCTTAACATCCTCCACCAGCACCTCCGGCATCGCTGATCCCCATTTCCTGCTTTCTTCTTCCCCTCGCTAACAGCCATGCTGCATTTCTGCCCACACCATGGTCTATTTTAAGAAGTTACACATCAGATGCTATATGGGGCAAAGGTAGGCATGCTTTTAAACACTGCTGATTCAGAAACACAGTTCGACGGAAGGAACTTGAAGAACCAAGGATTTATGATAAAAGTTCTAGAGCAGAGCTCTATTTTCAGTCAGTGCTGTTTTCGAGGATTCTGAGCTTTGTACTCAGTGCTTCCTGTCATATGTCATCCTTGCTATTTACAGTCTTGGTTTGCTTGGATAGTTTTCAAAGAAGCTCAGACTTACATTATGTAATAAAACCAAGTTTGATCTAAAAAGTATGAAGCTGATGAGGTTAAATTCAAAGCAAAAGTTCAATTCCTGGTAAGAGAACGTTTATGGAATTTTAAGAGAATTTTAAAGCAGTTTAAAGCCAAAGTAAGCACTGTGATGGACTGTGACCTGTCCAGGGTATGTCTCTGCTTTAGCCCTGTGAGAGCTGGGATAGACTCCAGAGCATCTATATTGGAATGCTCAAATAAAGTGGTACCAACAAAACTATTGTCCACTGAGAAAGAAACACATTTTGATCATGTGGAAAAAAAAACCCAAAAATAACATGCGAGCCAATTGTGGAACAGGTGTACCACTTTTGCGAACCATCTCCCTGGGTAAACAAACATTTATCATACTAAACAATAACTCACCACCTGTAGCCAGCTCTTCACGCTGGACTCACTGGAGATTGAGGTTTGACACAATTTGCAAGTCATTATCTATATCAACTCCAGGTGCAGTCCAACTGTGCTTCCTACTGCTCCAGATTGCTAGCTAGCTTACTCCCAATTGTATTTATTAATGAGAATAAATAGTAGCACACTGGCTAGCTACCTGTCTGGAAAATTATCCAGACTGCATGGGGTTACATCGATGTGGCTGAGTAAAGTGTGTTCTGGATTAAGCTACCGACTTTTTGTTGTCACTGCAACAAAGCCTCCATTTTAAAAGCAGGTAGAAACTCACTAAAATACAAAGAGAACACACTTTATAACAGACGCTGTCAGAAAGCAGCTAATGAGAGAGTGGAGGAAGAGAATGAGAAGACTTTTAGAAAATCACTGCAAAAGAAAGCTACCTCTTTGGCTGCCACTGGATAGCAAAAGTACAAGGAACAAATGAGAATTATTCATATGAGAATGAACCTGTCTCCTCTGTCTCTTTCTTTTTCTGTCACTCTCTGTGTCTTTTGCTCGCTCCCTCTAGTTAGAGAAGCACACAGCAGATCCTAAATCGCTTGGACACTGTACACATTTGGCCTGAAAGCATTCAGCTGACTCCTCACTCTTCTGCAAACCTCCAGTCCCCAATCAGCTCAAGCTCCATGCTTTAACAGTCACTACATTGACTTGGTCAAAGTCTGGCTGTCAGATAGGTTTGGGATAAGGGGCTGATTTAAAAAGAAACAAGGGAGAAAATATAAGGCCCCAGTGGGAGTAAGAGCTGATTGTTCCTTTATCAAATGCCTCACCTCAAATGTTTGTATTTTTATAACCCTGTATGTCCTGATTGCCATGTGTAAGTGTAAACCAAAGGCTGAAAATGATTCTTTACTAATTTTGCTATTGAACTGTTGCTGTTTGTGAAAGCCCTTATTTAACACCACCAGGCAGCGGTTCTCAAATTCTCAACTTCTCAACAACCTCAGGACCATCCACTCCACTGTTTTTAGAGTTAGGACTATACTCAAAAAGAACAATCTGAAGACTCCTTGCGAACCAGTTTAAGAACCAACAACCTAGAGAATGTATAAAAGTAGAATCCTGGACTAAATAAGCATATTTGGTATAATGGTATATAAAGAATGGGAATTCAAGGCCACAACAATCCCACTGAAGTTAATAAAAGACTGACAGAAGAAAGCAACTTCTAAAGTTTAGATGAGTCTTACAAATTCACAATTCACATCATGTTTTAAAGAGCTTTATCAACAACACCCAGAGTGATTTCAGAAATTAATGGCTCAGTCAATTAGTGTCAGTAATACGAGAAGCTTCCAATGTGTCATTTTTATTTCTGCTGTCAGAAATGAGTCCTCTGCTCACAGAAATGAGTAAAATGACCAAGCTCCCCCCTTTAAGACGAGGAAAAGCTTATGATCCCCAGCTAGGAGAACATGAAACATAAGTACAAGAGAGCCATTACTACCACTTTGTTCATAGTTCCCATACTACTCCCTTTAATCTTGTGATTACATTTTGCCAAAGGTACCCGTTTATTTCCATGATCAGATTTCATTTCTCTCTCTCTCACACTCTCTCTTTTTCTCAAGGAAACACACTTGGTTGTAAATGCTAAATCTACAAATTGCAATGGGCTTCCATTCAGCAGCAGATGGAGGAGGTGGGGGCTGAAGCAGGGAGCTATATGGCTGCCTCAACCATTTAAGGTTTGATTGGAGCAGGAGAGATGCGGAAGGCCCGTTCAGAACGCTTCTCTGGTGGCATCTGTTTCAGACTGATTGCAAGAGACAGAGCCTAAGCCGGCTCTGGAGTGGGCAAAATTGCTTTGCGCACTGAATAAGTGGAAACTCATCTTTAAAAAGTACTTTCGCCTTTACTGGCAGTACAGATTGCAACATTCAGTCATAGCATTAGATTTTTTTTCCAAATAAAAGTCTTCCAACCCTCCAAGATAATGCGATTCAAGTGCTACAGTGTGTAATAAAGAAAGTGTATTTATACAGCACTTATCAAGCATGTCTTTTAAAGAGATTTAAAATGGAGCCATTTCAGCACTGAATGGGAGAGAATTTCACAATAGGAAGCTCCCAGAAAAGGCTGCTTTGTTTTGTACAGTTATTATAAGAAGTCCTTTCTCTGGGGACACAGGATACCAATTACAGGATTAAAACTCTCAAAGCTGAATAATACTTTCTATATTTTAAGTAAATAAGTCAATAATATGTTTAATATTTGAAAAAGGTTGAGGGTGCTGGAAAAGTTGAGTATCTCAAATGTATGTTACTGCAGTGAGGAAGGTGCACTCTATATATTATATGCTATTTAAAAGGAAAGATTATAAAAAAATAGGTTCTATTTACTGTTCCTCATCTTTTGTATTTAAGCCACAAACATAATAAACGTTATAAATGTCCCACATCCATCCATCCATCCATTATCTGCCGCTTTGTCCCAAACGGGGTCGCTGGGGAGTGCTGGTGTCCAACCCAGCGCACACAGGGCGAGGACGGGGGATGCACCCTGGACAGGTCGCCAGCCCATCGCAGTAAATGTCCCACATCTTCACATTAAAACTAGGGAATCCCATTGTTTATAAACCATGTGTATCTCTTGTGTACTTAATTATACATTCTGTAGACATTTCATAGATATTCTATAAAGGGGTTGTCACACCTTTAGATTGCAACTATGGTCTGCCTTTAACAAAAAGGTTTTGGATTTCAACAACTAGTGTCGCATTCAATCTCAGACTTCAGGGACTGTTATATTTTAATATTTTACATTTTTATAAAATAGCACAGCATTGATGCTTTAATTTCGTAAAGTTTTGGTAAAAAAAAAGAAATAAATAGGGTTAAATTTTTAAACTTCCACAATCGGAATCATTTTTATTCTGCATTAACTGGGCAGGTACAGCTGAGTGAGCTGTCAGACAGCAGCCCAGCAGTGAGTTTATGTAATGTGGTAACCAGCCGCAGCTCTCTGTCATGCCTTTTACTGAAGAAATCACTGTGGAAATGACACATACAAGAAAAAGTATGTTAATATGTTTTTTACAAGCTTCAAATGTCTGTGTTTAATTAAAATTTGACCATGAAAATGTTCATGTCCAATACCATTATATTAGAGCCTAAACAACAATTCCATAGGGTTGCTTACAAAGAGCCTGAAGGCCTAGAACCTTTCCATGAATCTTTACACTATGTGGAGATTATTCACACTCACACATCTCATTTACAAAAATGGTTCTTTTAAGAGCCATCCATTGAAAGGTTCTGTCCGGAACCAATATGGTGCTTCTGAGGAATCACTTAAAGAACTTTTAATTTTCACCTTAATTTTTTAGTTTATAAACACACACAGGACTTGTCACAATGCCAAGGTTAGCTTTATTACCTATTTATATGACCGACTTAAGACTATAACACTGTGATAAAAAAAGGTGTATGAAATAATTATAATTTAAAATGACTAATTATCTACATTTCAAAAGTAGAGGATGCAATTACAAAAATAATCTTTTGTTTTTGTTTTGAAACAACTAAATCTAAAATGTAATATCACAAAACACTGAAATACAGTTAAGCTACAATGTCTACAATGAGCATAGAACAGTCAACTGATTTTAGTAAAAGATACTATAACTTTTAACTGCAAGAATCTATTTCATGTTTCACCCTGACAACGGGTGAAAAGTAGTAGTAAAGAAAGTAATAGAAGTATTAAAGTTCATGGGATGAGAATTTGGCAGTAACAACAGGAGCTACAATTGAACGTGTCCCGGGCGCTTCCAATAGCTGCTCCTGCTGCATGTGTGTGAGTGTACTGGGAAAATGCAGGGGTGTAATTTCGTCATGGTGCGCTGTGTACTCACAATGACAGGAATAGTCACTTTCACTTTCAAGTGGCGCCGGATGTGTTCTCTAGTCATAAACTAGAACATTTTACTAATTAGCTTCCCTTCTTTGCAAAGGAGGAGAGCTCATTAGTGAAATCAGATGGTATTGTGCCTGGCTAGAACAAATGCCTGTAGACACTGCACCTCTATGGTGTGGAGATCAAGGCCAAACCTCCTAGCACTTTATGGCGCAACACCGGAGTGTGCTGATAAGCGTGAGATAGATTACAGCAATAATAGCTCCCTGACACTCGCCCCTAAAACTAAAAGCAAGTAAACTGAAATGCATAAAAACTAAGCAGAAATACAGCTATTTCATAAATCTAAAACAAATAAAAGAAACAAAGAAAAAAAATATTACAACATTTTTATATAATAACCAGTTCTCACTTTATTTCAACAGTACAGGATCGCCCTCTATGGACTCATGTTCGACAAAAAACTAATTTAGGGTTAGGGTAAGGACTTGGATTAGGATTAGGACACATATTAGATTTTTACAGATGAGATTTGATTGGAGTCATGTGGGCTATGATGTCTGCAGATGATATTGTGGTCTATAGCGAGAGAATGAAAAGCTTGAGGAGACCCTGGAGAGGAGGAGATAAACTCTAGAGAAGAGAGGAATACAAGTCAGTAAGACTAAGACAGCAAAAGGGTGTGAATGAAAGAGAGGACAGAGGAACGGTTAGGATGAAGGTAATAGAGCTGGTGAAGGTGGAAAAGTTTAAATACTTGGCATCAACAGTTCAGAGTAACGGAGAGTATGGAAGAGAGGTGAAGAAGAGAGGTTGGAATGGGTGGAGAAGAGTGGCAGGAGTGATCTGTGACAGACAGGTACAAGCAAGAGTGAATGGGAAGGTTTACAGGACAGCCGTGAGACCAGCTATGTTACATGGGTTTAAGAGATATGTGATGCTGAAAAAAAGACAGGTGGCAGAGCTGGAGGTTTGCTAAGATTTGTGCTGAGAGTAACGAGGATGGACAGGATTAGGAACAGACGTTAGAGGGACAGCTCATGCTGAAAGATCTGAAGACAAAGCAAGAAGCAAGATGGTGTTGGTTTGGAAATGTGCAGAGCAGAGGTGCTAAGAATACTGGGAAAAGAATGCTGAGGATGGCGCTGCCAGGTAAGGGGAGTAGACGAAGGCCATCTGTTGTGGTGACCCCTAATGTGAGCAGCCAACAGAAGAAGAACATGATTAGATTAAGGTTTTAGGTTAAGATAAGGTCAAGGGGGAATTAAGGTAAATTAATTCGATAACTGGAAATAATAATAAACCTCTTTCCAGGTTAAAAAAAAAGCTCCATGACAAATTAAAAACATATATTTATCTCGTGTATTCAGGTGTTTAGAGACTGCTCCAAAGGGAGATATATTTATTTAAGGCAAAATATCAGCGGTATTCTCATACTCAGGTTATCAATCAGACAAAATGACAGCCATCGATTTTATGAAACCCCTGAGTGTTACCCCAATTTAAGATTGGGGCTTGTAGGGCCATAGCTGTCACCAGAATAAGAAGTCTACACATAATGGATTTAAGAGTGCCTCAATATACTGCAATAGGGTTCATAGTACTTATATCATTTGCCAGTAGGTTTTTATTCTCAATAACACAGGACTGATTCTTACACATTCCACATATTCCAGAACACAGGATCTAAACCTGTATTATGATGTTCTCATGCAAGGAGGATATGCACATGAGGTGAAAGGAGATCAGGGTCTAACTGTCAGGCAGGCATACAAAGCAGATTCAACTGTGACAGCCTACATACATCTAGCCACCCCAATGCCATACAAGCTAACAAATGACTGAGGCAAATCACAGATTAAAGCAACTGATCTGTTCCAGATGACGGAGACTACACCCATTGAACAAGTTGTATTGTTCAATTCTGAGTTTTTGTTCAAATTCATTCTTTCTGCCTTGATGGTTCACATTCATATAAATAACTGTGCTTAGTGTGAATGGATCTCCTGCCCAAGATTATCGTCAGCTGTTCATATTGTCAGGCTTGATACACAAATGCTTTTGCATCTATTAATTAAACTAAGTCAGTAGCTGTTTTTATGCTATAACAGGTGCATGCATGGGAAACAATATAGACACAATGATCCAAAAAGGTGGATGAAGGCAAACAAAAAGTAGATTTTACATAGCAATATTAACAAATGATTTTATTTATTAGAACAAATAATCTAATGTATAACTGTAAGTGAGTGAACAGGAGTGACTGTGGGTGAATGCTGACATCTTAAGACATTTAAAATCTAGAAAAAAAACAAAACAAAAACAAACCTACAGAAAACCTCAGAATCTAACACGTCATTTAACAGAAAATAGAGTAAATAACCCCTGGCATTCTGCTGCATTTATATTCCAAAAAGTTTGTTTGCATGTCCTTTTGTCTCTCTCCTCTCTCTCATCTCTTTGATGATATGTAACTAGTTTCCTCTGGCAACAAGCTATTATTGGAAACAACCTGCATACTGATCACGACGATAAGACACAAGCCATGTCTTGCTGATGGCTGCGATGACACACTTATTGTGTTTGTTAACGTCTAACATGCCGGTACTGCAGGAAGCAAGAAGAAATGTAGAAAAGGATGCACCACTTTTTTTGTTTTAAACATAAACAATTCTGAGTACTGAATCTCCAGAATCAGCCACACATCTATGATCAAACTAACAGATGTGTTGTGCCCTTAAATATTCACCTTAATATGAAAAAATAAACAATGTTATTATTATTATTATTATTATATGGGTTTGAATCCCAGACCAGTAGGTTGCCCTGAGGTACCCTTGAGCAAGGTACTGTCCCCGTCGCCGCTCCCCAGGCGCTTTCAATAGCTGCCCCCTGCTGCATGTGTGTGAGTGTATGGGTAAAATGCAGAATTTTGCGACAAGGATAGTCACTTTCACTTTTTCACTTTAAGCACATGTAATTCAGTTCAGCTTACCAATTTATTTGTCATGTTCACATTCAGTCTTAAGTCAAAATGAATCAATATCACAACATTTATGAAAGTCTAGAAGAATGAAAAAGGGTTAAGTCAGGACAAATAGTCATCAATAAAATGATGAAATAAAATCCCCCTCTACAACTGCACAGGCAGTGGGTGGGTGCAATCTGCCAGCAGGTCAGGGAGGACAGACAGGCCACAGATGATAAAGTCCAGCTTCGTCTGCAGCTTGTAGTGGCCAGCAGGATGCCCTTGATTCTAGCCATAGATCTACTTCCACTTTAAAGTCACTTTACACACTGTCAGGTAAGATGTTGTGTTTAAATATGAGTACTGCAAAGCCATCCATCTTGCGCAACATCCAGCCAAAGTGAAACACATGATAGCACGAACATTCCAAACACCTCTCTCTTCTCATGGGTATAACAGTCCATAAATCCATATCTGTGAAAGTGGAAGTTGGTTTGGTAGTCTGAGAACGCAGGGTTCATATCCGAGAATGAAAAAAAAAAATCAAATTTATGGTAGGCCACACTCAATTGTCAGTTTTACTCCCTTTTACATGAATTATTAAAAATATCTTTCTCCACTTTATATTAAGCCAAAAAAAGCAGCCTTTTCTACCCTTTAATCTGCTCTTCTCTAATAATGAAGCAGTTAATGAAAAATCAAATGCAGGAATTCCACTGCTAATCCCAGATGCAGTTGATGAGAGCACGTTCAAAGAATTTATTTAGTTTAATATCGGAGCTGTAAAATTAATGTTAATAACCCACTCTATAAGTCATTAATCATCCAAATTGCTGCAATAAATACATCTTATATAATAAAATAAAATACACTGCAAGCTTTAAAAACACTCAACAAAGCTTGTATATCATTTGCATCACTTGATGTTTCCAGAACTGTTTTGTAAATCACATTTTGTGACAATAATCATCATAACTATAGAATAATCTGTTCCAAGATCAGTTGTCAATCTGAAGGCTTTCTGAAAGCCAGCCCTAGTGCAACCTGAAACGCCTGCAGCAGTAAAATTTTGTTCAGTATTACGTCCTACTGTGTGCTGTTCCACATTGATAAGCCCGGGAAACCTTAACGAAATGCTGGATGTGGACTGATTGTGTTTAGAGACGTTTTGGTACAGAAACAGCGCAGTGGCTGTGGACTATTTTCAGTCAATCAGCTCAATCCTTTAATAGCAAGATTTTATATATTTAAATTCTACAATCGAAAAAGAATCCCAAACATACATTCCTGCTGTCATGTAGCACTATAATCCACGTTCTGCACATGAAATGAGAAGCTCCAAGCCACAGTTCCCCCTTGCACTGTCATACTTCGTTCTAATCAGGTAATGCTTCTGGTAGAGTTGGTCTGTCAGCTGGTACCATCCCAATATGTATACGACGCCGGAAATATAATCCACCACATATCTGATTTGAAAAATAGAACAACTTTAATACACACATGGCACTTTGTATCCACTTTGAATGCAGGTTCACACCTCAATCCACCATTAACTAAAGACCACAGATTTCTGAATTCTTTCTCTTAAAGCCCCTTAGAAGGAGAGGAATTGAGATTCACATTAACATTTCTTGTCCTGGAGACATGAGAGATTTTATACACAGCTAGCACTGATGAGATGAGTCACAGCACAATCATTTAACTAATTTCTGAGAAAATATTTACATCAAAATTATCAAATCTGAGGCTTGTTGTCCAGGAGCTAGATTTCAGAAACTGAAGAATACTCTAGAGAATGTCTAGAGAATGTAAATGATGACGTGCAGATCGTTGTTCGAATATTCATTTCTTTTAAGCGGTTATAAAAAAATCGTATTTTTATAACTTTCCTAAAATAAAAAAATGTCCAATTAATTACTGTAGATGAAGTGATCGATAGATGAGGTGTGTTCCTCATGAAATAGTGATATAGAGTGAAGGGCTGCTGAAATATTCGAACTGCACATGTCTAAAGAAGACAAATGTGATGATTTGCTACTTCTGTGAACGGGCTGACCAGCATTTCACCATCCCTCTATTTAATGATAAATACTTTGCAAAAACCACGCAACCACCCAAATATTCAAACCTGACTTCATCTGTATGCTGATGAATATTATTAAGGTTAATATGATGGATCGCTCTTATGATGTCATTTCACACCACAACATTTAAAGAAAGTACAGATTGGATGTGAGGATAAAATCTGAGAGCAGCGCTTCCACAGCCATTCAACAAATCACATACTGCATCTTCATACTCTCTTCAGCATGTGTGTGGCAATATTCAGCTGGCTGTAGCACAGCCCAGCTGCTAATAGTGCAGCTCAATAACCCAGAGGAAAGGCCTTCTGTTCCCTCCATATCTACCCAGCCAGACGCACCACTCACACAAGAACACTTCCTTATCAAAAACCCACATTCTATCAGCACCATACCCTCTCCCAGCAGGACCAAACTGCTTGCATTTTCCCCCCTTTTACAATCTGCTGCTGAGGACAGTTCCACTCTCCACTCAAACAGACCTTGCTATTTATAAGGGACCGTCTGTTCACTAAGAGAGACGTGGTTACACTCCTTTGGCTAATGAGCTTGAGATTTTACTAGTCAGGCATAGAGGCAACAGACTCCAAGCTGATAAAATGAAGTTAATAGTTTTTTGCTTATAAAAACAAATTCTGCTAGCTTTGCTGCATCCAGCCTGTTACCCAACTGCAGGGATTAAGATTTCTTTTCACATTTGTGGTTATACATATCATACATTTATGCACCGTATTGTTTAGAAGACTCATATCCTACAATATTCCTGTCTTGTTTTTATTAGTTTTTCTCTAGAGGCTCCTTTAAATCCCGAGTTCCACCTGACATTTGTGCTTTGTTTGCCAAAAACACAATTATTTACTTAAATAATTTAAAATGTAAAGCTTAAAAGTAAAAAATATTGATCTAGCTATCTATCTTTGATATCCTCTGGACTTTACCAAATTTTCCAGAGGAGATACCAGACATCCACAAAGACAAATGGCAAAATATTTATCCGCTGTCCTCCATTCCTCATATATAGGAAGTGGAAGGACTTGTCCATTCACCCACTACTTGACTGACACAATCTAGAATCGAATCAGAGGCAATCAAGCAGCAAAGCTGTGATAGAAAAGCCAGCAGGTGGTATAGAGAGTGTATAGAGGATGTGAGGGGAGATCAACCCTTACACACCATGTGACCTTTAAGAAGACACTAATACTGAAAAACGGTTCTGCCAACCACACATATACACACACCACAGTTCTGAGTACCTAATCTTCACAGTGGATCACCAAGGGGCAGACAGGGTGTTTACCCAAAGGAAGACAAGAACTGCCACAAACTGAAATCATTCAACAGGCAACTAGTAGTTACCGCCACGGCTTATTCACTAAGCCTCAGATTCCTGGAAGCACAAGAGACCCACTGCTTTGATTAACAATTAGACGGATTAAATTATTTTCAAAATCAGCTTTTAAGGGGGCTATATCCTACATTATTCTAATACCTTGTTGTTTTCCCAGTATTATTGTTGTGCTTATGTGGACCTGACTGAAATATGTGCCATTATATATATATATATATTATATATTTGATGCTCACATTACGCTCTGCTTACATTTCTGCTATTTATTGCAAAAGCAGCTGGATTCAAAATGAATGCAAAATGTGCTTTTTTGCATCTTAGATTCCATTTATGAATATTGTGTGGACTGGAGAGTGAATCCAAATTGTTTTATCTCACATATTATACTTTTCTTCTATTTGAAATAAAAGCATGGAAAAAGCTGTTTCATGGAATATGAGCCCTGCAACCACATTTGCTTCAGAAGTGCCCATCCAGGTTTTTGAAGTGGAATTAATAACAACACTTAATCAGTGCTAAATACCATCCTTAATCATATTGCCTTCCTCTTACAACTTAAGGTGGATTTCTGCTAATGATTTCTCTTTTCCTTCTAGATCTGCCTCAGATAATGGTATAATCATTCACTGCTTCAAAAGTGAAAAAAGCAAAAACAGGTCCATTTCACCAGGCATTTTGAATGATGGACAGGGCCTGGAGAAGTAGAGGGGCTGTAAACTCCATGGTCCAGGACAGGATCAAGGACCCTTAAAGCCCTTTTGAGCCCTGCTGACATGTCATTCATTACAGCAAGCCGCATGCACTGGCAGGAATACACTGTTTCTCATCATGACCTGAGGGGTCTGCCATTTCTCTCTGTAGACCACCTCAATAATATCTCATAGCAGCCTAAGAAAACACCAGTGCCATATCAATCAAATCTAGAAAGCACATTCAAGAGAGATGAAGGTCTAAAACCTAAAGATATGTTGAAAAAAAACTTTTATTCATATAGCGCCTTTCTCAAACCCAAGGTCACGTTACAGAGCAAACGATACAACCGATATAAATCAAAACAGTTAACAAACAAACACAAAGGCAGCAGCCAAACAAACAGCAGAATTAAGAACTCAAGAATGGGGAGAAGCAGAATAGCACACTGGATAGAGATGTTTTCAACTGAATTTTGAAGCGAGACAGAGAGGACGTTAGGCATAAATGTTGAGGGAGGGAATTCCAGAGTTTAGGGGCAGCAGCACTAAATGATCTGCCACCCATGGTAGCTAACCTGAATTTAGGAACTGTATGTGAACCAGTACTAGCGGAGCGTAGTGAACGAGTTGGAGTGTATGAATGGAGTAATCCAGTGAGGTATGGAGGGGCAGATTCATGAAGGGCATGAAGGAAATCTGATTTTAATGTCTTAGTACTCAAAATTCTCCAAACATCATACACATTTCAGTCATATCAGCAATGAAAAAATGACAAAGATTAATGATGAGTACAACACCCTGTTACAATGACTACAACAATGGCTGATGAGAGCCAATCAAAATTAATCATGAATAATGACAATAAGCGCTTATCTTTTAGGATATAGATAGTCCAATTGCTGTGCATTCCAGAGCATCTTTCAAGTGCAAGTTCAGGAAAAGCTTCATGCTGCAATGCTTTTTGAGTGACCATACATAGAACATTTATCACAAATAGTAACCAACTGGCATGTCATTTAGCTTTTTTACATTTTTATTATGTAGATTCATTTACTTTGATTACAAATTACAGACTGATTTTACTTTGCAAACAGAAGTCTAGAGAGTAGTGCCAGGAAGAATGGCTGCTGTCCTTTTGTATAATCTTCTTCACTTTTATTTTGCTTCTTTCTTCACTTACAGCTGAAATACTTCACTTCACTCACCTGTGCACTAATCTTTCTATAGAGCAAAGTCAAAATGGCACTCTGATGAGTTTCTGACTTTATTTTGTTCAAATCTCCCTGAGAATCCAGAGAATTTGGTCTCACCTCTTACAAAAGAACAAACGAGAAACAAAAAATTTATTTCCACTGAAAGAAATAATATTTTAAAAGAAGAAGTAAAGCTATTGCTGCAGTATCACACATTGTGTAAAATTGTTCCTCGCAAAGCCGGTACCAGGCGAAGTAGATAATGATAATGATAATGTCAGTAGTGATAGTCATAATTATAATACGGATGATAAAGATTAAAAGCACAGAGCAGGTTAATTAAAACAGTTCCATTTTTTTCATGGTTCTTCAAATCAGCACAGGAACCTTATTAGCACTGCCACATGATCTTTTCCCATCAGTTCTGGCAAGTGGCCTGATGAAACATGATATAAAAAAGTAACCTTTCCAGAGTCATTGAGAAACCACAAGGCTGCAGGCATTACGTGATTTTAAGCCAGGCGATAAAAATGCAGTGCATTCTGATGATGTTCTGTTTAGATGTATTTCCTTTGCTTAAATGAGAAATGGCTGATTGCATATTTCTGCGATTTCCATAGAAAAAAAGAAAAAGAAAATGAACCTATAAACCTGTACAACAGCATATCTTCATTTCCCTTCATGTCCTTCTTTCCTTCTCTGTCCCACCAATCTGCACAGATGACTTAAAGACCTTCAAGCAATACCACTTCAAAGGGCTTGGTCAAATATTGACCATGGAAATTAAAATTATCTGATTTTTCTCCAGAACCAATTAGTCTCACTATCCCAACTACTAACGCTTCCCAATTGAACATTCTGCAATACTTCATAAAGTAGCAGATTTATCTTTCATTGAGGCAATCCTCTCTCCTAAAATGAGCGGGATCTTAACACAGACATTGACCCTGAACATCAAGATTAACATGACTGGGGACTTCTCAGGCTACCTTTTCATTTTGATTGGTGCCGTCTTACAGGGCATGAACAAAGACCAAAGTGGTGACATTTTAGAAGCAATGTTTGATGCAAAAATGAGTTGGATCCCACGGCTGAGTAGTTTTCCAAATGTAAAGTGTGAAAAAGTGCCACGGGGTAGTAGCAGCACAGCAGTAAACAAGCACTGGTGCAGCTCAACAACGCTGAGTTTTATTTTTAATCAGGGATGCTCCAGTGTTTGATTTTGTTGATGTTCAATGCCTAAATCTGTCAATTTTCAAGAACATATCTGCCAAAAACATTCAGAAACTCAGAAACCACTTGTACATGTATGATTAGAAAGCAATTTAGCACAGTAATCCAGCACGTTTCAAATATTCTGTTCTTTCAGAGGATACAAAACACACCCCATCACGTGCCTCAATATTGATCGTCTCTAAACATCTTTTTGATGCCCATATTTGCAGAAAACATCTGCAAATACTAATACGATATTGATATCATCATGCATTCATATGTAATGGTATACAAAGATAAACCTAGTCAATTATTACGTGTTGTTTGCTGGATGTTTCAAAGTCAAAATGCATAAAACTAAAGAAAAACAATTCTTTACACGTACACATTTTATGTCTGATTTACATTTATTATACTAGATATGATTTCTTTTTTTTTATGTTTTTGGAGAAAGTAACTAAACATTCAACCTAAAATTAGTTTTAGCACTGATATCATGTTTTAAGAGATTATTTTAACCAGTAGCAGTAGTACTGAAACTTTAGCAAACTTTAGCAAACAAGACTTAATTTACCTTTCAGTGCCAACCAAGCATCATCTGGTAGTTTTAAGCATTTAGTTTTATGCATTTTCAAAAATGGAAAGGATAAAGTGATGTACACGTTTATCAACATCATCCAGAATTGAAAATGATTCTTAATGGTTTGCACTTAATAAGGGATCTGCAACACCTAAGATGTCTTAGAGTGGGTCTGGAAAACTCAGCTGTGAATTTCATGCGAATAAAAACAGTGAGATGAGGCCAAAGGGAAGCGCTGATGGCTGCACTGTGACTAAATCAATGAAGTTGATTACTTCTATTTTCACAAGCCCTAAAAACATTCCATGGGATTGTGGCCAAAATTAATTGTAGTGAAGTTAATTGTCCCATTTCCCCAGATTTCATGGATGTATTAAAACGTATTTGAAGCTGAATGAAGTGAAAGTGACTATCTGTCATTGTGAAATGATGTGAAATTACGGCACACAGTAAAACACAACTAAATGCAACCTATGCTTGCATACACACACCGTGTAGCAGGGGGCAGCTATGTCCAGCACCCAAGGAGTAGTGATGGGGACGGTACCTTACTCAAGGGTACCCGAATGCAACCTGAGATCTGGGATGTACTTTAGTCACAGAATGGTTTCACCCTCTTGTGCGATTCCATAACTGTCCCACAAAACAACTAGCTAACCTGATCACCTGAGCTTTTCCTCCTGTGTCTCAGGGCTATAATGGATGCAGTATGATTCATAGCATGAGGGCACATGTGAACTCAGCCACAAATTATCAGTCAGTGAGTGTATGCAGCAACAGGAAACACTGAACAATGAGTTGACCCTCAACACCCATCCCCATTTTCAAAGCCTTTCTTTTATGGAAGTAAAGAAGGGACACAGAGGAAAAAAGAACCGAGAATAATCTTTCCGTCACTCTCGGCATGAATTGGTATTTTGATGATGGGGAGAGCATTAATCAAAATGCTGCTGAATATTTAATGTCACTGCCATTATGCTCTAATGTGTGCCTGACTACAGCCATTTAACAGAAATGTGAGACATTCATCAAAGCTCTCCGGTCATTCACACCCCATCATTTGTTTCCTTGCAGTCTGAACTGAATGACCCCTGAAATGTCTTATGATGGGTATGGCATGCAACAATATAAGCAGTGTGTATAGATTTGTTTTCGTGCTTTCCATGATAAGCATCTCAACAAATACCTGCACATAAGTTTCTTAGTCATCTAACTATCCCCATCTGTAGTAATAGGAACAAGGATGGTGTAAATTATACAGTACTGTGCAAACGTTTAAGGCAGGTGTGAAAAAAATGCTGTAAACAAAGAATGCTTTCAGAAATCTAAATAATGATTTATATGAATCATTTTATTGTTGTTTATTTTTATAAATTTACAAAATGCAAAGTGAACGAACAAAAGAGAAATCTAAATCAAATCAATATTTGGTGTGACCACCCTTTGCCTTCAAACCAGCATCAGTTCTTCTGGCCCCCACAGAGCCCTGATCTCAACATCATCCAGTGTGTCTGGATTACATGAAGAGACAGTAGGATGTGAGGAAGCTACATCCACAGAAGATCTGTGGTTAGTTCTCCAAGATGTCTGGAACGACCTTCCAGCCGAGTTCCTTCAAAACCTGTGTGCCTAGAAGAACTGATGCTGTTGTGAAGGCAAAGGGTGGTCACACCAAATATTGATTTGATTTAGATTTCTCTTTTGTTCATTCACTGCATTTTGTTGATTGATGGAAATAAATGATTAAAACTTCCATTTTTGAAAGCATTCTTTGTTTACAGCATTTTTTCCTACACCTGCCTAAAACTTTTGCCCAGTACTGTATTTGTAAAATACAGGTTAAATGATTTGAATTTGTTTAGGAGTAGAAAAGTGTATATTGTACAATCTGAATAAAATTGCCATCTGAATAAAAATCATGCAAAAAAATAAAAAATAATCCAAGAAATCTGCCTACAATTTTACATTTTTTCATCTTGTTCATGCAAAAAAACCAAAACAGACGAGACAATAATGCTAAGCTAATTAATCTGTAAAATCTCTCAACAACTATTTACCTCGGCCTCACTCCCATCAACTTACTCACTGAGCACTTAGAGCTAGCCAATTGTGGGCCCTGGAGGATAGAGCTTGGAGGAGAGCTATCGCTATGGCACAGAGGGGGTTTTACAAGGCCAGTTGAATAGCTCTGCTGAAACTGATCAAGGGTATCACTTTCTGCTGTGGTGGAGCCAGCTGAATGAGAGAAGAAAGGTCTGTGTTCAAACACAAGACAGTAGGAGAATTTCTCGGTCACAAATTCCCTCTGAACCTCCAAAGCTTCAGTAAAAATAGTGTGTCATGTAAATTCGCATTTCACACAGTAGGGACGGGAAAGACATGTTCTGGATGCTTTCCTTTCAATCCGGTAACATTTGTAGCTCCAGGACCTCGACGTTTCTATATGTATGATTTGGGACCAATATTAGCAGAGAACCTGATAAAAAGAACCCTTAGAGGTAGCAAGTCTGGAATCAACACGTAACTGAAATGTAATTATACACACACAAATATACAAATACACATATATAGAGACTGTTGCTCATTAAACTAGTGGTTTCCTTCTTTTTCCTTCTCTTAACTGCGTATCTTGAGTATCCTGTGGTTGCAGGTGGTGCTGGAGTGTAACTGCCCAAATAGAGCATAAGGCAGCAAAACACCCTCGACAGGTCAAACACACCCATATACACACACTCTCACAACTAAGTGTCAATTTTTCATCTCCAATGCACCAGACATTCAGTTTCGTGGCCTGCGGAAGGAAGCTGGAGAAAACCTGCACAACATAGGAAGAACATGCAAACTTCATTCCAAAAGAACCTTCTCAAAGCCCTGTCTAGGAATCAAACCCAGGACCTTCTCACAGTGAGACAGAAGCACTACCCCAGACATTCCAAATAGTTGCACTGGCTATGCCCATCAGTCTTTTCAGTCAGTCATTTTCTGCTGCTTGTCCCAAGCGGGGTGGCGGGGGGAGTGCTGGAGTCCATCCCAGCTCACACACAGGGCTAAGGACGGGACACACACCCTGGAAAGGTCGTCAGCCCATCGCAGGGAGGAACGGCACCTTGTGGCTATGCCCAATGTTTGTGAAAAGTATATTTCAAACAAATGCAGAAGAAGAGATTTCAAGAGCTATTTTTGTTTAAACAATGTTAAATCTATTTTGACACACCTGGGTGTAAATTCCAAGAAAATAAAAACTGTAAATCTGGTCTTTGATATTCATCTTTTGATCTCAAACCTAAATGATTTCAGCGCATATCAAAAACAAATGAACTGGCGTGTTGTATAAAGGGTGTTGGTGGTCTAGTGGTAGGATTCTTGCATATGGGCCTGTGGCTCAAGAGGTCCCAGGTTCAAATCACACCTCCAGCACTACCAGCACTGGGTCCTTAACCTGGAGTGTCTCCAGGGGGACTGTCCCTGTAATTAGGACATGGAAGTCGCTCTGGATAAGAGCCTCTGCTAAATGCCGCAAATGTAAATGTATATGTGTCCTGTTTCAGCATTCAGTCTGCACTACTGACCTGTGTGTGTTTCACTCGAAAACATTGAAAATTATATTATGCAAATATAAAACATATTGCATATTATACAAATACATATTCTTACATATTCTGTGAAAGAAGACTGACTTTTTTTTAACCAACTTCTACTTTAAAATATACAAGCACTTAAAACTGAAATGCCTGCATTTCTGGCATATTTTCTGTGCGGCTGTAAGGGAGGAAACAGTTAATATTGGATTTACATGCTTTTGTTTCGGCTGGGATTAACCTCTACATCTTAAAAAACTACTAAATCCAAAAAGGCCACCAGCATTCATTCAACTCTTTTTATCTGACCCAACCTTTTAGTTCCCTTCTCACTACGTAAACGTATCTTTAGGATCATTATATAGATATTCATTGTGGCTGATCGCCAAACCTGCTCAAGCTAGAAAACCCAGGCTAACTGCAGTTTCTTATCACCTAATCAGCTACTATGAAGCAAGGCAATAACACTAAATCAGAGATTTAGAAGCAAGCCAGCGCTCTCCTCTAACAGCAAGGCAGGCTTAAGACTAAGATAGCCCTTTTGAGCTGGGGACCTTTGGCTTACTGCTTGAAGCTCAGATCTCTGCTTACAAAGAGAGCTTTCTTCCTTCTCCCGGTGGCCTCTCCCACCCTTGCGCATGCAGCCACTGCATCAGAGGACAAACCATTCACCCACTGAATAAATAAAGCAAGAAATAGTGAGCAGGAAAAAAAAAGGCTTGGCACAAGCTCGCCTGGGTGGAGAGATAACAGAAGAGAATCACAAGGGCATCAGAAGGAAAAGTCCTCTCTCCCAGTAGCAAAGATAGAGCAGGCCAGGCCATAAGGTGGTTTTAGTTGCGGAAGAGACAGTAAATTCTACAAAAAAAAAAAAAAAAATACTCTTCCCTTTTGTATCTATTTTCCCTCATTTGTATGATCTATTTTTACAGTGCAACACATTAAGGTTCACTACCCTACAGATGTAATATATGTACAACAAAAGTATAACAAAGTAATAAAAATCAACAAAAAAAATAGTTTTTTTTGTAAATACCAAGTCTCATATATTGTTTATGTTGTGTCAATACCTCACAACTTATGCCATTTAAAATGCCAACTGCCCTTTACAATCTTTTGATGTTTCCTGACGAACATCAAAATCCTAATCCTAATCCTAATGAATTAAAATCTGCTAATGTGCATCAAAATAAAAATGTTTTTAGATTCGCCAATAAAGTGAAGAAACTTTGGAAATACAAGGTTTGGTAATGCAGTGATAATATACAATTAGGGGGCCCATGCAAAGGAAAACCTCATTATTTAGAAATGAAGAAAGTTTAGTGTAGTGTGTAAGTATTATTAAAATTTCAAAAAATGAATTATGCACTCCCCAGACCATACAGTCCCTTAAACGGTACTTGAAGCTTGTTTTTTTTTTTTTTTTAGCATTTCCTGTGTTCCTTCTTAAACATTTTCTAAAATATCACCAGATTTCCTAGACCTTAAAGGAGATAATGTAACGGTCTGGTGCCAGTAGAGGGCGCCCTGCTCTGATTGTGCACACCTGGGCTTGGGTGCCAGGTGTGTCTCATCGGGGGCTGGCGTTATAAGCCCCGGTGAATCGGAGCAGGGCGCTGGTCATTCTGTGTGCGCACTGTGATTACTCGGGTTATGGTTTACATTTGTTATTTTGGTTAATATGTTTAGTCCTGTTCACGTTATCCGTCATTAAAGTCCAGTATGAAGTTCTCGGCTCTGCGTTGGCGTTCAGCCTTCAACACCACACCGTGACAGATAAGGAGAACCCAGTTAAATAAATCAAAGAGATATACTTCTCAAGTCATTTACTTTTTCAAGAAAAATATCTGTGAGTAGCACAAATATGTGGACCTCTAGAATTAGCACTTAATTTGAAGGTGAAATTTGAGTCAAGTGTTTTGAATCAATGGGATAATCAGCACTCAGTGCACTGTTTTATTTTAAGAACAGGGATCTATCAAATTCCGTCTCTGGAAGTTTATCGTCCCACAACCAAAGGAGAGCAGTTGATGCTAATTCAGTTCAGACTATACTCATCCACAATCAGGTGTACTGTGTACAAGGTCTTTGTTGCTCACTCCAAAAATGGTCACCACACCAAGGTCATTCCACAGGCAAAAAAGGAACCCAGACTAACCTCCAAGCAACTAGTGTTTCAGTGATCAATTATATCTCACATTGACTAATGTTGATGTTCCTCAGTCCTTCTTCAGGAGACTAAATGAACTAAATAAAAATAGTTGGTTTTTCAGGGTTGCCAAGAGAAAGTTACTGTGAAACAATGAAATAATATGACACCAAAAAAAGGTGGTACCCAAAAAAATGTGACAACAAAATAAGACCCAAATCCAACTTTTGATTTAATGAGTAGCATTATGTTTGAAGAAATAAAAACATTCCAGCATAAGAACATGATTGCATCTGTCAAACATGGTGAGGGTAGAGTCAAAGTTTAGCCCTGTTTGGTGTATCTGGGACAGGACTGCTCACCATCATTGATGAAAAAAAAGAATTTGATGAATTCTAAGGGAAACTTCCAGCATATCTTCTGAAAATGTGAGTCATGCAGCAAGAAGACCCTAAGCAGGTTTTTCTATCAGTGAATGGTTTCAAGAAGAATAATGTTAATGTTTGCCAAGTCAAATTCCTTATTTCTTCAAAATGATATACAGGACTGCTGGAGGAGGATGGATTCCCCTAGAGGAGGACGGGTTCCCCTTTTGGGTCTTGGTTCCTCCCAAGGGTTCTTCCTCCTGTTTTGGGGAGTTTTTTCTTGCCTCTGTCGCCCTTGGCTTACCCAAATGGGGCTTGGACCTGAATTCTGTAAAGCAGCTTTGTGACAACAGCTGTAAAAAAGCACTATATAAATAAAGTTGATTTGAGCTGACCTGACCTGACTTGACTTGACTAATGTAATATTGGATCGTTCTCCCTGATGATATTTTAGGTCATATTTATGCACTGTTACTGATCATTCTAAAGGTTTTACAAACTTTAAAGCAGCACTACATGCCCAGCCAGGAGATCTTGATCTTTATCTTTCCAGTTTAGAGTTACTGCTGTGTGACAAGAGGGCAACTGTGCAATGGAAACTGGGAACATTTACTAAATATAATAAATGTACCTATTCCGTTCCACAAAAAATATGGAATGATGTGCAATAGATAATATTGCCACCACATACGGCTATCAGAAGTTTTTTTTTTATTTAAGGCAAACTGATTTCAGTTTGATACAACAGCTTACTAAATTGCACTCAAGAATTCAAGAATTATGCAAAAGCACTGTAATTTGGTAATTAGGTTGCGTTACATGTTTAATGTTGTTGGTCATCTTTCTAACAGTCTATTCTAACAGGCATCACCATTTGCTTGCACTTTAGTAAAGTCCTCCTGCATCTGACTAATGCAAAGCGTCACCTGGAGCTCACACTCACAGATGAGGCTGACACCTTACACAGTTTTTTACCTGGAGAGACTGATGATGAAGAATGCCTGATAGTCCCATTCCATGAAAATAAAGGAGAGAGTTGTGAGAACTGTGCATCAGGTTGTTCACCCTTTTGGCTATAAATAGAATAACTGGGGTCTTTTTAATTGGATTTCTGCTGAAAGTGTTAAATGACACTGAGCTGGCATGGTGATTTTCTTGGAATAAAAAAAAAGCCTGATAACTTGCTGTGTGATTCAAAAGCACTTGCAAAGATATTGCTTGGGTTTGGAATTGGTGAGAATACTGAAAAAAACTCTTTTCTGCCTTTCTCTGCCTGAACCACCTTAATAGAAACCTCTCCTTTTGTAATCACAAATGTATTGGAATCAGCTGGATAAGCATGTCTAGCAATCTGTATGCATTTTCAGGAGAGTGAGGCTGCAACCTGGCTGGAATAAAAACCTTCCTCTCTTTCTTACTCTGCCTATTTTGTTTTTTGCTCACATTAGTCTCTCTCTTACACACACACACACACACACACTCTCACTCTCTCACTCACTCTCTTAATAGATGAATGGAGTGAAATGCTGCATCAAGCAGCTGTCATGAAACTTTGCCTTTTTTCACCAAAGGGAACAAGGGTTTTGCCATGGTCTGCTAGTCAGTTCATTACGTATAGGACAGAAATACACGAATTCAATTAAGGTTGGCTGTCATTTGACCCGTAGTAGTTCTGTAAGGAATGAAGGGAGAACAGAGCAAACAATGTGACACTGAGGAAAAAGCAGTTCACATTTTACACATGGATATGTTCCTTGGCCACGACCATACTGATAAACAAACAATGTACAGGGGACCCCAAGTGCTAGCCTTCCTTAAAGAGCTCACAATATGGAAAAGCAGATTTCCATCACCTTTGTTTTATAGAAAAAAATGTCGTCATAACTCTAAACATAGGTACTACTATTGTGCATCCCAAGCCAATATCAAGTCCTTAACATATCAACACTGATTTGCAGTTACAACCTGTTATAATTTGATAGTGTTTGCTATTTATAAATAAAGGATATCTCCACCTTAATTATTAGACTAAAGCTACAAAGAGCGTTTCAGTCAATTTTCTTAATGAGGCAAAATACAAGGTAGCCAAGCAACACAAAGATCATTCACATCAGTCTTACAGTCTTACTTATCACAGTAATCAAAGCCTGTTTGAAGAAAAAAACTGGAATAGAACAGGCTAATAAAAATTTGTTTCGAAGGGGCCTCAGAAAAAGTGAAAATACACATTTAAGAAATATATTATATGATCCCCTACATAAGCTATGATGTCATGGCTGTAGTCATAGGCTTGTATGATATACAGTGTCATTGTTTCTATCTCGACATGCAGACTAAACCATAACTCCACTATTGCTTGTGTTTTTAAATGTATAAGAACCTTTGCACTTTGATCTCTATCCAGTGTAAAAACTAAACTCTGGAAAACAAAAAAAGTGCCAACACAGCTGTGTATAAATGATTGCTTATGGATCTGCCTCACGATGGGTTCTGTACCCAGCATGTTGCAGATGTGCAAATTCCTTTCCATTATCTCTTTCAACAGCCTGCATAGCTGGGTTGGTGTTATTTGGCTTCAGCTGTAGGCTCATACTTGTAATCTAAAATGGCATGTAATAGGATGATAAAGCATCAATTTTTGCCACTTTGATGGTTGGGAAATAGACACATACTGACATACTGCAAGCATTCATAGGCACACATTAAGATCTCAATCAACTGAAAGTATATATACACCAATCAGCCATAATATCTTCTGACAGGTGAAGTAAATGACATTAAATAACATCACTAGAAATATGGAAAAATGTACAAGCATAAGGATCTGAGTGACCAAAATGTGGGACACAATTGATGACTGGATCAGAGTTTCACCAAAATGGCTTGTTTTGTAGGTGTCCTCCCAGCAGGCAGTGGTTAACAGCTACCCATAGATGTTCAAGGAAGGACAACCAGTGAACCGGCAACAGAGTAATGAGCGCCCACTGATAAGTGTGAGGTGGGATAGCTTTTATATGTTTGCCTGCTTAAAAGCTAATTCCTGACAAACATCTCTGAAGTGGTTAGCTTTTTCTTCTTCATTTGAAACAGGCAAAATGACTATTTAGTACATTTGTTAAGTATGCACACCGTCAAGGCTGTGAAGAGGCATTTATGCCTGCTAGAAACAGACTCCTGCCTGGCCTTTATTGTGTCACTTGGTCACAAAGCATTGTTTTTTTCAATCCTGGTCACTTTAGAGCTGCTTAATACTAAATTTAGCGTTGTGTAAAAAATAATCAAAAGGAAGGCCCAAGAGATTAGTGCAGCCTTACTGATTTATAAATGATTTATAAATTTATAAATGTACTTAAAGGTAAACGTTGTTGCACTTATTATTCATTGTCATTTGAGAATATTTTTTTGCAATAATATTCTTTCCTCTTTCTGCAAATTCACATTCTTGGAATGACATTTTTCTACACCATGTGCACCATTTTTAAATGAGTATTCTGAGGATTCATTTTAATCTGGAACAAATACAGTGCTATCAGTCAATGTTAATAACCCAGAAACCTGAATGGTTAACAAGTGTGTGTATTACACAACTTAATGAAAAACAAAACTTTTCACATCTCACTTGGCCATGTCATTGTTCTTTCATCTTTAAGGCATTTACTGGCCACGCTTTGGAGAATGCATGTGATGGAGCATTGCCCTGCATATCATGGTCTTCTTGAAAAATACAGACTTTTTCCTGAACCACTGCTTGAAGAAAGAGTCTTCTAAAAACTGGCAGTAGGTGTTTGAAAATCAGAGTTGATTTTAAGTCCATCTTCAACCTGAAAAGGTCCAACTAGCTCATCTTTAATAACACCAGCCCATACCTGTACCCTACCTCCACCTTGCTGGCATCTGAGTGGACCATTACTGATCCAGTCACAGGCCCATCCATCTGGTCCTTAAAAGTCACTCTTACCTCATCAGCCCATAAAACCTTTCAAAAATCTGTCTTGAGACTTTTTTCCTGTTCAGTGGTGGTCGGGTTTCAGACTTCCTTACCATGACCATGTCTCTGAACACCTCATACTTCTGAACACTCCGGGTAGGTTGCAGTTCTGGAATATGACACCACTGGAGGATCCTGGTAGCTTCAACTTTGATTCTTCTTGGCAGTTAAACTTAAGTCTAATTCTCCCCACACGTTTGTTGTGACCCTGTTCATTATTTTAACAAAGCGTTCGATGATTCAGTGATCATGCCCCAAAGCTTAGCCATTTCAGTAGTGCTGCATCCCTCTGAAAGACCTATTACCATTTCTGACTTTTCAGAGTCAGTTCTCTCTCTTTCTTTGGCCCATTTTGCCTGAGAAAAAGAAGCTGCCTAATAATTATGCACATCTTGATATAGAGTGTTGATCTCCTTAGGCCACACCCTCCCTCATTACAAAAATACACACCACCCGATCTGCTTAAACCCAATTAGCATTCAAGTTAATGCAGCTTGGATTTGGATTATATGCATAAAACAGATGATATGCTCAAAATACTCACTACTCACACAGAATAGTGGTATGTCCACCAACATCCAAACTTTAATAGAAACTCCCAAACCACACAGTTGAGAAACAGTGAGCCTTACACTGATTAAAGTGACACATCAAAGTTTTCGAAAGACCAGCAATAATGCTGCCAGATCAAACAGTATGTACTGAAGATCATGCATCAATAAGAGAAAACTGAAAAATGTGTTTTTTTCTACGTCTGACTGTTTTAACTATTTTTGTCTTCAGAAAGGATTTACATACTGTGTAAAAAATATACTTTTTTTTTTTTTTTGCATGTATAAGCTGCTGTCCAGGCTGGTTTATCTATGGTTGCAGGAGACTGATTGCAGGCTGACCTTCATTTTGTCCCTTGGGTTAAATTTTTTTTTTTTGCCACCTAAGAGCTGCTTTATTCTATGTATTGAATTGTCAATACGAAATAAAGAAAAGAGAAAGACCTCAGGGAAAGGCCCAAAAGAGCAGCATAGCATGACCTGAAAAATGTATTGATTTATATTTGGGCATAAACTGTCTGACCATAGTTTTTTGCTCAAAAGTACTTTTTCACTTCAGCAAGAAACTGCATTTTATAGCATTCTGTACAGCCACGACAAAAACACAAGAGCTCAGCACTTGTTCCATATTATTGTACAAGTGTCTAATTACGAATGAAACTCTGTGGAAAAACGGAGGCTACAGAATTCTAACATATTGACTCATTTTCAGAGTTATGGAAATGCTTGCTTGTTTTGGCTGGTCAGCCTTCTACTCAGAAGAGACTAACTCAGTTTGTTCTGAACCTTGTCACATGAAAGGGAAGCTGGCTGCAGATCAGTCTACAACGAAACCTTGCCAAAGCTTTGGATCTTTCCACCTTAAAATAAATGAATCTGTTTAGTACTGTTAATTGCTTGTTTGTGACTAGAGACATATGTTCACTGAAAATGACCAATGCTTTACTTCCTGAAATGTACAAGAAATTGTGGGCAAGGGCTATTATCCTAAAACCAGGCCTACTTTCAGTTGTGGTATTTCTCGTTATGGCATTTATTTATTGAGGAAAACTCACTGTTTTCAGTATTTGCGCAGAAATAAATGAGATTATAATCTCTGATATCGGTCCATTTTAGTCCCTTCCTCTAGTCCCTTCCAGAACATGATCAGCACTGGAATGTTGGTGGGTTTCTTCACATGAACTGCTCGTTTCAGGTCCTAGCACAACTTTTTTCTTGGGTTAAGGCCAGGTCTTTGATTTTGCTTCTTAGGCTTTGGAAGAATGACTTGTGTCCTTTGGGTGCTTGTCTTGCTGCCAGAATCACTTTTATAGGAGATTTAGTTCAAAGAAAGCTGCCCTGACAATTTGCTGGAGTTATTCAGATTTCATTGTTTTAGAATTTTAGATCTGCAGAGGAGCTCTGGTTCCACAAGCTCCCACTATGCCCTCAAAAAAAATGCGATCTCATGTTTAATTTGATATTTGTAGACCTGTTTTAATGGGTAATTGGTCTGTGCATGTTACAAAATTCATGTTTTAGGGTGCAATACTATCCCTTCTTACTCAGTGTGCTTCCAAGTACCAAGGATTAACCACTTGGCAATGAAGAGTGTAGCACCAGAGAAATTAAAGAAGACTTTTTAATACAAACAGCAAGACAGAATTCCCCAAACTATCCAACCACCCATTATTATAACAGCAGTATTGCTAATACACTGACACAACACTCCAAGGATGTATGTGTATACATTGCTTTCGCAATATTGTGATAATATGCTAAATCAGGATAAAAGATAACGCAATTCCTGTTATATGCATTTTTTGTAATGGAAGATTCTCAGCAGGGGTTACTTGACTAAAATCAAAGCAAAAGGAAAAAAATCGCAAAGCTACTTTGTTATTAAAAGGTATAGCAGTTCTCGAATAAAACCTCACTGAAGAATAAGCAGCAGATTGTCCTGGTGGTGCTTGAACATTAGCATGCAAACAATAAGCAATGTTTATCGTCCTGGTGTCCTTTTTTTTATTAGCCACTTCTGAAATATTTAGGCAAAGGAGTTGAGTGCATAATGAAGCAGAGAACGATGTGCTCAAGGATGTTTAGGGCAATATTAAAAAATGTGAATAAATAAATATGAGATGTCAGCGTAGAGGCATCGGGGTGAATGTCAGGAAGCCTGCGCCAGACAGAATTAATTCTTTCAAGAAAGCTGAGGAAGAAATGGCAAGAGTGTCATCCACATGCTCTGCCACTCCCACAGTCTGGAAGCAGAATTTTTAAAAAGTTGTGACCTTTCAAACATGGCATCTTACAAAATGTTCAGCAGTGATACTGTTGTACCTGACGTGCCATTTCTGGTCATTTTAGTGTTCAAGGTGAAAGCCTGTCATTTTGTCAACAAAAGTTTGTAGGTCTAATACAAGTTTTAAATTCTGTATTAACATTATTGTCTGTGTAAACATTGCTTAACTTTAGTCAGCATTTGGATTAGGGGGCTTTAAAAGTGAGATTTGAATATTCTGCTCCACCTTAAATTGGGCAACAGTGCTGTGCAGGCACCAGTCTCTCCAATTTAGGTATTTTACAAATTCTCTGCTGTACGCAAGGATGGTGTGTTGAAAATAGTCAATATGGTAACATGCACAGCAATGGTTAGTCTAGGACAGCTGGTTAAACTAAGACAGTTGAGGGTCATACCCTAAGGTCTTTAGTCAATCTGAAGGTTTTCAGCAGTAGTACAACATTTGCTCCAAATTGGTCAACAGTCCAGTATTTTATAAGGTCAAAACAATCCTGATTCTAAGCACATAACTGAGTGTCTCCTCATCTCATCTCATCACATCTCATTGCTCAGCACTGCTGAGAACCACCTACTTTCACAGGAAATCATCACTGAAATGAAATGAAAAACAAGAAAACCATAGATGTGTGATCTGTTCACGATGGCTCAATGATCACCATGGTCATTGTAACACTCAGCACTGCAGGGGGACCCCAAGGACTGGGCTGAGAAACAAAGCTCTACTAAAGAAATGGCAGTTGTATTTGCCTGCACCGGAAAGGACAAAGATGGCAAATTCACCAGAGGACAGTGTGGAGCAACCTAGCCTGTCTCAGCATGTTGCTGTTGTTGGATTTTCATGTATGACATTTAACAGTTACTTGGATAGGCAAAACAAACACTTACAGGCTACCCCTCCAAAATGCTCTGGCAGAATGGGAGATGATTTGCATATGCTACTGCATAAAATTACAATTACTGCACTACTCTCATGGGCGCTGCGTTTGGAGTGAAATGGATGTCCCTTGATGATAATTTTAAAAAGTTAATCAAACATGTACAGCAGGTTTACTGCCCTCCAGCTTGGATTATAAAAAGCCCAGCCAATGTCCTTTTCTGTGAAGTGATACTGTGTCCACGAATGTGCAGCGACATGTTTAGGCCATGTACTTGGAGCAGCTTCCTTTAGCGTTAATGCGATTCAAAGCAAAATATTTAAATCGCTATGCTTTTAATAATGCAGGAACCCCATCACAGGCCACGCTTGAAGAGAAGATGACACGCTTTTGAATAAAGGATATCATGGGAGAGTGGTGTGGTGCTCTGAAAGAAAAGAGAAGGAATAAACGGACTTGTCTTGGAAAGAATGACAATTTCACAGAAGACATGATCTCAGCTGAGTCATAAATGAAAGTCTGAGCACAATGAGGAACCTTGATGAAGAATCAGCAAATACAGAGATGGAAATAGGCAGCGAGGGGGTAAAAAGTCTTCAGTGTATCACCGAGCACAGTCAGTAGAAAGTCGGTAAGGGACGGAGGCAGAGATTTATTTAGAAAGCAGAAGAAAAGAAGAGGTACAGATGTGTGCTGTTATTCATCAGATGGATTCATCAGATGGATTTTTCTTAAGCCCCACCCAAATTACAAAGCAATAGTGAGAGCTGGTTTGTTTTCGGACACCGGAAATGTTCATTGTTGTTCTTTAACTTGTTCATTAGTGCGCCGACAGCAAAAGGCATTAACAGTCAGTCAGGCCCATTGAGTGATGCCGTCTGAAAGAACCTCGGGCGACTTGGCTAATGTCGCTGACTCGGCACTTTGCACTCTGCAGCAGCATGTCTCCTGATTTAGAGTACATGTAGCTAGAAAGCACTCTTGATTTCAGTGCCGCTATGATTAATAATGTGCTATATAAGACTCCTGGACCTATCTATTGAGAAAAGTGCTATTCATCTTTGCCAGTCTTCAGAAGATGTATTTATATGGAAATGTGTATTAATTTCATACATATTTGCACAGCTGTAGACGAATCATATTTAAAAGCAGGTATCAAATACAGAATATAACCAAAACCACCAAGGGCTCATGGTTCAAGACATTTTACCTCAACACCCTCCTATGTTTTTCATTACTGTTAATGTCGATTTGCCATACATAAATCCACTATTACTCCATATAGAACTTAAAAAGGAAAGGTTTTTTGAATGGCCTGTGCAGATTTTCACAGCAGTCTAGTCCAAGGTCTAAATTAAATGGATGCAGTGCTAAAGACTGGCTCTGGAGATAGAAGGCCAAAAATAAACTACACTGGTTGCTAAATGCAAGATGCATACCTAATGCAACTGCATTACTTAAGTCTTTAGGAAAAATCACTAGACAGCACTAATGTATGGATGCCTAGAAGGATAGATACAAAGAGTGATGACTGTAGAAAGTATATTCCCCAAGGCAGAATTTCGCTGAAATTAATCTAAGTGTCCGAAAATGAGATTATATCATGTGAACGACATGCAGTCACAGTGATGAACTTCACGAAAATAATTTGCTTTATTCTAAAATGTTATTTGATTATCTATGAACTTGTGCAGATAAAGGGCTTACTGCATTACCCTCTGCAAAGACGATTTAACATCAAAGACTGGTATGAAGGTTTTCCTGTCTGTAGTGGCTGCACTGGTGTGGCAGTTTCTCCAGCAAGTTTAATCTCCTACATGTCTTTCTAGTTTCAGCTCAGTGAAAACATGTGGCATTTCTGAAGTTAAACTCAGAACTAGAAACTGAAGCAACCTATTTTGCACTTAGCATGCAGTCTTTTGACTTTTGCTAAATGGGTTTTTGACTGCACTGCATTTCCCTCAGATATAGAGGGGTTTATCTTTTTATCCTGGAAAGATTGTAATAGAATGAATCTTAATCAGTGCCAATAAGTTCTACCATATCTTAGTTGCTCACGTTCACAATCTTCATTGTTAAAAACTCTAAAAGGCCCTGAATACTGTCATAAATTATACAGTTGGAATAAGAAACACATACTTTAATCGTTTCTGTGATCAGACAGAAAATCAAAAACCTCATTAAAAATGTAGTTAAGTGTTTAAAAGCATGCTCCCCCAGAGTTACTGGCCAATAGATTGCCACGTGCGTTTAAGAACCACAAACATACAGCCAGAATTTGAAACTGCCTGGCAGAGGTTTTGGAAAATAAATGTCCACCGGCGGGTGCTAAAGAGGTGTCAAGACTAGTACTGCCATAGTTTACTTCTTTCACAGTTGCCTACTAAAGAGCAAATGTGATTAAAGTTACCAACACAGCATTCCATTCACACATGATACAAACACAGGATAATAATTTTACAAAAAAGTAGCTCAAAATATTGGCTTATGAAAAAAAAACCTGCACAACATTGCTAACAAAGACTATTCTGCATAATTCAAAAATCTCTATCATATATTATCTGCCTTATTTCTAGACAGAAGTTTTGTGTAGCTCATTTAGTGTTTTGCATTTGTATTAATTTAAATAGAAAATATGCTGCTTTCTGAGCTTCTGTTTGTTTCAATAACCAAATACGCCTTTGGTTCAGGTAAACTTTCGTCTGGCAGAAATCCTATCACATCTTTATAATTGCTCCTGCAGACTAGTCATCCTGTTCTGCATTTTTATCTCTCTAAACCAATGAAGTGCTCTGCTCTGAGAATTCATATTTGCACTTTTTTCCATGTTAATGAATCGTGGCAGCCAAATATAAACACTTTTACAGGTGCTTGGCAACTTCATTCACACACACATTAATAAAGAGGGATTCCATTTTCATGGATGGACTTTAGTGATATCTCTCATTAATGATCATGTCTCCTTTTGCATCAGTCAGCCATCAAAAACCCCTTGGTTCTTCTATGCATAGTAATGTAGGACTTGACCTGTTTCCCTCAGGATATCTGCAAAGCCTTAGCCCACTGGGTAGATCAGTTAGGATGAATAATTCTCCAATAATAGATCATTTTTTTAACATAAGGTTTCTGGGTGACTGGCTGAAGTCTAAGAGGCACTCACAAGGGATTTTACCATTTTACAAAGGTGCATACCTCAAGAATTTTTAAATGGGAGATATGGTCCATGGAAAAGAAAAATGTTAGAATAAGTCCATATATGGCCATGTCATTTAATTTTTTTTTATTATTTTCAGTTTTGACAGAAGTTACACTGTCTCAACAAATTAGAATCAAAATTCAGTCAATACTGCACAAATTCGCAAAAAACAAAATTATGATAAAAGAATAGCAATGATATAGAAATAGTAAATTAAAAGATCAGTAGCAACAAAAATATTTAAAAAAGAAACTATTCCCTATTATTTTTAGAACACATTAAAAGTGTAAATTGGATTACTCATATTTTATACTAAAAATGATTACCTTACAGCTTCCATTAACAAGTGGTAACATGATGGAAATGATTGATCCCTTTGCTACACATTCACCTGCCCACAGTAGACTACTCTCCTATTCCCATAGTACTCCCTATGAACTGAGCTAGATACTGAACAGGAGATGCATAATGATGACAGGTGTCTAAACAACACTGCACATCACTCTTGCACTATTTCAAGGGTGACATCTCTCTTTCTACATCTTAAATAAATAAATAAATAAATAAAATCACATTGAGATGGCAAGATTAAGATAAGCAGATTAAAGCAGGGCATGAAAAGAATAGTCATGCCACAAAAGGTTATCAGAGATTTATTTTGTATTTATTATAACGTCCATAATACTAACAGTATAAAGGTTACTATTGGGTAGCTATATACAGATCTTATAAATTATATATATATATATATATATATATATATATATATATATATATATATATATATATATATATATATACTCACATAATTTAATTATTTTTTAATATCCATCCATCCATTATCTACCGCTTGTCCCAAATGGGGTCGCGGGGGAGTGCTGGTGTCCAACCCAGCGCACACAGGGCGAGGACGGGGGACGCACCCTGGACAGGTCGCCAGCCCCTCGCAGGGAGGAGCGGGACGGGGATGGCACCTTGCTCAAGGGTACCTCAGGGCAACCCATTGGGAAGGGGTTCGAACCCCCGAGCCTCCGATCACGAGGCCAACTCCCAAACCACTAGGCCACCACTGCCCCTATTTTTTAATATATATAATTTATAAGATCTGTATATAGCTACCCAATAGTAACCTTTATACTGTTAGTATTATGGACGTTATGATAAATACAAAATAAATCTCTGATAACCTTTTGTTATCGGGGGCAGCGGTGGCCTAGTGGTTAGGGCGCTGGCCCTATGATCAGAGGGTTGAGGGTTCGAACCCCTTCCCAATAGGTTTCCCTGAGGTACCCTTGAGCAAGGTGCCGTCCCCGGCTCGCTCCTCCCTGTGATGGGCTGGCGACCTGTCCAGGGTGCGTCCCCGTCCTTCACCCTGTGTGCGCTGGGTTGGACTCCAGCGCGACCCCGTTTGGGACAAGCGGCAGAAAATGGATGGATGGATATATGTATATGGATATTCAATTTTATAATACATTGTATTTGTATGGTGGAATATACTGAAAAAAATCAACATTAATTTTAAATTTAATATCATATTATCAAAACTACAAATCAAAAGTGAGAATCAACAGTAACTACTTTTCTTCTTAATGGTCTCCTTAAAAACTATCATTTCTTTGTTCATTTTTTGGTATTCATTTGCCAAAAGCATGAGCAACACACTATCGACAGATACAGTAAAAGGGCTGCAGTCAGGAGAAGGGCATGGGGACAAGTGGAGTAGTGAATGATCACAGCCCAACAGCTCCAGTCGAACAGCTTTGACTCAGTGCCAAGTCGCTCCACCTTGATTTACATTTGTTTAGCAGCATGTCAGTTAGAAGCTAGATTCTAAGCTCTCTGCTAGACTCAAATACCTCCTACACAAAAATCCTCATTATCTCATTATCTATGAGGGCTAAGAAAGCATTAAAATTTTTCCCGTTAAAATGCTTTAAACTGAAGTTTTCTTTTAACTGGCACATGCTACTGTCACTGAAGTGTACTGAGAAACTGAAGAGTAAACAAATGCAGAAGGCAAAGTCATCAAATGTCATGATCCTGACGCGGCTTTGAGAGTGCAGGGAAATGTTTTCATCAGCTTAGTACAAGTGCTCCTGAGTGATTGGAGGAGTTTTTAGACATCTGTTTGAAAAAATACAGACTTAATTAGAAACCCTACCAAAATAACTCACATAAGTCACAAGACAGAAGCTACGAAACTCTCACTTGCTATTTGTTACTGAACCACTACGGTGGCATGGGAAGTGCTAATAAAAAGTCCAATAATATTTTCAAACATATCACAGTGCCACAGAATCAAGCGAGGTTTAAGTCTGCAATAGTGACATAAATGAACCCATGCAATCCATTACTGGTGGGCAATATGATATTTTATTGTTATCATGATAAATATTGTTAACCGTGATACAAAGTATTATGGATATGAATATTATATGGATATCATCAGAACTTCCTCATGATCTGCAAAAAAGTTCAGCAAAGTTGACTTTTATAACAACATTATATTTGCATTATTATATCCAGCTTGACCGTCTCCAATTCTTCCTGTCCTCTGCATCTTCCTCCTTACATTTGCAGCATTTAGCAGACGCTCTTATCCAGAGCGACTTCCATGTCCTAATTACAGGGACGTAATTGGAGCAACTCAGGGTTAAGGGTCTTGCTCAGGGACCCAGTGGTTGAAGTGCCAGAAGTGGGATTCAAACCTGGACCATAGTTCCATAGGCAAGTATCCTACCACTAGACCACCACCCCCCACCTCCATCAAACCAATATAATATAACCAATATACATTTTTATTACTATCTATATCTAGTGTCAATACATTTTTAGTCCTCTTCCTCAAAACTGCATTGGTGACACCCATAAGCTGACTGTAAGCAATAGCTGCTTGAAGATTGGCTGTAGCAGCACGGCAATTCAGTTTGAGTTCAGGGTTGCAGCCTGTGTGAACTTGGGGTCAGTGTTAAAAACCCAAAAGCTTTCAACTGGGCGTTTTTGCTCTGTTTTTAAGGGGAACTTTGAGCTCTCAGCATTAACTAGACAGAAGTCAGATTTCCAGCAGTCTATGTGAGATGGACCAGTTTATCTGTTTAAATTTTGTAACCCCACACTACACTTTATTATCCCCATACAACACAGTATTGCCAATAGATACTCCAGTATAAATAGTAAGCTTGGAACACCCAGCTTGGTTCTCAGCAGACTCTGTAGCTCTGCTTACATATGTGCCACAAATGTGAAATTAAGCAGGTGTGTATTGCAACCAAATTTAACAGATGCTCTTGTGATGAACTTCATTGTGGTCAACAAGGCATGACACTATTCAGCTGTGTCAGGCCATTACAGTTATTAGCTCATGAATCGCCACTCACAGATTCCTCCAATACGAGAAAGGTCCAAAAGGTAACACAGTAAGCAGAGTAGCCGTTATAACTGAGCTTTGAAGTAGAGAAAAGTGAAGCATTACAAACTCATTTTAAAACATGTTTGAAAAAAATAATAAAATAAAAAAATAACAGTTTTCATCCCATCTTCACTGTGCAGAAAATGAGTCTGCACTGTGTTCTGCTGGGTGTAAACAATGACTGTGCAGCACTTCACACATTCACCACAGGATGTCAGTAGCTCAAGCTGGAGAAAGCAAAGAGCTGCTCTCCTCCTCCTCCTCTCCTCGACTGTGGCTTTTCACTTGGCAGACAGCTCTGCACAGCAACAGCCCACACCGCCTCTCTCTCATTTCCACTAGATGAGCACATGCGGTACCTGTGTTTCCAGCCCTTTGGTTTGGGTGACACTTGTTCAGAAGAAATCAAAAAAATTGTTTTTGAAATGGTTACTGATAATGATAAGAGCTGTTTTGGAGGGAAATCGGATCTTTATCTTACATTAACATCTTAATGGTTAATGGTTTCATAAACTTGGTATAAATGGTGCTGAAAATGGACACTTTCGTTAAACTTAAAAAAGCCTCGACACACTCATTCTTGCACCTTTATTTTTATAGCAGGCTTGTCATCGTGGTAGAACCGAATGCTGGGCTCAGAATCTCGTCCCACATAAATAACGGCTCGCCGGGCTCACAGTGCATTGAGGGATGTGATGTGTGTGATTCGGCGAGTGCTAAAGGTTGAGATGGGAATTTTACAAGCTATACGGTGATTATACGGAGTCGCCACCGTGTCGCCTTAAAAGTGCCATCTGTTTGCTTGGTGGAAAAGTGAGTCTTGTCATTATCTTCCTCTGTCACTGAGATCATTTCCCCAAACCAATGGAGCTGCAATGACAGGTGCAGCAATGCAAATGCAGGACAAACAAATATATATGCTACACACTGAATGGGAATAGGCCATGCATATGTATGAGATGGAAATAGGGACATGCGAAGGGATTTAGGTTAAAGCTCAGCAACTCTCTCTCTCTCTCTCTCTCTCTAAGCATTTTTCACTTTCTGCAGCACAGCAATTCATGAATTTCACATTCTGTCGTTACGTCACTCCAAGCAGCTGAGAGATCCTGTCACCAAACTATCCTCAACAGGCACCGCCAGACACCACAAACCTGAAAGATGATTTATGGAGACGGGCAGCCTTGAGTGACATAGCGACGATGAATAATTGCTGGTGGCTGCTCATACTTCCTCAAGCTACCTCGGTACACACACACACACTGAAGGCTAATTATACTGCAAGTGCCACAGGGCTTAGAGTCAATGCCTATGCATCGGTTTTGCTCATGGGGTCTTTTCACACACGCTATCACCCCACAACAAGAGGAGGAAGAATGCTTTTAATCGCAGTCTGCAGACTAATTCAGACATGGTCCAGAGTATTATAGGTAAACTGTATCTAATGGACCTTTGGTCAGTTGTCCACTGCACTGAGCATAGAAAGAACAAAGAATAAAGCAGCTCCTAATTCAATCAAAATATGATTGTTTAGATATACCTGTGATTCATTCAAAACATATTTTAATGATTCAACATGCCTCTAAATCATTTATACAGGTTTATAAATGTTCTAGTTTAACTTCACGATGAGAGTGGTAGGTGCTCTGTAAGAGTCACCACGGGAGTGTGTGCACATTTATTTGGAAGGGAATTCGTTTTCCAGGCTCTCAGGTTATCTCAGGACCTCAGAACTACAAATCCAGCCGCTAAAGGCAACTTCCAGATATGTAAAATGCCCTTCCTGGAGATTAAAGCATGTTGATTATACAATTAGTGCTATCGTTATCGGCTGAATTAGTTATTCTAATTTAAGAATGATTTTGATGACTGAGTATTCCCAGTGAAAAAAAGGCCAAGAACAAAAACTGAGTTGATACAGCAAACCATGAAAAGCTTCTCCAAAACTAGAATGCATTTAAAAAGACAACATTTCTCACCCAAAGACTACTACTGGCAGAATGTTGTGTTTTCCTGAATGAGAACTTTTGCAGATGCTGAAAATGGTGGAATGTGCTAAACCATCAATGTAAATTATGCATTGTCATGCATAACAGAGATGGCACAGATTGCATTGGATTGAGACCAATGCAAGTACAAGTGCTGATATACCACATGCACTGTGACATGGCACATTGTAAGTTATGTATTTCTTCCTGTTGGATAACAGAGTGATTTGAACATAACCAGCTACCAGCTAGTTGTTAAAAATGAAAAAAGAAAAAGAAAAAAATATATATATCATATTGGTATTTGTATTGACAGATAGTCAGCCCTGGAGCCACAAGAGGGCAAAAGATTTCCTTACCCCCTTAAAAAGATCTTCATGCCTCCTCGGTTTTGGATATAATGATTTTCCTCATTTTAGCTTTGTCATTACAAACAGCTGATGGTTAAAACTCAGAGATTTTAGAAGCTGTTTTCACTCAGTTGGACGGATCATTCGTAGTATATATACCACATTGCACAGTCTCCATCGTGGACTGGATTCCACCGAATGCTTCTAAATCTGGTGAGGAAAGTGTCAACTAATTATATTTGGTGTTATGGCCTACTGTCACCACTGAAAACTGTGGACAAGCCAAGCTCGAAAGCTTTCCAGGCAGAACCACATTAGCCATGTGGAGTGTTTTATAAAATGTGTGATTTCATGATTTCGCTCAGGTCACCTGGATAATGCCACGTTTGTTTCACTTAAATTATTACGTCCGGTAGTCAAAGATTCAGTATTGGTTCTGCCATCTGTAGTTATCATCATGTAAAACAATGAAACAATGCCACATTCAATTTAGTTTTTTTCAGCTTTGTTTGGTTTTTAAACACAAAATTCTGTATCCCTAAATCCCTTTTTGTGCTTAATTTGTGAGATTACTGACAACAAAGGTTCTTGCAGATTATATTTGTATTTTACACGAAGTAAGGATGAAGTGTTTGACTTTCAGGACATGAATGTCAGTTCTCCAGGCATTTTGTAACAGTTTAGCTCGCACTGCTTGTAAATGTTGTTAAGTCACTCTGGATACGCATGCTTGCTAATGAGTACATTTGAATATAAATTAATTAGATATGTGTGCCAGTATCCTAGCATTTTTAGCCGATCATTATTAACGTTTCAGTCGTTGCAGAGTCTTAGCTAGGTCACATTAATAGTTATAGTCTAAAAGCGGGTCAGAGAGCATCAATCAAGCATCAGGATTTGGATCTGAAGCTGGAACGCCCACACACTCTCAGATGAGTACACTCATACATACAAAGAACATTCGGCTCCTGTGCTACTTCCACATGCAATTCATCCTATTAGTAAGTAAATACCTCCCTGGTGTTCTCCAACATAGGATGCCTGTGTGGTCATTAAACTGAAACACCTAAATAAATTCATGGATTAATCTAAATCATAAAAAATAAACCGGCAGTTGGTTGGGGGATACGAGCAAATCGTTATGAACTGTTATTCACAGCAGTTTATTTGTGTCAGATCTCAAAGGGGAACCAGGGTGGCCATAAAATCTCAATATATTTCTCCTTCCAAACAGGCCATTCTCAGCACTCTCAATGCAAAGAGAAAGAGACACACAGAGAAAGAGACACAGAGAGAGAGAGAGAGAGAGAGAGAGAGAGAGAGAGCAATCTCTAATTGTGGTGCATAATTTAGTGAGGTAGAATAGCAACATGCAATTTGTCTGCAATGCCAAGGAACGAGGCACAAACGTATTGCCTGCAGAACCTTGCATTATTTACTCCTTGAACTGTTTAATTAAGCTCTCTCATTACTCCTCCTCCTTTCTCCTGGTTACCCTCCATTAGAGGGAGAGGTTACAGTAAGCAACAATACAAGCGTAACGATGTAGTTCCGTGGTAGGGGGTGGTATTGACAGATTGATAAATTCACTATATTTTCTAAGTGTACAAATCTCCTAAATGATCTGAGTACAATATGTAAAGCTATAAAAAAAAAAAGACTGGCTTGCTTAATCTCTCACTTTCTGATTAAAATAACAGATACATTTTGCATTTTTAGCCTCTGGAGTAATTTAGGAAGGAGATCTACATCAACTTTTTAATAATTGCCCTTAAACTCATCTCTTTTTTATGTATGATTGTGCCTAAATCATATGATGGGTAATCAGTTCTTTATTTTAATGACTTTAATTTGTACTTTTTACATTATTCTATCATTTTTATCTGGGCTTTGAATTTAAAGCTGATTCATACATATTTACTATTATATATTTACTTATATCCCTGCGATGGGCTGGCGACCTGTCCAGGGTGCGTCCCCCGTCCTCGCCCTGTGTGCGCTGGGTTGGAGTCCAGCACTCCCCCGTGACCCCGTTTGGGACAAGCGGCAGAAAATGGATGGATGGATGGATGGATATTTACTTATATATTTATTTTTTTAATTCTTTAAAGGACAGCTAATAAATGTAAAACGAACTCTTTGAAGAAATGCTTTAAGAATCATTTTTAGAAATATATATGAACTGCTTTACTGCCTTAGAAACAAAGTGCTCCAGAAATCGATGTGACTTGACATGACTCTCTTCCAGGAAGCCCAGTATTTACAGTGCCATGCAATGCCGAGTTCAGCTACTCAGTCATTAAATGAAATCAGGTGCTACTGATGGAATTTAACGAACTGAAGCACTTTAAGAACATGTTCTTAAAAAAACATGTTCCCCTAACTATATACTTCTAACTACGATGTCAATAATCTCCAAATAATATCACCGTATAACATCACCACTCAATACTGATGATATATTGCTCTGTAGAAGCTCTTTTGCTCCAAGTGTTTAACTCTTATCCTGTTGGTTAAAAGGTCAGAGATGCTGTCTGTAATTGCTATATTCCAGAACTGTAAAGAACTGAAACTTTCATGGATGGATGAAATGTTTCCTGAAGAATAAATGAGGAACAGAAGAACAAAGATATACGAGAGAGTCATGATTCAGGAGACCTCTCCAGTAGGACACTGCAGGCTGGCTAACAGCTGGAAGCTGTCAGCCGTGGAACCACTGCACAAGCTGGGGATAAATCTCAGGAGGCCCCCTAGAGACGACCCTGACCCCTCCCCCCTCCCTTTCATGCATGAAACATGCTGACAGACACACAAACACCAACACAGGTGAGACTAGTAACTTCCAGCACATGCAGTTAGCCTCCCTCCAGTGTTCACCCCTTTGTGTGAAGTTGTATCCTTGACGCTTCCAAACCAGATAATGGATGAATCTGGGAATAGAGCAGGCTTTGTTTTGGTTTGGCATTTCTTTTTTTCACATTCCACGCTCAAGAAGAAGCACCTGCCTGGGACCTGTAGAGTGCAAATACTGTTTAGCTAATCATGCAGTTTCTTTAGAAGAACATCAACTTTAATCCTGCCATCCGAAATTTCTCAGAGCTTTTCCATGAAATATTTAAAATGCAAATACACCACAGAAAGCGCACCCTAAAGCCATTAGAGTTTGTGACAAACAACGGAAATGTACTGAATAAATCTAAATGCCTGTTTATATGCCTGTTTAAATGAAGCACCTTCACCTCAGAGAGGAATTCTAGTGCTTACTTTAGTGCTTACTTTACAGACTGTCATTTTTTTCACTAAAGAGTCTAAAGATTATTAGCCCCTATAAGTAACCTTTAATTTATTATCATTTTCTTAACTGAGTAAGGTTTATTAATGCTTACAAGTAACAAAATTAAAGTCCATTTTAATCCTCATTATAACCAGTTATCACAGTCTGGAGGTTTAGATGTAAAAATGGCTTGTAATTAATTTTATGATTGCACAGGCACACTGTGAACAGTGAATAGTGAATTTATCCACTGCATTTAACCCATTCTTGGCATGGCAGAAGCTGGAGCTGGAGCTGGAACCGGAGCTGGAGCAGGAGCTGGAGCAGGAGCTGGAGCAGGAGCTGGAGCAGGAGCTTGAGCAGGAGCTGGAGCAGGAGCTGGAGCTGGAGCTGGAACAGGAGCTTGAGCAGGAGCTGGAGCAGGATGCTACATACCTACACACGATGGGCAATTATGGGGTCAGGCTTTGAGCCCAAGGGCACTTCAGCAGCGGTGGCCTAGTGGTTAGGGAGTTGCCCCCGCATTAGAAGATTGTGGGTTCGATTCCCTCACCCGTAGGTTGCCCTGAGGCACCCTTGAGCAAGGTACCGTCCCTGTCACTGCTCCCCGGGCACTTTCAATAGCTGCCCACTGCTGCGCGGTGTTTGCATGGGTTAAATGCAGAGGTCCAATTTCGTTGTGGTTCACTGTGTGCTGTGCTGTGACCTCGCAATGACAAGCATTGTCACTTTCACTTTTCCAGCTGTGGATATGGGGCATTGTTCATACCCACCCATATTTTCCTGCTGATGCTAGGGATCGAACCAGGACCCCACAATCAGTAGCAAGCCTTCCTTGTTAATCACTGGGCAACGGCTGACCCGTTTTAGAAAGTTCACTTCAGTAAGCAAATGTGTTCTTGTTCATCTCTGATCTCTGATCTTGGCCACATGTAACAGCAAGTATTTCTCATTCCGTGAACAAGAGCCTGTACTGACTGAAGATTACTAAGCATAACAGGCTGCATGCAAGCCTCATGAAGTCCGACACCTTCATGTAAATCATTTTACAAGAAATGAATGGAAACATCTGCTTTCATACAGATAGAGCCACAGCGAGGGTCAACTGATTTCAAATTTAGCACGGGAAAATCCCTTTAAAATAAAGCTAAATTCTTTTGCTGGAACAAAACCAAATGATTTGCAAAAAAGAGGAAGAATGCAGAGAGAGCTAGAGACATCTAATAGACATTCATCACACTTTGCTGGTTTTTAACGTTATACAACTATAAGGCATTGAAAGTTTTTTTTTCAAGCATAAAACTCTCTTTTTTGACACTTTTTTCTTACTGTATAAATGTTTTTCTTTTTTGGGGGGCATTTTTGTCTGTTTTGCAGTAGATGTGTGATTTTTTTTTTCAACACCAGGAAACAAACAGAACCATATCTGTTTTACTGATCCCTCTTTGAACATTTACATTTTAATATGTGATAATAAGCCACAGTTGGGATTTTTTCCAGATTGTAAATTCTTAAGCATCTTCCATTTTCATCTATGCATCTTTAATCTACATATATAAGTAGAATCCAAAGAAAGTCCATCATTAATTCTACATTGTTGACTGCGGTTCAGAAAGTGTTGCAAAAATGTTGTAACTGTTTATCTCTTACTGAATGGCTTAAATAGATTAAACCACAATGGATGCTCAGTTTTGTCAACAAAACCACACAGTGACACACGGTTAGAACGGACAGCAATACACCCTGCCTGCACACAAATCTTTTTTTTTTTTTTTCCTCTCTGACAGTAACACAGGTCAACAGCTGGAACAGCATGAACACAGTCTGGTGATTTCTTCTGGGCTTTAGAACGCTGTCTGTACTCTTACAGGGTGTAGACATTATTATTTACAGCATTTAGCAGACACTCTCATCCAGAGTGAGTTCCATTTCCTAAATATAGGGTAGGTCTCCCTAAAGCAACTTGAGATTAAGGGTCTAGCTCAGGAACCCAGTGATAATAGTGCTGGAAGTTGGATTTTGAAGCCTCTTGCAGCCTCTTAGGCAAGTATCCTTCCGCTAAACCACCACCTCCACGTGGCTGTTAATAGCTCCTGTTAATAGCTTCAGGGCTATTAACAGACACATGGAGTTTGAGCCCCTCGTAAGCTACCTGAGCAAACCACACCTTGCAGTGTTACGATCAGTTGCCCTTGTCTCACTACGTTCATTCCAATCCATTGCAAACTGTGCATGGCGTAGTCAGAGCCTGATCAGGGCTTTGTCTTTCATGTCTCAGTATTGATCCTCTGAGACAAGCTTTTAGTGAGCTGTACTTGGACTGTAGCATAATGTCAGTGTCCCAGAGGCAGGAGCATCTCAAGGGCTGAGACCTGAAGTCAGTCACTGTTCTTTCAGACAGGCTGCAAACTCTGTGCTGCCAAAGGAACTGCTTAAAAGGCTAAGAAATCTTTGTCCCCTATACTCCCACTCAAGATCAGAGCATTGTAAACAAGTCGAAATCCTTTCGTTTACCACAATGGACCAGATGAAAGCATTTTAACTCCGATTGAATCTCTTCCATAAGATAAGAACTCCTTTTTCTAAGACTCTCAACCACTAACTACCACATAACTCTGCCCATTGTTTTTGCCACTAATTCTATGAAGCAGCTATGTTACTAGGCAATGTGATGATGGCCATGAAGGGTCTGGATGCCCCTCTGTCCTTTTGTGTGTGGTGTTTTGTTATCTGTAGGACTGCTTTCTTAGAGCTGTAGAATTATGTGAAAAGACTACCGTTAGAGGCCTTTTAAGAACAAAAGTGTTGTAGTCTAAAGAACATGCTCCTGGTCATGTCCTGCGGGGATCAGTTGGTGGTTTTACAAAATGAGTCCCCCTGCATCAACCTGCATTGCCCATGTTTAGAGTACAGGATGAAAAGAGAAAAGAGAAAAGAGAAAAAGGGACACTTGTTTTCTGATATCTTTCTCACTTTCCATTCTTCATTCTGAACACTCCTTGAAAATGCCAAACTGTCCCTTGACTCCTCCACAGCAACATCTGTGACTATGGCAGCCTTTTGCTCTCTGCCGCTGGTTAATCCTCCCTTCAAGGTTTATGGGGCCACCTTTATTTAACTCATTATTTTTGTTTCACACTCTGCTTGCACAGATCATAATACCTACATCCTAGTTATGTCCACTGAGTAGAAGTTTCTGCCATGACTCCTCTTGCTTTGGCTAGCTCTGAACCCCACCATTAGGAACTCACATGATCCTTACATCTAGTCACAATACAAGAAGACTGGAGTTGAACCTCAGTCCTCTTATCATAGAGTCACTCCCCCTGGTTCCCCACAGCTTCCACCAAAGACAGAATGTGCTGGTGATGATATGTTAGGGTCAGCGATGACATTTCTGAGCAATATTTAATATACTGAATCTGTCTGCCAGTGTGGAATTATATCACTGCCATCTGTTTTTCTTTCTGTCAAATCCACTTAGACCACTGTGTGCACATTGTTGGCCGGAGTGGCTGCCCTGTGACTTTACTTTGTTCTTGAAATGCTGTTTAGAATTTCAAACTGCAACCAAACTGCTTCTGAAGGTGCTTGCCGTTCCAATGGTGCTACAGTTTTTACAGATTTTTAATCCATCTATATTTGAAGGAAAACAAACCTCAAGCATCTACAGTTATATGTGAACGATTCAGCACCCCATGGTGAATTTCACAAGACGTTTACATCATTGTTGCATCAAACAAACAACAATGACATATTTCTTCATATCTTAATGCACGGTATTACTTATTTACTGAATTTAACATCCAAGTTGCCGTTTCCTACACTAGCCTCTCTGGAGGGCAGATCCTCCGCTACTATAACACTTGAACTGTGGAATTCTCTTCCTCCTTTTTATACTTGTACTTGTTTTCCTGCCTCCAATAAAGACCTTGCTCTTTAAACTGTATTTTGCTCTCATTTTTTTCCCCCCACAGTCCCAAGGTAGTCTTATCGTGCAAGCCAGTGTGTAATTGAAACACATTATTTTGTTTGTGAAACTTATTTTTCTGTACTACCCTCCATGACTGAGACAGCCTCTTAATTTTAAGAGTAAGTATTTTTCATCTGGACTTTTTCTAGCAGAATGCTTTTAGTTCAGGATGCTCAGTATGTTTAAAAATATAATCACAGATTTTCAAAAAGATTTCAATAAGATGCATGAGCCCAGGTGTGCTTAATCAGAACAGAGCGCCGCCTGCTGTAACACAAGACACGACGCAATTTCCAGTCATCAAATAAATGAATTTCAAAGAGAATTCTGAGCTATGTTTGGACTACAAATTCTGTTGTAGCAAATAAGTGGACAAATTTGTGCAAAATCTCCTCACCACGCTCACAGTGGTCTGGTTGTGGGGACTGTGCTGGGGATGCCATGAATCAAATATTCTGAGCAGACTTTTGAAACCCTAATTTTCCATGGTGGTTCAACTCATTTATGCTGGCAACACCTTCCTCATTGTTAAGTAGCCTATGCTGTGTTGCAATGCGAAAATCGTCATATATACAGTACTGCGCAAAAGTTTTAGGCAGGTGTGAAAAAATACTGTACACAAAGAATGCTTTCAGAAATATAAATAATGATTGTTTATTTTTATCAATTTACAAAACGCAAAGTAAGCGAACAAAAGAAAAATCTAAATCAAATCAATATTTGGTGTTACTACCTTTTGCCTTCAAACCAGCATCAGTTCTTCTAGGTACACTTGCACAAAGTCAGGGATTCTGTAGGATTATAGTCGGTGTATGATCAACCAGGTGCTGATGATCATCAGTGTCACACGGAGGTTGAAACACAGTCATGTTTGGAACAACCTGCCAGCCGAGTTCCTTCAGAAACTGTGTGCAAGTGTACCTAGAAGAACTGATGCTGTTTTGAAGGCAAAGGGTGGTCACACCAAATATTGATTTGATTTTGATTTCTCTTTTGTTCATTCACTGCATTTTGTTGATCGATGAAAATAAATGATTAACACTTCCATTTCTGAACATTCTTTGTTTACAGCATTTTTTCACACCTGCCTAAAACTTTTGCACAGTACTGTATATGCGACTGTACTTGACACCCATGAAGACATTCTGTGCGGCACTTTATGGCAGCACTTCTTGACCGGAATTACAAGAATGTGTATTTTCTTTAGTCTAATCAGGCTCATACGGATTGTTGGGCAAACAGTTTTGACCAAGCGGCTGTTTAAAACACCAGCAGTTAAAGTTTCTTTTGTGCACACTGAAAATATGCTCAGAGCAATATTGATCATTTGGGATTATTTTTTATAAATTTCTTTTGGAAAAGCAGCTCTCATCCTGCATGCATGATGCAAAGGATTTGCACTTTGAACTGCTGGGATGCCTCTGCCTCAAGCAGAAGAGATCATTTACAGTCAAAATGTTCCTGACTCTCTTGCTCATTTTGCCATCGCCGGTATAAAATAAAATATGGCCGGTTTCAACTGGGCTTTTTCTTAGCCGCAAGCTTATGTTTATTTTTTTAATTTTGTGGGTCGCAAGGTGGTCACTTACTGTCAGAGTAGAACAGTTTAAAAGTTTGAAAAATTATTAAGCTATTGAGAAATGTTCAGAGTGAGAGGCTCAGTGGTAGCAGTGCTGTTATGGTTACAGTGTGTGCATAATATAAGGAGCACCAGCAGTGCTTTTAAAGAAACAGCTCAGTGTGAACACAGAATTCTCCTAATGTGGAACAAACACAACACGTTGAATCAGATACGATGTGAATGCATGTGTCACTGCAGGACAAACAGGTGACTGTTCTGCTTAAACCTGGAGTCTAATTGACTGGAGGTCATTCCAATTCTAAGAAAGTCAGCATAGTGACGTGGCAACAAGCGGAGCGGCATTTTGGGCAGTGAGGGCACCAAAATGAAGTCCAATTAAATTCCTAAAATGAGCCATTCTGTGGTTTGGTGGCAACTAAGTATAATGTAAAATTGTTCTGCTCTTGAGAGGTCCAGAGCACAAGCACACTACTTTGTTGACTAAACATTAGATCGGAGTTTGAGTCTGTGGGGGGTTTTCCAGTAATTTATGATGGGCTGCTGTTTGCAAGCTACTGTCAAGTCTAAATAACTGGATGAACCGCCACAGTTTCAGACATCTTAGCCACACTAAAAACAACTACCTCTTGCTTATCCATAGTAACAGGATCAATTTCACAATTTCTAGACAAATCTTTTCCTCTACAATGCTATTTTTTAAGCAGTAATTCCAATTATTGGAGTTTCTTGCGGCTACTCGGCACACATACAGGCTATAGGTCAGCACATTTTTCTGCTTTGCAGCATCTTTAAAAGGGTTCAAGACCAAGCATTCTGTCACCATCCACTTCATCTCCACCAGAGAGCATTCACAACACTCAACCGGATTGCAGCCTGCATGGCGAGAGCGAATGGTAACTCCCAGTGTGAATTTATGGAAATTTACCTCAAATAATCCAGCGTTCCTCTGTAAGATTTTTTCAAATCAATTTATGGTTCTTCCCCAGCATTTACAGAACCAGAGTTAAAGCCATAAATAGAGCTCTATGTGTATATAGCACTAAACAGCTAAAATAATAATACTTAAATATAAAATAAAATAAAATAAATAGTACTCTTACATTTTTAGTGCATGCGAATTTTGTAAGAAAATAATTTCAGTAAATGTGTCTCCTTGTATTAATTAATACTGTTATATTTGATCAATGTTAGACCATGTAACCATATAATTTTTTTCAGCAAATATGAAGCCTGAATGTATGATTTACAGATTATAATGCTAGTAATGTGCGTAAATTAAATCACATGAAAGGCATAAATAATGAGAATTCTTAATCTTAAACTTGAATGTACAAAAAAAAAAGTTTCTCCAGTTACTCCTGTCTAACGTAATTAATACTTGACACCCCTCTGCTTATTTTGTTAATTATGTTAGAAGGAGTGTTGGCAGGGCTTTAACATAGTCAGGCTAAAGTGCATGTTGTTTGCAGACACATTGTAAATTATAATGATCTGATTCCCAATTCATTAAATGATCTAAGAGTATAGCAGAGATTGACACTCTGTACTTTACCTCATGCACTCAGAGTTACTTGATTAAACTTAAACCGGGAGCCCATTTTTATATTCTTTATGTCTATAACCCAGTTTACACATATATACCAAATTAATCTGTACTTCCAACACATAAATTACCATTTTATTTTCTCCCATGGACAGCTTAAATGAATCAAGCCTGTAATGAATCAAGGCTGTTCTCAGCCAAATGAATCAAGGTTGCTCTCAATGTCAAACTTAATGGGTAATCATAATGCTTCAATGAAGTTCTAATGACTATCGGCACAATCATTAAGAAACTAAAACAATATGCTGACATTATTGTATGAACACTACCCACCTTGTCCTGAAGTTCGCTGGATGAGGATGTCCATCATAGAGCGATAAAAAATCATATTCCTCCTCCACTGCAAATGACTGAAATACTATTTGAATGCGGTTGCCCTCCTCCACAACAATAACCCACGTACAGTTCGCCCCATTGGGATATCCATATGGAAAACCAGGGCTTTCAATGGTCCCATTTCTCCCTTTTAATGTCCCTCCACATGTATATATGAAACCTGTAACAGAAAAGACAAGACAAATATTAGCCACCAAAGCATATGAAAGCAGCTTCAAAAACAGTAACTAGAAGATCCTAGTCTCACAGTTTGCCGGAGACTACTCTGGGTTGGCACACTGTTATATTTTGCCTAGACAGCTTTTAATGCTGGAGTAAAGTGAAAGTGACCATTTGTCATTGCGAATTATTGCACAGCACTCATGGAACCACAATGAAATGCATCCTTTGCATTTAACCCATACACACCATGCAGCAGTGAGCAGCCATACCACAGCATATATAGCCATATAGCAGCCTACATTGCAGGAGCAGTGACAGAGACAGTACCTTGCTCAAGGGTACCTTAGGACAATTTACTGGTCCAAGATTCAAATCCATGACCTTCTACTCCTGGGTCCTAGCCACTAACCACTCGGTCACTGGTATAATGGTCATGTTTTGGGTTATTATCATAATTAGACCTTCACACTGTCACCTCAAGCCACCATAAGATGGTTTGATAACGAGAACACACTTAATATTGAAGTAATTGTGATAAACACACACACACACACACACACTCTACATCTACTGACACCTAATAGGTAAGGCACTAAATGCAGCCATAAAGAGTCCTTTGAGCAATGCCATAGAATTAATAATAAAAAGTGAAAATGATAACCCTTGTCATTGTGAGGTCAAAGCACAGCAGACAATGAACCATAACGAAAGTGGACCTCTGCATTTAACCCATACACACTCAAACACAGTGCAGCAGTGGGCAGCTATTGAAAGCGCCCGGGGAGCAGTGACAGGGACGGCACCTTGCTAAAGGGTACCTCAGGGCAACCTACTGGGAAGGGGTTCGAACCCCCGATCCTGTGGCCAACTCCCTAACCACTAGGCCACCGCTGCCCCTAATGAAAACATTTCTAAAAAAATGTTTGCTGCTAAAAGATTTGAGGAGATGAAAAGTTTAGAAAAAAAAAGTTTTAAAAGGTTCTTCACATTCATACATCTCTAAAGAGCCAACATTACTCTAAGGCAGACCGGGGCATTGTGAGTTTGTGGTAAAAGTGTAACTTTGTGATAGGTGCACGGTATACAATTACACGGCTTTTATTTTGAAGGCCACTATTTTTTTTTTCTTAATTAACAATCATCAGCGCGCTTATGCACGTTAGCGAATGTGTTGGACAGCATCCAAGAAATGAGCTCTTAGCAATTAAATATTGTCATTTCAGTCAGTCAGTCAGTCATTTTCTGCCGCTTGTCCCAAGCAGGGTCGCAGGGGAGTGCTGGAGTCCATCCCAGCTCACACAGGGAGAAGGACGGGACACACACCCTGGACAGGTCGCCAGCCCATCGCAGGGAGGAGCGTGACGGGGACGGCACCTCGATTAAATATTGTGTATGTATATATACACATACATACACATATATACATAATTCGATCATTTATTCTTCATTATATCTGGCAAATGTAGACTGCAGTTAGATAAAGGTGAAGCTGAGAAATGACAGAGAAAGCTTGCATACAATTTTCAACAATCAGCCTGCGCAGTTACTTAATCAGAAGTTTTAGTGGCTTACTGGGTTGCCTTAATTGATAGATAGCTAAATATAAGTTCCAATAATCTTTCTCTCTACATTCAGCAAACACTGACACACTCTTACAGAACAAACAGTCTCTGAAATAGAAGGATCCACATAAAGTACAAACAAGAGTGGAGAAGTCCCGGGTTGTTCAATGTGCAGAAGAAGACCTGGGTGGCATTGTATCTGAACTAAACTAAAGGTTTACTCTTGAAAAAGTATTTAACCCAAACCAAATCAGCCTGTGACAAGAAGGCAACTTACCTGCTTGTGCCTAGGTAAAAGAAATCCTTTGCTGTCCCAAAGGCATGTCTCAAGATATTGCTTCGCTTACTGCGTAACATAGTAGAACGTATCCAAAAACTTCACATGTGGTTCTTAAAACTAAAATCGTTGTACACAGCCCATCACTGAGCTGGAAATTGCCTTGATTACATGCCACAGTCTTTACCGTTCTTAAATACTCTTCTGAAAGGATTAGTTTTACATGAGGGGATGAGGTAATGCAATTTTGCCACAAGACGTCTGTAATATTTATGACAGATTCTCTCAGGATAAGAAATAGAGGAAGGAGTATATAGAGGATATAGAGGAAGGAGTAGCTGCTTGATTTGCACACTGCCACACCAACAAAACATCCATACGCAGTACATCCAGCTGCTCACGGGTATAGAAAATATGAACAAATCTTTCTTTAGAATTCCACATGCCTTAAGTGCCTGCTCACTTAAGTGTAATAAGAGTTGTCCTTAGCTTGGGGATTTCCAACCAGCAGTCAACATCACTTTATAAACTTTCAAACTTTTTATTTTATGGTTTAAAATGCAAAGTAATACTAAGGTAGAATTAAACAAATCAAAGCATAGGTGAGCAAAGCCCAACATCAAACACACTCTTTTAGGAGAGTCAATGCTAAAAAAAACTACAGAGCCTAACTTCAAACTAAAGAATTAATTTGTTTACAGATGTGTCCGTTCACATGGGATTCACACAACTGGGACTTATTTCTACCATTTTTTTTAAAGAAGTTTAAAGTCAGTGGAACCTCACACGATATGGAAGTTTCACAAAAATGATTTCCATATGGAATTTGTCAAGTTGAAAATCACTGAGGATCTTACATAATGGCAACTTCCTTTGCAAAACTAACCTTGTCTGAAGTGTTATACATTTAGCTAAGCTGCAGGGAAACTGAAAAAAAGTCTGAAGGATACACTGGCAAATTCATGCTAGGATTAGGGTCACTATTTTGCAGGCATAAACACTCGGTTTATAAAGACACTCTTTGGTCTGATTGCAAGCACTTGCAGCAGTCTGTTAAGACTGATGACTTTATTTTAGGTCGTACTGGGCAGTCAACAGTGATTGACAAGTCAAGATCTACTTTCTCTTGATTGGGTCTTTTTGCTCTGCAATGATACAATAACCTAAGAATTCCTGAGAACACTTCAACAAATAACATGTTATATGCCAAGTGCAATGGCTTATAATGGATCCTTATTTTTGGGGCAGCGGTGGCCTAGTGGTTAGGGGAGTTTGGCCACAGGATCGTAAGAGTGTGGGTTCAAACCCCTTACCAGTAGGATGCCTTGAGATACCCTTGAGCAAGGTACTGTCCCAGTCACTGCTCCCTGGGCACTTTCATGGCTGCACCCTGCTGCACAGTGTTTGCATCGGTTAAATGCAGAGGTCCAATTTTGTTGTGGTTCGCTGTGCTGTGACAAGAATTTTCACTTCACTTTCATATATATATTAGAAATATTGATGATAAAGGTAACATGTATAAAGGTTTAAATGGCACTTCACATAATGGCAGTTTCTCCTCAGAAATGTGTAATAATGAACACTGGTCAGAATAAACCTTTGCATATGTCTGTAGGTTAATGTCAAATGCCATGAAAAGCTCTTGTAGGCGCCATGAAGGCATATGAATGGTACCCTACAGTAAAGAGCTGCACTAGTATTGGCAAGCAGCACAAGGTTGGTCAGTCATGAGCAAAACAGCTAAAGAAACTTTTTTAATACAAATGGTTTAGCTTTCTGAAATAGTAATTAGAAATTTGAAGTTTGGCTCATTTTACTGGACTGGTTATTTGAACTGCTCATATCAGCGAATCAAACGTTTGACTCAGCTGATTTACTTTTAGAACATTTCATCAGTAACTATGGTTACTCTTGCTCAATTTATTCTGAAGGGTGAGCATGAACTTTATCTCCATGAGCTGGAAGCGAGTAAATGATAAAAAAAGGGTCAGTATACCCTCATTTAGCATAACTGGGTAACATATGGTAGCTCTCATTTTCCCTCAAGTTGAGGAAAAATATATGAAAAATACAATTCTGCACCTCATAAAAAGCCCCTTTGCATTTACTTCCTTTCATTAACCTTCAGTATTAATCAATCAATCAAACAATTAATTTATTTATTCCTTCATTCATTCATCTGTGCATTCTGTCATTTACATTTAGTCATTTATATTTGGTTCCAGCTGAACTGAATTATTTCAGCATGTCAGAAGTTGCAGAACTGAATTTTAGTTTGCATGGTGGCCAACCCGATGTAGGTATCCCCACTCAAAGCCCCCAGCACACACACTCATACACCTACTAGGCATGAACATTAGCCAGAATGTATGGGCTTAATAGAATGTCAAGTTTGGTGTAGGTCAATGCATATTTTATATTATATCTCAACTGTTAGACTATGACTCTGGTATAACTTCTACAACATCTATTAGTTTTAAAGATTCAGTTAGTTTATATTAGACTTAAGAAATGATGGACATGAACTCCTTCAGCTCTCAAACGTCTCTTGTGACAAGGTAAGCCATCTTAACACAATTCAAAATTTCATTTTACGACCTACATGACGATTCACAAAGAACATGAAATGTACTTTGTGTATGCTATTTGGTATAAGTTTGCTTAAACTGTTTAGTAAATAAAGTCCATAGACATATGTTAGTCACCAGTTCTGATCAGATCTGGCATTCTATTTAAACCACTTGCTCTGTAAGATGTTACCGACTGATAAGTGACATGTAGATTTGAAGACTTGAATTTATTCTATGCTTTTTCTTGAATAGCGTTGAATGTGTTTGTGTCTGAACACACATTGCTTGAATTTGTGCTGTTGCATTAAAGTCTTGTAGATATAAGAAGAAAGAAACCTCATGACACATGGGATATTGAAAGTACAGTCACATATTGTTTGGTCATCCCCGTTGTTCTGTTCAGTATTGAAAAGCAATGGCTCATTCTAAAGGAGCTTCCTCACTTTCAGTGGAATTCAATGAGATATTGAATGAAAGAAAGCACAGTTGTATAATTAAACCCATCTTCAATTAGGAGCTACTGTAGAAAAGGAAATTCCTCATTATGCACTTGGCTATTCTGATCTGTAGCACATATTATTTAATATTTACAAATTCTTATTGAACATTATGCTGTTCTTAAAACATTCAGAATCAAGGGCAGAATCAATCTGAATAGACTCTAAGTCAATCACATGATTATATAAATTGTCAGTGGTGCAGGATACATTAGGCCATATTCTAGAAAAAACTCTAAGCTTAGATTTCTCTATCGGAGGCTACAGCTCGCAGGCTGCAGTACCCTAGTAATGTATTAGTATTTTCTAGCTGTTAGTAAGTAACACGCTCTAGTGGTAATTTATTACTGTGCTGGGGAGAGGAATAGATCTGGGTGCCATCTCGAATGAGACTCCATTTCACAGACTGCTTTCTTGGTAGCACAGGTGCAAAGTCAGGATTCAGCAAAATGTTTCTACTGACTAATAAATCAATACCGCAGGATTTATCAAGGAGAATTACAAAAGAAATTTAGGCCTGAAAGTCTGCTTAGATTTAATAAACTGTAAAGTAGGAAGAATTACTGAGTGTATTTTCAGTGTTTTTTGTACTTTCCCAGTGTGGCTGTGACTTGTTATTGGGTTTTAATAACTGAACAGTGGTCACATGCTTTATAATGCTCCATAGAATGGAAAATTTAATTTCCTCACTTTTTTTTTTATAAAAGAGATCAAAAACATCTTTAGTGCCAAAACAACTGATGTTACAGAAAATGAGGAATTTCTTGAATGAATATCTGGTTCATTGAATTATGATATAATGGAAGTGATTTTGGGTGGTTAGGGGATGATCCAAAAAAAGAAATCTACAATTCATCAGTTTACTTGGTTGACTATTGCTGTGTTGATCAGATGTCTCTTGGTTTTAAGGATGGAGAAGTGAGTTAAGTCACTGTTTTATTGTTTAAAAAAAACAACTGGATAACTGATAAGTTACTTTATTGCTAAAGACAAAAGTTTAGAAACGAATGCTTTGGTTTTTTAAAGCTATGTCATATAGCCTGAATGTTTACTTTTGCCAGTTTATTAATATCATTAAGCAGACAACATCAAAGTTAATTTTTCTTTTTTGTGCACTTGCTCCGATTTGCATTAAGTATGCACGTGTTTTTGTGCTGTTTAACAGATTCGTTCAGTGAGCAGCACGCACTTTGGGCATGTCTACGATCTGCTGCCTGCCACTCCTTATCGCTCAGATGCTCAAACGTGATTCGCTGTGAAGGCTGACGGCACTCCAGGCCCTAATTGCACTGCAAGCTGCCATGGCAGATTAGTGTGTATGTGGTGTGAAATGAGAACACAGATTCTCAAATACAAAATCGTACACACCAGTATGCATTGTAAGGCTAAAATTCTGGAAGTACAGAAGAAAGGTAAATCCACATTCTATCCATTATGATCTATGCACATTCACATGTTGATTTTGTTTAATTTTACAAAGGAGGAGAATGAACCAACTCTGACCACACACAAAAAAGTACTCTGCACTGCTGGAGGTTAGTCTGGGCTGCAGTTAGACACATATGCAGACATATGCTGACAGGAATGGGGGAAGTTAACATGGCTCAGTCTGATGGTGAAGTGAAAAAGAAAGGAAGACCAGATTGAACGTGACAACTTACAGACACTGCTGTATAGATGTGAGATAAGCCCAACATCCACTGTCTTTTAGGAGAGTCACTGCCAGAAAAACAGCTCCAAAAGTGTTCTTTGAAACTGTGGTGTAGAGGAAATCATTTTGGTTCCCTAAATTCCCAACTTCTTGTTTAAACAGCATTTTTTTTCTCCAGAGTAAATCAAGAACCAATTAGGATTTAAGGATATTTGAAGACAAACTGTAACCTTCTTAAAATATACACCGAATGTATAAAGGTATGATTTGATTAATGGTGTTATTCTAAAATAATGCTTCTTGAACATCAAGAAAAATGTACTACTAATTGCTTATTGAATCCATCCTAGACAAATCAGCACAAACAAATGAAAGTGACTTTTAGTCATTATGAAACAGCACAGAACTCATTAACCTGAAATACAACCTCTGCTTTTAACCCAAGGACACCATGCAGCAGCAGGCAGCCATCTCTAGCGCCTAGGGAGCAGTGATGGGGACAGTACCTTGCTCAAGGGTACCTCAGGGCAACCTACCTGTCTGGGATTTGAACCCACAACCTTCCGATCCTGGGATCTAGTCCCTAACCACTAACCACTAGGTGGTGGGGGACAATTATCAGGTTAAAAGCCTTGCCCAAGGGCACTTATCATGGGAAATTTAAATCTCTAGCTTCTCTAAAGCTCCTTATGTATACTATGTGCCACCATTTAGCTTTTGGAGGCTTTCTACCACCACTCAGGCATAGGTTACCATAAGACAGTGACCTGCATGTAGCTATTATTTGTAAAAAGTCAACACTTTTGGTCTCCAAGGATCTACAATGGAAAGTACTGCTAAGAATAGCAGTAGGAGCAATACAGGTTAACAAGATAAGCAAATGGCAACCACTGAGGGTAAGTATTGTAGTGATGAGGAAATAAGGCACGGACACTGCAATTGATTGCACTGGGGCACCAGAAAGAGAACACTGAGATAAATGACCGTCTTGTTCCCACCCTAACCTCAGCAATGAGATTAATGCAGAGATTTAGCATCCTCTGCCCACTGGCCTGGCTAAGCTGGCATAGCTAGTGCACTCCGTATCCACAGATAAAACACACACAGCCATAATGAACAATCAGCCTAATTAAGATTTACTATTTATCTCCCACAAACCCCTTAAGGAGGTAATTAAGTGCGGAGAGAAGAGTGATGTTACAGCATTATATCTTTGGACTTAAGGTACCTACATAAGCTCAGTAGAACAGAGAAGTGACTCACAGAGTTCTATTAAGATTTTATTTATTTATTTATTTATTTATTTGGCTTAAGACTAGGCGATCATCAGCTTAGCAGAGAACATCTCGCCTCTGCTCATTATTGCAACTATTGGCTTCTATTAAAAAGTTAAAGCACACCTACGACACTGCAGGAGCAAAAATGACTAATTAACTGGCTTCATAAAGACCTCATGTAATGAAAAAAGCGAATCATGTTTATTTATTAATGTTAAACACTAATGTAGTTTAAATGTTTAAAACATACGATGTTAGTGTCCATGCATTCTATTAAGTTTAATGAACTAGAATGCATGGACACTAGCATCGTATGTTTTAAACATTTAAACATTAGTATTAGGTGATCAGCCATAAGATTAAAATCACTTGCTTGAAAGGTCCCTCTCATGCCATCAAAACAGCTCTAACTTGTTGAGGCATGGATCCACATGACATCTGAAGGTGTGTTGTTGTACCTGGCACCAAGATGTTTGCAGCAGATCACTTTAAAACCCACAAGTATAGGTGTACTCAATCTTTTTGAGATCTGGGGAATTTGGAGGCCAAGTCAATAGCTTGAAATCCCTTGTTATGTTGCTCCAACACTTCCTGAAAACATTTTGTGTAGTCCTGCAGAAAGAAGCTTCTTCCTTCAGAGCATATTGCTATGAAGTAGTTTATTTGGTTTGCAGCAATGTTTAGGTGGTACTTGACAAAGTAACATCCACATGAACAAAACTAGCCTTTTGGAAGGCAATCACAATCTGGTCATCGTGAAAGTCTTATCATGTTGGTGAAGTAATACTCAGTGTTCCGTAGTGTTTCGGTTTTAACAAAAAAATGAAATGTCTGACTTTTACACTGACAAATACAGCTTATATGATTCTAAGAAAGAAGGCTGTGACATGATTCTACACATTAGTATTACGACTTGTTTCAGTAAATAAATCCACAAAATACTGCTAAGTGTAGTACTACTAAAAACTAAATGCAAAAAGCATGATTATGCCCTTTTAAATGGTTGAGCAATTAAACATTGTCACCTTATATAGAAGAGCAAGTAATCTTGAAGATGAAACGTTCTTAACAGGTTAAGGTTTAGCATGGTGCACATAAGCAGAAGTTGCAGTAATGAAAGAGGTCTGAAACCGTGGTTCATGGTGAGAGTTGTTTTCCTATGAAAACATCATTTAAGAAAGTATTTTTTTAAGGCTAGTCTAATTTAGTTTTCAGAATACTCATTAGTAACTGCACTTGGAGAAATCTGGGAGCCCACTGTTTGTCAACAATCTTTATCTTGTTAATTAGCCAGACAGGCCAAATCTTTATTGCCAGCAATTAGAGCGAAGCTGTATGCATTATTTGAGCTTCAACACCCGCCACAGACTAGCAGCAAGTTTATTCTCTCCCAAAGCCAAGAGCATTGCCTCAGTGTTGGCTGAATGCATTCCTCTTTCCTTCATTTCTCCACTGGAGTTCCTGTCACAAACACAGTGATGACCAATGAACCAAATTTTTAAAACTGGGGAACAAACCTCCATATCACTCTTCCAGATCTTCACTCATACATTTTCTTTTCATTTCTATTTCTCTCCTAGCATCTTCCATTTCCATCTTCCAAACTTGCATGCTCTCAAACATGTATAGACCCCCCCCAACCCCCCTCCAGACACACACACACTCAGTGTTTTGCTAAATTTTGATATGGACTTTTCCTCCAAGTCATCTCTAAGCATCGAGAATGGCATCACTTCAGTTTGACCGTTCAAAAGGAAGTAATGCACAGTGAAAAAGAGATCACCAGAAAATGCATGGGTACATAAATTGGCCAAAATTATTTGGAGATCTGATCATAACTGCTACATGAGCCATTCCATTCCAAAATCATGGCTAATGGAGTTGCTGGACATCTCTTCGTAGCTAAAACATCCTCCACTCTTCTGTCATTGAAGTGTGTTTGTGTGAATGTGTGCCTCTTTATTCAAAAGAGTATCTGTGTGGCACAGATGTGAAATGAGAAAGCCTGGCTCGCAATCAAAGTTCTAGTTCATTCCAAAGGTGGTCAGATAGGTTGAGGAATTTGAATTCCTCCCTGTTGCAGTCAAACTGTGTTCTTATGGCCGCTGTTACCACAAAGCTGGAAAATTGTTTTTTTTTTAATTAAAAATGTTTATGTTAATTAAAATGCCTTTGTATGCTATAACATTATCATTACCCTTCAGTGCTATTAAGGGGCCTTCCCCACATCGTACAAAACATCGCCAGCCCATTTTTGCTCTTCAACCAAAATTGGAAGCATTTTGCATGTAGGTGCTGTTCTCTTACCATCCACCAACCCCATTTTTGTAAGTCAGATAGTGAAGTGTGATTCATCATTTTAAAAAATGTGTTTTGCCCACTGTGGAGTGCAATGGCAGTATGCTTTACACAAACCTAGCGCATGCTTATTATAGGGATCTTAACTTGTTTACACCAGCTCAATCACAGATACCCATTTCTTGAAGCTTCTGAAACACAGTTCTTGTGTTCATGCTGCTTCTAGAGGCTCTCTGGAACTTAGAATTTTTTTCTGTTTCTTCAGCACCCAATGGCCTTGATCTGCTACTTTGCTTGGTCTGAAACTTTACAGCTGAGCTGCTGCTGGTCTTAGAAACATTCATAAAAACAGCATTTGCAGTTGAAAAGGGCAGGTTTACCAGTGCAGAAATTCCACAAACTAACTTCTGACAAAGGTTGCATCATATAATATCATATTCAAAGTCAATGAGATCTTCAATGCAGCTGGTTCCACTGCCAGTGATTGTGCACTGAGACTGTATGGATTTATGCATGATTTGATTGAACACCTGTTAAATTTGGAGCAATATCTGCATACTTTTGGCCAGACAGCATATGTATAACAAAGCTGAACAACAATAAAATATTATAGAAATTCAACCTTCATTCACTGCTGAAATGCACACCTGACTAAGTCTATCTCCACAGTTCTGCATTGTTTCTAGATTAGGAACATGTATAACATTCAGAGTTGGTTTCCCAGGCCAAGTTTAAGAATAAATGTAAATTAAATCTTTCATTTAAAAGCACCATTTGCACTGGCATTTGTCCAGGCTTAAGGTATCCATGCAGAAATTGCCCTTTGGTCTTGTTTGAATATTTGCTTGGATCTGAATCGGATCCTTAGATTTTTCCTCTAAAAGTGTCATGAATCATTTGGTGAACTGATGAAATGAAGCTTTGTAAAATGCTATCACAAATCATCAACCTCCTTACATCTGTCTCGGTGAGATTTTATCAATGTGTGATCTCCACTGTAATATTCTCCTTAGAAACTAGCATTTTCACACTTGCTGCACAATCCTTTACAAAGATACAAGCTTTTTTAAAGGTTAGACTTTTAAAAATTCAAACACTCAGATTCCCACTTTGCTATACTTGAACAAATGGTAAGGTTAACAACATTGTAAAAAGTTGAAATTGAACAGTGATAAGAACCCTCAGGGGCTGTACTTGAATGTGGACTATACTCTTGACTTACAACCCACTTAGATGCTACACAAAATAAAAAAAAATAAAAAAAGACATTGCAGCTTTTGCCATAGATGACAAGTGAGAAAAAATACTCTTAAGTGCTGTATGAAGCATAATCAGCACACACGTTTTACTCGATTACGATTAAGTAGTTGTCTTAAGGACACGGCATGAGTTAGAACCTGCAATAAAATACCACAGTGCTAACTCAATGGGTGATGCTTCTGTTCTTGTTTACTGGAAGCTACCTTTACTCAGTTACCTGAGAATGCTGTTGAGCTGATATATTTCTAGAGTTCCGTTTAAGGGCCTCCTGTTGGTAAAGCTGTGCAATTGTAGTATTGTTGATAACACCTGCTTCACCCATGCTGTGTGTGGATGCTGACACTCTGCAGACATGTGTGCAGCTTCTGAAGGTGTGAGCTGAAAGCTGAGGTGGCACTCCTCGCTTGCTCATCCTGGCCCCTCCACCAGGTTAAGTTGGCACAGGCATTCGTCTCGTTTTCAACTTGGCACATGGCCGCCCTCCTCCCATTTCCCATGAGCACTGCCGTCTGCCACCCAGTATTTACAACAAAGCCTGCCATGATGCCACATCACCATTTCTACAATGCAACTTTTTCTTGCATACTGCTGACAGTGCAGCTGACTAATATGGCAAGACACCCCCCCCTCCCCACACATACACACACACACACACACACACACACACTACTGTAGGCTAAGAAAAAAATAAGATGACAAGCTCTTAGCCAAGCACAGGGTATCGACTTGAAACTTTCACATTTACCTTTCTCTACTTTGCCCGGCTTTTGGAGACTTCCATCAATACCTACAGTCACTTCAGATAAGGAAATCGTTTAAGTGAGTGAATTGATTTCTACAGTGAAAAACATTCTTGTACTAAAGCTGAACTTTTACCAATACAGGTAACAATGCTTTTGATAAAAGCTTCAATTTCCTTGTCATAACACGATCTCAAAAAAGTCTCACATATTAAAAGTTAAGAAAAGCCCTTGTGCACTGCACCACAAATGCTGCATAAAAAAAAGATGAAGTAAATAAACCGAGAACATAATGTAAAGATTTGGGTTTTGAGGTTGATCAAATTGGTTTTCTCTATTAAGAGCAATCAAGAAATCACACAGATGGCAACAGTGGAGGCAAATTTTCAATTAAAAAACTAAGTAACATTACAAAGTTTAGCTACTCGGATAGCCCGATCATAAATAACAAGGTCATGTCAGTGTCTCCAACAGAAATGGGCCAAATGGGAGTTGGAAAGAATGGTTGAATGAAAAGGCACAAATTTTAATCAGCATGCAAGAATTCCGCCAGACGCTAGCTGTAGGCGAGTATGTTTGGTTGACATCCATCCATCCATCCATTTTCTGCCGCTTGTCCCAAACGGGGTCGCGGGGGAGTGCTGGAGTCCAACCCAGCGCACAGAGGGCGAAGGACGGGGGACGCACCCTGGACAGGTTGCCAGCCCATCGCAGTGTTTGGTTGACACAGCAAACCAAAATGCTAATAACATTATAATCATGTTAAATGGCCTTTCAATCGATCGATTACACATCACGTACGTGAAAATAAAATGGAGCATTTAGGATGCTGCTCATTTCCTGGTAACAAGCTCATTCAATTAGCGAACCACCTAGAGTTAACATGACAGCTGCATGAGTGACTGCTTGTGTTTGTCTTTCTTCTGATTTATTTGCCTGCTCTATCCACATAATTAGGTAATTATTTATCTCCTATCTTTGACACAGCAAAAAAAAGAAAGAAATAATGGAAATATAGACTAAATATTTCACCTGAACTTAATATACCAAAGAATTACTCCCAGACTGACACCAGCTAAGATCTCCACCGCCTTGGAAAAAACAGGACAGATAAATGAGATTTCAGAAAGAAGTGAAGCTTCCCCTTTAATGAACTCTTGAATTACTCTCCTCCCTGAAGACCGGGGTTGCCTTATGCAAAGCAGGGTAGGATAAAACTACATTGCTTTCTTCCCACTTTTTCTCAGCTCTTAGCAGGCCCTGGCTGAATGAATATTCTTCCAGTAAACACGCCATCAGCACTGTTCTAACCATCTAAAGTTATTGCATGCTAGCGTCGTAATCATCGGCATACGGAAAGACTTGTCATAATCACGAAAATGCAAATCAGCTTGGCACTACATGGCAGAGGACCAGGTAGGTCCATAAAAGTGTTAAGCATGTACTTTTAACCTCCAGCGTTGCCACTGAGTCTTCTTTCGTTTCCTTTGTAATGATACTGCACCTGTCAGCAGTCATTACAAACAGCCAGGCTTAAGGATCCAGGAAGCACATGACAAGCAGAATTTCTTGTGAACTGTACCTTTACATGGTTCCTCCCTACCTCCGACACTAGGAAAGCAGGCAGCCAGCAGAAATACTGTCACCTCTCATTGTCTCTGCAGCATTGAAGATTCTGAATGTGCTGCAGCAAGAATTCATATGCTGTATGTCTAATCTAGACATTCTCAAGGAAAAGACGAAACCGTGAGAGCAACACTGGCGGTCTTTGAGGATTGTTATGTCTGTGGAACGAACACTTAGAGAGCAGAGGCCTGACATGGGAAGAAAATGAGTGCGTCGTTATAGTGATAGGGTGCCAGTTTTATTTTTCGAGCCTGGTTATTTATAGAAGTTGCCATAAAACCTGTTTTATGGATGAAAATATAGTATGGAAAGGAAAGAAACAGAGATCCTCAGCCACACTGAGTGTCTAAGACTATCCCTGAATACACATGCATACTGAGTGGACATGACAATCTCTAAATACATGTTTGATACATATCAACTCCATTATTTTATTTTTTTTTTTTTGTGGCTTTTTTTTCATTGTGGCTTGCGGATGATTTCATTTATTTGTGCAGAGATCCAAAAACAGCATGTCTTGCAGTCCGATAGTGCGTGAAATTACACCATAAATAATCTGTTCTTGGGCTTTTGGATAACACATTGGCAACTGCAGTCATTGCCTGTTGATTTAATTAATTTCATTCATAATTTATTACTGTAACTATAATTCTTATTAAAGAAGCCTGTTTGATGGATATTTGATAAATTTGCCATTAAGTGTTAGTTCTGCACATTACAGTGATGTCCGCTGATGAGCACCTAATCTTTACCACTCTGACATGCAGTCTGTGTTAACACATCATAATGGGAAAACATAAGGTCTCTCTGTAAGGTGAAGCATGTTTACCCCCTGTTGTCTTAGAATAAAGAGAGGTTTTAAAATACAATGAGAAAAAAAATACAATGAGAAGGAGAGAAGGAACATCAAGGAATTAGATGTGCTTTTCTGAGAGCATACTGTTAGCATGAAAGGAAAAATGAGGGAAGGAAGAGACAGCGGAGATGCCAATCAAACTGTCGATCAAAGGGCCTGTAGCACTACAGGAATATAAAGACAAAGCAACGTGATGAATTACAAACAGGGGACTATGAGGAATGACAAATTTCCATAGAGCACTGAGAATCATGCAGCTATTGTTAGATATTTTATCATCATATGTCAATCTTAAGTAAACATTGATTCTGCAGCCATTAACATAAAAAAGTGTAACTATTACATTTCCCACTTTTGTCAACATGTACTGAATAATATAATCATGTGTTATATTACGCATGCTATGCAGTTTGATTGCAAAACCTAAGGCTTATACTTAAAAGTTACATACTAAGGGCTAAAGCTGGAAATCTGGTTTGGCTGACCCTCCACAGTCTTACATCAGAAGTCATGAAACCATACACAGCACACATGATCATACTCTGCATGCAGCTACATTGCAATCAGATGGATTGCCAGGATTTTGCTTGGCATCATATATAGGCAATACCTTGTGTTGCATGTAAAATAAAATAAATAAAATTGGGATTTTAATTCAATATTCTGTATAAATCTTCATAGATTAGAAATCATAAATGTCCCATAAGGCTGCTGTATTACATTCATTACCAGTGTGATCTTTTGGTTAAGAATGATTATCAGTGGGTAGCTCTATCTAAGTGATGACTATTTTAAATAAAAATGAACTTAAAATTCTGCTTGAAATCATTAAGCTTTCTCTGAAGGACTAAAAGGCCCATGGGCTCCCATTTGTGTTTACAGTTGCTTGCGAATCATTAAAGCTGGTATTGCATGTGAAAATCCAATGTTTGAGGTGAATATTTCAGAGCTTTCAGTGGATTCTACCCCAGGGGCACCTTTGTACCTTTGAGGACTTTGAAATCTCAAACTCTCATCATATAAGCTTAATTCATATGTTTGAGTCTAGCACCAAGGGATTTTTTGGTAACAGGCCTTCTAGGCAGCTAAAGACAGGAGTTAATTAGCAGCAGCTAATGTCAGGATTTAAATACTGTACGCTGCTCCTCACATCCAGCTAAGTCTCTCATCCAATAATCAGGGAGAAGATACATGCCAGTGAGTCAGCACTAGAATCCCACAACTTCCTCCCTTTCTGACTCAGTGTGTGCGTGTGTGTATGTGTGTGTGTGTGTGTTTGTGTGTGTGTTTCTGTCAGGCTTAGAGATGGGGATTAATTAAATGGGTATCGGTTACACGCCGTGTCCTCTTGGTGGAGTTGATCGATCCTCAAGCCTCCTCAGTCGTCTAATAACCCAGGCAAGAGCTCCTCCGGCTGGAAGCCACACACACACACACACACACACACACACACACACACACACACACACACACACACACACACACACACACACACACACACACACACACAATATTCCCAAACACCCTGCCTTAATCAGCTCTTTCAAATCCACACTCTGGTCACCTTCCTCGCTCACACATGCTGCAGTAAGCTCTGTCAGGCTGGCAGCGCGACCATGCTTGACAGCAGCTCATTAGCAGCAGGTCTTCAGTGGTGATGCTCTTCAGGTTTTATAATGATTACAAACATGTTGCTACACAACGCCATTTCTCTGCTTTGTCTGGAAAAAGCAAGTTACCTGGCAATAACATGAGCTGTGGAAACGCAATGGGAGATGAACCATGGGCATCCTCTTTTATTTAATCCTCTACATTACACATGAAGCAAATGCCCACATAAAATCCTCAGGGCTGGATTAACATTTATGGCTTTCATTTGTATCCAGCTGGTCCTAAATGACAACTTTAAATCAACAATCAGGATTTTAATGTTAATTATGGGTGAAGAAAAAAACTAACAAAAAAAAAATTTACATACAAAATTAAATCCCCTTTCACTCGGGTGTTCATCAAAAGCCACTTTATATCATTTTGGCCAGTTTTCCTCTGTGTATCTCATATATTAAAATCAGGAAGCCTAGTACTGCTGACTCATCTAATTTCTAATTTCAACGTATCTAATATTGCACAGGATCCCCTTGGGCTGCCAAAAGAGCTCTGAACCACACCAAGACGGTAGTAGCAAATGCTTGTAAGTTATGAACTAGGACCATCATGGATTGGACCAGATTGTCCAACGCACCCCCCAGGACCATGTTTGGATAGAGATACTTTTGGAGAATTTGGAGACCAAGTCAAAAACATTAACTTTTTGTCACGTTCCTTAAAGCGGGCATTATTCTACTGAAAGAGGCCACTGCTAAAGGTGAACATTATTACTTGGTCTTCAAAGGTGTTCTTATGCATTCTGTCCTGTCCTGTGTGGTTCTAGCAGGTGTGTCAGTTGTATATGATACGTGTGAGAATCAGAACTGAGTGGAGTACTGCAATGTTGGTTGGATTCTAAACCAAGAGTACTTTTAATTTTAGACCTCTGAGATCTTAGCAACCACAACTACTATCATCACATTTGTACAGAAACCAAGATGCCTTCTTAGACAATGCCAAGCTGTCTCATGACCTCTCTCACCTACATTGTTTAGCCCTTTCCAGCTTGTCTATTATGTCGCATTAATGCTACTAACACCCCTTCTCTAACTCTCTCTCTCTCTCTCTCTCTCTCTTTCTCTCTCTCTCTCTCTCTCTCTCTCTCTCTCTCTCACTCTCAGTTTATCTTCTTTCGGGAGAGATTCTTCCTTCTTCATGATGGTTCTACTCTTTCTTGCTTTCCTGGCTTGCAGTAATCTCCCTTGTTGCCACTTCAGAAGCACTGACTGTACCCCACACTTACAAGAGAAAAAAAAGAGGCGGAAGAGAGAGAGAAGAAGAGACAAATGGAGATACTGACACAAGGAAAGGGAAAAAGACTATGTTTAGACAGCAGCCTGTAAAGCTCATGCTGCATTCAGGCTACTGCTTAACCAGACATGTTTGGACAGATTATCAGCATGTGATCTTGGCTGAAATGGATGCTGTATGTGCTTGAGATATGATTCACGCCTCCATGTGCCTTTTTAACATTTAGCGTTCTAAAAAAAGGATCATAAATGATATGTGTCAAGAATCAAATATGGTATTTGGAAGAAAAAAATATTGAAATGGCTAAGTGTAGCCCAAGAATTTCTGGTCTTCATGTAGAATTCCAGCATATTTTCCTCATCTCATATCCTCGCAAAGCCTTTTGTATTCCCGTCCTTCAACAACAAAGCCCAAGTGACAGCTCAGGAAAAAAGAAAGAAAAAGCCCAACCCGACTCACAGCAGCTTTTGAATACATCTACAATGTTAGTTAATTTAGCATCTCTCGCTCTCTCTTTCTCTCATACATACATCCCCCAGTCTAATATTCACCACAGTAAAGGCTATGGCGTGAGCAAAGGATGTGTTTTCATTATTATGTGCTTCTGGATGCTTAGGGTCGAGAGCATATGAGAGGAACAGTGCTCCTTATTATTTTTACTGCAGTGCATTTTTCCCTCTCGTTGGTCAGATAAGGATCTGGATTTTTAAAGCAAGCATAAAATTTGAATCTTTTAAAGCTAATTAATATTAAATACTGTACCATGTTTTTATTAATCAAATGTGTTTAGAAGTATAAATGATGGATCAATTAAGGTTTCAACACCAACCATTTCCTTCATCAAGAAACGTTGACAAAATGTAAAGCTTGTAAATGGTAAACTCAACAGTTTAACTACCATTACATCATGAACATCATGGGAGGTTAAGGCATCTGTTTTTCTTCTCTTGCCACAAAATTATTTCTCAATGGTGATCGAGGCTGGCACACGATGTAACAACCAAGGTGTCAGTAGAGTTCTGACTGCAATTCAGAGCAGCTGGTGTGACTCAACCGCCCAGCTCTAAATACCCATTGCCCCTCTGCGCTTGAGAAGAGATAAATAAATAACACGAATGAAGGAACAAAAAGAAAGAAACAAAGAGTTGGCACTGTGGTCCTGAATGAGTCATTTGTTTTCTACATTTTAGATTGTCAAAAAAGAAGCATTTATGCTTTCAAACTACCTGGAACATCCAGTAGAGGCCAATAAAAAAATTATGTGAAGCCTTTGTGAAATCTACTATTATACAAGTGAGTGCACTCATTCACTTTTACTTGTACAATGTGGTATATATATATAAAACTTAGACGTTTGCTATTTTGACACTTTTGACAAGTCTAATAAGTAGGGCTCACAAGCTCCTTAAGATGTTCTCTCTACAGCATCACTCTCCAGCGCCAGAGGCAGTGCATTGAGATATTTCTATTTTGACAAAAAGGCATGAAATCTTCTCTGCAATCTATTTTTTTTTTTTTACTTTTTTGGAATGCTGAAACATTGTCCAGTGTAGTGTAAGCTGGCTCAACAGCTTTCGCTATCAACTGATAAGAAGCAAGTGAAAGATATGATTCTATCTGACCTAGCACTTTCATATGTCAACTATTTCCTCTTTCCAGAAGACCTCTGCAGTCTTCTTGTACTCAATATGATGAATGAAAAAGGAAAGTAGTAAGATAAACACTGTGCTGAATCAAGGTAGCTTTGGCTAATGCATCTCTTTGGCATCGTTTATGTGAAAGCTGCTGCGTTTGCTCTTTTGATCCTGCTCAATTACCAGGATATCAAGGGAATAGGCAGGAGATATGGTTTCCCATGGAGAGACAGACTGAAGAAATCATCCCAGATGATCTCAAGACTAGAGCAGCTCTTAGATCTCAGAGGCTATATTATACTGATAGGTGGGCTGATGTAAACCCAAGCTATTACATCAGAGTCCCCCCTCACTCTACACTATAACATATACGCAAGAAGATTTACTTCCAGGTCATGATCAGTAAGTAAGAAAACACCAGCTTTGAAGTCTCATTCAGAGCCATCATCCAACGGGATCTTGGCATAGCCTTACAACACGGTAGTGTATTATGTACTTTCAAGCATATGTATTGCACTGTTCGCTTCCTCCAAGGCACCTGGAGCTACAAACTTACTTTACTATTACAGAGATTTTATTATATAGGAAAATAAGCAAAATGTATCTGTCTGTTATTTGTAAAGATAAATAACATTTGAGCTCAGCAGTTGCAGAATGATGATGATGATGATGATGCATACATTTCCAAAGTGAGGAAATCACGCTTTATGTTCTTAAATCTTTAAAAGGGCCATTCTGTCCCACTAATGAAGTAAGAATCTCCCATGCTTGTAGTAAGAAGAGCCACTTGAATCAGTTTCTCATCTAGGGTGTGAGGGTGGCCCAGGGAAAGGCTGACACACATTGACTGAGGGACTAAACACACACCCAGCAATACACACAGAGGCCAGGCACTTTGTTTAAACATTTGTGGAACAGAAAAAGTTCCAAACAGACACAAAATCGTAGCCTCAACTGGCTGTTCTCACTATTGGACTTTCCAGCCTGTTCGCTCTCTAGCCAGACTCTCCTGCCAAACTTCTCTTTCCACAAAGACGACATTATATACATTGTGCTAATTAATTCAATTTTCTGTTAGTATTTTACCAGCACAATTACATATTGCATATTCATGTAACAGTATATGATTATTTGTAGAATTAGTAATAACAGTGTCATCAACAATAAGTTGATGACACTGTTATATAATAATTTACACAAAACAATAGCATCCAAAGCAAAATCTCAATGAATAATAGTATTTCTTTTGTAATTTTATAAACAGGGTCCCTGTATCTGAGTTTACTTCATGTCTTAAAGGTCCAACTTTATTCTGTCATCTCAAAAATAAATATTTTTCATCTTAAAACCAAATGAACTGCTCTCTGTAGGACCCCTTATAATCATAACAATACTGTCCAAATAAAAATCATGTAAAATGTTTTATTATTATCATTTGCGCCCTTTTTTTCTCCAACAAAGTAATCACTTTGGACTTCAAACTTAATAATATCCCTAGATTGCTATTTCACAATTTAATCAAATTTCCCAAAAATTTGATTAACTGGTTTGTTCATGGGAATAAATTCCATAAATACAGTGATCCAGTACAAGCTCCATAATTAACCACACTCTGTAATGACATTCTGTAAATTTGCCAAGATTTGGTGCCATCATTTAATTAGGAGAGAAAAAGGAGTCTTGCCCTTACTTTCTTCACTGAAGTTACCCTACAATTTAAATGTAATTATGGAATTACATAATAATTACATTTTAATTCAATTTGCATTCTACATGAACAAATTTGCATCCATGTTACATTTTATCCCTTGATGTAAAAAATTTATCAAAACACGGAAAAAGTTTCATTTTTCTCTCTGGGAATGAAAAAAAAAACATAATATGAAGTTTCAATCAGGATAAAAACTTTCCTTATCTACTTAATGACACGACTCTGGTGTGGACTGAAATTTTACAGGCACCATGCAAGTAATAATTACAACAAACTAAGGGTTACACACATATAGACAGGTTGTGAAATTAATTTGTGCTGGTGAAGCTCCAGCTTCTAGGTCACCGCATACAGCTTGGCTTTGAACATAATTTCAGAAGCACCATGGAAACTGCACTCATGTGCATTAATTATTAGCCTTTTCACTAAGATTGCTTTCTCTTGATTGGCATCATCAGGGCTGAGCTACATCCTATGAGTGCAATATGAAAGACGGGCTCCTTCATTTTGGTACTTTCAGCTGTTTCAAGATTTTCAGTGTAATGGCTAAATAGGTGGGGTAACTGTTTGTGTTTTTCACAAGTAACACAGCATCTCCCCTGATGTGTCACTGCCTGGGTGCTACAGTGATTGCTTTGTTGAGGTGACTGTATGGTGAGGGAGTGCAAGCCTATAATGAGGGTTCTGCTCAGAGCTTTTAAGCATAGCCTTGGCACAGCAGGAGCACAACTAATACAGTTGCTCCAATAGCTAATAAGCCCTGCCTCTGTCTTTGAGTGAGTGGGATCTGAAAGAATGGCATTAAGACAAACAAAGACATCTGAAGGTGTCCACACAGTGTCTGTGTTTGGAAAAGTTGACTTTTATTATGGTCATTTGTGGCTCCATGTGCAAGACTCATTTGGAGTCTATAGTGCTATCGCTCATACATGGTAGAAGCAAAATACATTTAGGCTTTTATTCTGCTAAAATCACCTGCTTTGATGTTAATTGAGTTAATGTTGATGATGTTTGTTTAGAAGTTCACTTTTTCATTATGTGTTCAACTTTGTTTCTTCTTCTTTGTCTTCTTCTTTCAGCTGCTCCCAGACCACAGCAGATCAACCATCTCCATCTCTCCCGGTCCCTTCCTCCCTCAACCTGTCCATTACTATCGCAAACAAGAATGGGCACAGCACTGATCCTTGATGTAATCCCACCTCTACTTTAAATGCATCCATCACTTCTATTGCAGACCTCACCACTGTCACACTGCCCAAATACATATCCGGTATTACTCACATACTTCTCTGCAACACCTGACTTACATTTACGGCATTTAGCAGACGCTCTTATCCAGAGTATGACTTCCTCATACAAAGCATGTTTGGCCTAAAAACGTGGTTCATACCCACCATTTCCTATTTTCACCCTGTCCATCTGGCCTAGAAACTCTCTTTAACACTAGAATGTGATGATGCCCACACTATATTTTCCAGTTTGTTTTGTGACACTTGTCACATCACACTGGCAATTAACATCCTCTTAACCTCAGCAGTTGAGTAGTTGTACAGGCAGGTCTCTGAACTCACCGGCATGTGTTCATGCATGTGTGAGGGAGTTTAAGTGTTCCCATCGGCATTTATGAGTATGAGAGGACACCTTCTCATGAAGAAAAAATTTAAATGGCTCTTGCCTCAGATGTTTGATTCTATTTTAAAAAACTGACCACCTGCATGTCCTCCCTCAAACTCATGTATTTTGTCCTTGTCCGACTCACTTTCAGTCCTCTCCACTCAAGAGCATATCTCCACCTCCCCGGGTTTCTCCTACTCATCAGCAAATATCACAGTCCACAGGGACTCCTGTCTGTCCTCGTCCGTCAACCTGTCCATTACAATCGCAAACAAGAATGGGCACAGCACTGATCCTTGATGTAATCCCACCTCTACTTTAAATGCATCCATCACTTCTACTGCAGACATCACCACTGTCACACTGCCCACATACATATCCTGTACTACTCACATACTTCTTTGCAACACCTGACTTCCTCATGCAAAGTGGCTTCATTGTTTATGCATTGGGTTATTCTTGTATTTTTAGGTGCCTCATTTTAGTTCACCCAGAGAAATAAGAGACAATTTATTTTAAAAACTACTTACTAAAGGTTCTCAGAACAACAAAGTCCTCTACCCTGTTCATCCAAGTTTGCACAGAACATCTAGTTACCTTGATCTGATTGTAGCAACTGAGTCATCATCTAATGAAGTCATTTGCTCAAACGTAGGTTCTGAATTCAGATTCTGGTCAGTCTCATTTTCCTGTGTAATATTTCTAAAAGGCTGGCATGACACTGGAAGCAAGTAGACACAGCCTATATAGGCTAATGCTTTATAAAACAGATTGCCTAAAGATAAAAGCAGCGAGTACTAAAGCACAAAATAAAGGAAGATATGGGTCAAAAGATATGGCAGTCAGCTACAAGGACAAAATTGTGTACTGTGAGGAAAAAAATGCTGATTTGAATGCTAACCATCATTGTGTCAAAAAAAGGAGGAGGCTTTTAAAAGGAGGCTTTTAATTGAATTGATATAAACTCTAAATCACCTCTGTAAGGGGGGTTTATTGTAGGATCCTGATAAAACAGATAAGTAGAGAAAACAGATGCTTGGGAAGGGTTTAGAGAAGGATGAGTTTTCCACACTTTGATCATGTATAAGGAGCAGGATGACCAGATGCTCTTTTCTCTTTTTTGTGACAGGAGCTTATTCTTGCAAGAATAAACCGTTTCTCTGCTTACTTCAATCAGGTCTCTGTTCATCATTATTTTTTGACCACAGTACTACATGTCCAAGATGGCAAATGACTGTCAATAAACAGTCAAGATCTAAGCCTACATTTAAATACCCATTCATGTACCCAAAAATCTATTTAATGATAGAAGTGAGAATAGAATTAAAGTTTGGGGTTGATTAATATGTGACAATTGACCATTAATGCAGCAAAGCATTTTTACTAGTCTGTCATTCAAAAATATGTTCCAGATGTCAAAAATGTTTTCTTCTCAGCTTAAGCAGATGTTGCATTTTAGATGCTTTTTTAATATGATTAATAGTTATTGTGAAACACAGCACAACACACAGTGAAATTCAATATAATGCAGCCTATGCTTTTAACCCTGCACATTCATGCAGCAGGGGGCAGCTATTTAAAGGACCAAGGAAGCAATGAAGGGTATGATACCTTGCTCAAGGGTACTTCAGAACAACCTACAGTTCTGGGATTTGAACCCATGACCTTCCAATCCTCAGCTTTTAGAATCTAACTCTTCAATTCTCTTATAATATTGCTCCAGTGATTTCAAAGCAAGTAAATAACATCCTTTTGGGTCAGTACCACAGTATTTAACATATGTTTATTTTTGTTGCAGCATGGAGTGCACTTGGTCATTAAATGGCACTTATTTACATTCAGCAATTACCTAATGTGTGAGTCTGTGTTTTGGTATGATTTTACACAGATAGCAGTGCTTCTGATTTATTGTCACACAGTACTTCCCCAAATATGTCTTTAGGCTTTGTGTGGCAGAAAAATACTACCACTATAAAGTACTACCACAATACTTTTCCCTGCCACTTTATTTTGAGCACTGTCCTCCTCTATGTCTATGACTGCCCACATGTTTAAAAATGAACAAAATCCAGAAATAGGGCACATTTGAATGCTAGCAGTACACAGGATGTGCTGAATCTTTGTACTGTGTTATACAATGTTCTTTATATTGATTTTGAAGGCATCCTAACCTTGTAGAAATGCTGACAGTCTATGTCCAATAAATTGAAACCATTTCTAGCTGAACTGTGTACTCAGAACGTGAATGTATATATTGCTTATACATTGCTTAGTTTTTGAGATATAATACTCAAACAACAAAGGAGCCAAAGCATTAGCCACATTCACTGCTCAGTGTAATAGCCAGATTACCATTGTTTGGCCTAAAAATGTGGTTCATACCCACCATTTCCTATTTTCACCCTGTCCATCTGGCCTAGAAACTCTCTTCAACACTAGACTGTGATGATACACGCACTATATTTTCCTGTTTGTTTTGTGACACTTGTCACATCACACTGGCAATTAACATCCTCTTAACCTCAGCAGTTGAGTAGTTGTAGAGGCAGGTCTCTGAGAGACTGTATCATGTGTGTTTGTGTGTGTGTGCGTGTGTGTGTGTGTGCGTGTGTGTGTGTGTGCGCGTGTGTGTGTGTGTGTGTGTCTAGGCCTGGGGAGTTTCTCCACCTCCAGAGGGCCTTCTCCATCTGTGCAGCATCTAATAGTAGCCAGCCCTGATACACTGATGCCACAGACTCATACCGAAACCATGGCATGTCACACACATAGTCATGCCACATGTTACAAACCAGTTCGGCCACATTTCTTATTGGAGCTCAGGGTGATCCCTTTTTCATACTTTGTCTACAATACACCTGGGGAAGGCATGATAGCACTTTACAGCCAAAGCAACATGTAGACTAACAGGTGGGAACTATCACAAAACACACACACGGCAACCGCACGCACACACACACAGGCCTGCGTGCACATACACGCACACAACACACATGCACGGGGTGCAGCCGGTAGTTGTAAATTGAGAATCTGACATTTGGCCCAAAGTGACGTTTTATCCATTCCGCATATAACCATTCCACCCATTTCCCATCTGCCTGCGAACGAGGGTGAAAAATAGATTCAATCTATTCCACCACTCTCTTTATCCATAGCCTGACTTATTGCTGTATATTGAAAAAGCCTCCCGCACTAATGTGAGCACACTGAATCAAATTACTCTTCCATAAGCACATTCATTAACAGTAATCCTCCATTATTGTCCAGCTTTAAGTCTTCACAGCTACATTTCCACTAGTCATGTAATGAGAGGATTTTTCTCAGCTGATCTTCCAGCTCTTGTCATTCATACTGCATGCGGTAGGAACATGCGGATTAAAGACCATGATAAGATCAGGTGGACATGCACATATGCGTCAACGCTCTCCATCTCTTTTAATTTAACTCGGACTAGGTCTAGATCAAAGAGGTTTGTGTGTGTCTGTGTGCCCGTGTGTGAAGGGGAGAATTCATGTTCCAGAAACACACACACACACACACACACACACCCTGCTGGTTACCACGGTAACTGAGGGCTGGGTTTTCTCTGTGTGCCAGTCTGCCTGGTTCTTTGGGGGAGAAAAAAGTAAAAGGAACATCCAAAAGCAGAGAAATTATATAAACCCAAGCAAAGTGTGTAAAGGGCATTGAAGTGGAGTAAGTGAGAAAAACAGGGCTGTGGCAAAGCTCCCACACACACACCAAAAACTAGACTAATTAGCAGCCTTTTGCTGACATGTTAAGCAAACCAGTGGCACCATTCCCATTGGCTTATATAACATGACAAGTTGCACAACGGCGTTTTCTTTGAGTTTCCCTTGCTCATGTGAGTGTTCAGAGTGACTCACATAAATCAGAAAATCCTAATTTGCTGTGTCTTTGAGAGAAAATCTAAAGGGCCCTTTACTCTATACTATTCATTCTGGAGAATTCTATAATAATATTGTTAAAGATGACAGTCAATTAAAAGGTGCATGTGCATAAAATGCATAAAACGTATTCAAATACCACTTATGATCATTATTCACATTTAAATAAAACATTAAAACCCAAATCACAAACCCAGAATGAAGCTGAGAAAATGGGATGACCTTAAGAAATATGTAAAATCTCTCAGTACCTCACTACCATTACCATTAATGAAATGAACAATTAAATGGCCAGTTAAAACAATGTGCAGTTATTTAGTGCTGCCAAATAAGCAGCAGTCAGTTAGTGAGTGGATATGTTCAAGTAACCCAATGATTCTTTAGCTGCACTTGCTCTCACCCCACTGAACAGCACTCACTTAGGTCCACACTCGGATGTGGGCCTCTTTGTTTGCTAGTCAAACCTTTGCCAGCTAATTCCATGCATTCATTAGCACAAGCAGGGACTTCTACTGCAGCAGCAGAGAAGCCCAGTCTTATAAAGATTACAGCCTTTCTATTTAGTTCAGATTTTGATACGTTTTGCCTTTTCACCAGGGGATTATATCAGGTAGATATAAGTAATGCATCTTTCTAAGAGCAATTATTTTAGTTATCAGTGATGTAATTTAGCATACTTGCACAAAGAAAGCTTTTATTTTATTTTGAGCTCTGGGCAGAGATACTACTGTGTGGTAAACTAATTACATTGGCAATTAGCCCACTGTGAAATATCGGTTTTAACCTTCCCATCATGAAAACTCTACAAAAGCAGCATTTTTCTTCATCCTCCTTCTCTCAAGAGTGGGCAGGGAGACTGCACAATCGTTGAGTGTGGACAAACATGGATCAAAGCATAGCGCTGAGCTTTTCCCTGGAGCTCCTTGCCAACACAAAAACCATGAAGGACCACCGAGCCATCGACAAAGGGCCCCTTAAAAGCTAAGGCTATGATCATAGACGGGTGGGAAACACCACACATTCAGTTAAATATTCCACCCTATGTGTGCTTACTAACTCTCCATACAAACCATGCATTCTGAAATGAAGCTTTCATTTCCTTCTATAAATTACTGAGCTACTGACTCATGTAAATGTCCTTGTTATAATGGTTTCAAAGGCTCCTTCCCCTAGCTTGGATAATTTGCGCCATTAGAGGACGCTTTGTTGTTGACTGGCAGTGTTACAGAAACAGGGTTGGCTCATACGATGAAACCTATGAGAGTCATGCATCAGCAGTGGGACTTCCTGAGAGATTTTACTATTGAACTTCCTGTTTTTTGGAGGTAGTCGAAAGAAATTGATGGACATAGTTTTCAGTGGCATGAGACATGAGGCAAAATCAAAGCAAAGCATACCCAAGAGCATAAACTGAAACATTATGAGAAAGTTCATGGTAAATTGAGTGGAAGTTAAGCGTTTGTATGACAGACAGCCATGTGCACAGGGTTTTGTGGGAATTACTAATCTTTGCTGTGAAGAAAGCAAAGAGGAAAGTCTCCGATATAGACAATATTCTAATACAGTTCATAAATGTTATTAGAGCAGTAATATAAATGAAAACCACTGTCCTTGTAGTACAGAAGCACTGATCGACAAGCCTGTGCACAAGTAACTGCATGAGGAAAAAACAGGCTAATCACACTTATACGCACACACAAACACACGCACGCACAAAACTAGTCATGGTACTGTCATGCTTGTGCAGCGGTGCAGAATTCAGAATTATCTCCTGGCAAGCTAGATAAAAAAAAAAAACACCAACATAAGGCCAGTGAAATCAGCGTGACCAGATACCTCCCAAGCGTGACATTGTGTTTCATGTCCCGATGATGTCCATGGTGTGCACTGTGCATGTTTGTTGCTGCATTCTTCAAAAATCCACAAAAAAGAGATAATATGGTAAACAACAGCACTAAGTGTAAAGTGGGATTCCAAATATTTGTCTACACAATTATATATATATATATATATATATATATATATATATATATATATATATTATATATATATATATAAATAATGGCGTATGCCATTATTCCATTAGAAAGTTCCCATTAAAGCATCTACATTTGCTTGAAAGCAAGCCTTTATTTGCAAAGAAAGTACTGCAATACACAGGCACTAAAGCATGCAGACCTTGCTGTGTATACTGGCAGTTATTGATTCATTGACCATACACCTTCTTCTGCTTGGGCAATCTTACACACTGCTCTCTCTGAGCACTGTAAAAGAAGAACCTCTCATTTGTTCCACAAATACGCCGATAGTCCCTGGCGCAGAGAGTGCATTTAGCTCAGATTATTGTCCATTGAGACTTACGGCACTGATGGTCCTGTGGAATTTCTGAAATGGAAAAGTATGAGTTGCATGCCCTTATCTGTGAGTCAACATTCTAAAATTAAATAGCAGGGAGTGCTGAGTTTAAGCACTCCGGTAGGAAATGGAGAGTGAAGATTCTACTTATTCCGAGAATCAGCAAACGAGTGGGCAAAAAAAAAAGAGAGACTGGCATGAAGCCATTTTAGAGCACCTGGAGTTACCACTGCTGACGAGTGGAGTTTAATAAGGCCAGGTGGACCGACGCTGGCGTGGATCCCACATAGTTAACAATCACTTTCCTATCCCTTGTCACATTGCTTACATAATGGAGCACACTTACTGTTCACACAGTAGGCTTTACAAGCATGATGCTAGTCAGGATCTGTATCACTTTTATTTTCACTGTGTATGAGGGATGTAATTGTTTTGACCAGTTTCAGATGTTCTAACAAATGTTTATATAATTCTTTACTACCATATAGAACAGGGCATTTAATTTGGAGCTTTTCTACGCAAATAATGTTATTTTAAAATTTCAAGTCACATTTTGCTGTCTTTTGTCCACACTTACAGCTCTTGTACATACATAGCAAAAATCAAGCAGTTCATAAAAAAATACTTGGTCTTCTTAGAACGACAGGCAGTACTCAGTGCCAAAAGAGGACTTGTTACATTACTTTAATCATATGCATTGAAGAACCCAGCGGTGGCCTAGTGGTTAGGGTGTTGGCCACATGATCAGAGGATCAAACCCCTTCCCGATAGGTTGCCCTGAGGTGCAGGAGTACCATCCCTGTCCACGCTCCTCCCTGTGATGGGCTGGTGACCTGTCCAGGGTGTGGACAGTGGCAGAAAATGACTGACAGTGAAGAACCAATTCCGAAAATGTTCTTTAAGGAACAGCTAGAAAAGACCATTCATGCATTTGGTGTCATTTTTTTGTTGTCAAAACCGTTGGTTTCTAAAGCCCTTCAGCACCCCCTATTAAATCGGCACTCTAAATATTAGCAAGAATAGCCCACAAATGAAAATAGGGGTGACCTTGTTATTCAGTTCATTGGTGTCACACATTCAGAAAAGTGCTGCCAGCTGACAAGTTGTTAGTCCTTGTTGTGTGATGGTCTGTGAAGAATAAAAGATGAATTGAATTTTAATTAGCATGGAAGCATTAATTTCTAATTATCACTTTTATAATCTTTTAGTGACTGATACAGTAGACTGCAGTACTAGCAACAATTTTCTATTATTGAATGTACCATATATATATATATATACACTTATACTTTATACATTCACAGACACACACACACACACACACACACACACACACACACACACACACACTCACACAACCTCACACACACACATATATATTTATGTTAACCCTCTTTCAGTTATCAGAGATGTTCCCTTTTGATGATGCTGTTATTTTGTTAAACTTAATACACATGGAGATTGAAGCAGTGTCTTCTGTTCCCTACAATAGTCTCCCACTACCAGTTCAAGTGTGCAGGAACTTTGTTTCAGTTGTGCCAAGCGTTGCGTTATAACCTGTGTCATCAGTGGGAGGTGCAGCTGAAATGAATGCTTTGTTCCTGTTCTGTTTTGATCTAAAGCTTTTCTGTTTTGTTTTATTGTGCCATAAAATACAAGTCCATCTGCCTTATCCATAATGCTTGTTGTCAAGAGACTCCTGCTCTCGTCTGTAAGGACCTGCAACGGGATATAAAAGAGGCTGAAAAATTCAGAGGATGGTGGATTTAAACGACTGTGGGGAGAGGGGTTTGTCGGCTATGAACTGTAGCTGTATTTATTTCAAAATATATTAGTCCTGTGATGCGAAAAAGTCAAATAATTCAACAGGAAGGGAAAGTGCAAGGTTGGTTTACAACAGCAAGGTTTTTTTGTTTTTGTTTTTAGTTTTAAAAAACGGAATGAGAGCATTTCCTTGTAATCCGCTCCCCCAAACAGATCAATGGGTATAAATCTAAGGAGATGCTAAAATGATGAATTTCACCCCGTTTTTCCTGCTGAACGATGAAATTCCCTCTTGAGCTTCATTTCAATTTTCTCAAAGCATTAGAAATCGCCATTCCTCACAACAGCAGGTGAAAGTGGGTCAAGGGCCGACCACTTAAAAACCACAAATCCACAAACATGCCAACATAGATACAGATGGTGAATTCGCTCCTTTCTTTTGATGTGCTCAGGAGCCAAGGTTTGCTTCTCCCATGAGACAGAGTTGACTAAAGATGGGTGCAGTGTTAGCTCTCTCACACCCAGGACTGATGATCAAAGTGTCAAGGTGTTTTGGAAGTTAGTCAAACTGATTTCTCTTTGTTCATGGCAGTTTAGCATTGCACTTGAACATAGTGCCAACCTGAGATGCATCAAAGGTTTTCCTTATTCTCAGCACACCTTTAAATAGCAGCAGTGGGCTCACTGGAAGCTTCAGCGGGACACATAATATCTGGTGGAGGATAGAAGTGCTTTATTTGATTTAACAATCCATACACCCCCCACCCCTACTCCTACCCCCACCCTCATGCTAGGCTCCAGTGGTGTCATGGCTGTCCCTTGTCTGACAGCACTAAAGTGCCTGCAAAGATGAACACATACAGCATCGGCTACTGGTCCACAGATACAGCCCAGCCAACACTGGCTCCAAAGTGGATCCTGCTAGCCTGCTGGAGTGGAAATTGGCCTGGCTGTTATGGGACAGTGGCTCAGACTGGCTGCATTAGGCCCTTCATGAATAATTATGCTCCATTCTGTAGCCTTAGCTGGGACTTAAGAGCTCATCTCAAAAAATGATACACAACAGCCTGGCAGATCCCTGCTGATAAGCCCTAAAGGGCAAACTGAACTCTTTCAAGATGTATTGATTGGCACATCAACATGCCTGTCAATCAAGACTTGCTGCGACTCCCAACGTATTCTGCACCATTGTAAGGTTGTCACAGCTAAAATGAAAATCCATTATTTAGTGAAATGAACTGTAGAATCTCTTTTGGAAATATCATTGTCGGCTTCCAAACTCAATCATCTGATCTTTTATCTAATTCGTTAACGCCTTAGTTTTATGCAACACATTTTTAGGTATAATTAGCTACAACAACACAGCAGAAAGGATGAGTAATAATAAAAAAGTTGAACCACAATTAACTTTCCACATGTGCTGACATTTAAAATGTCAGTTGTCTAGCAGCTCTTGGGGCGAGCACTCATTCCCATGTGCAATATGCTCTCCTATTAATTGACCAGTGGGACTGATGACTGAGAAGAACTTTTTAGCGGGTATAAAGATATCAGAAGCAGTCAGCTGTGGCACTGCCATGTTTACACACATAAAGGGGGCAGATTTACTGGACCATTGAGGTCTACAGGCAGAGGGAAGCATGATGAAACTGGTGGAAATAGAACTTCTCTAGATGCAAAACTCCGATGCAGATCCTGCTATGTAGTCTGAGCACATTTGTCTTTAAATCACAGGCACATCAATATTAGACAATGCAGTACCTGTAAAACGTACATTTCTTTGGATGCACGCACACTATAAATCACATTCTAAAGCCATTTCCGTTGGTTTTGACCCCAGCAGACCCCAATGACTAAAGCATCGGCTGGGTGAGTGTGTTTGCAGCACTAGTTTGAGACAGAGCAACTCATACATCAAGCAGCAGAATTGGCAAGTGTAGACACACACTATAGCTTGGTTATTTGATGTTCAAAGTCCGCCCAGCAGTACTAGAGATGAACATCATTAAGAGATAAAATGAACCTCACTTCCAGATGGTTAACTCACAGAATAAAGAGCAGCTAATTTAGTAGTTTTGACCAGGCATGCAGACAGAAAATGAGTTTAGGAAGTAATGCTAATAATAAGTGGTGCCACGAATCAAAACTAAAATCACTACAACATCCGTAGGAATGTAAGTGTAAAAGTGACATACTGTAAATTATAAAAGAGTTCAATATAAAACTACTTGTTAGGAAAACGACTACTGATGAGTACATCTTTTATCTAATAACATTGCCAATGATTCATTATTTCACACAGCAAGATCTTTACTAGATCACTACGATGTCAACTTCTATGCAGGGGCATTTTTGGTTCAACAAATTACAAACAGAGTTACAACATGGTCCAATTTTGAAAGTAGAGAGTGACACTTTTCTTCATTGTTGTAAACACCTTGCACAGCACAACACAACACAACAGGAATTCAACCTCGTTCACTTATACACTACACGATGCAGCAGCGGCAGCTATTAAAAGAAGCACCTGGGGGCGGCGACAAGGACAGTACCTTGCAAAAAAGGGCCTCAGGGCAACCTACTGTAGGGGTTTGAACCCTGGTACAATCCTAGTGCAACTCTTAACCACTAGGCCACCACTGCCCAGCCTCTACCATTTAGCATTCAAACTGCCTGTACAGCAGGGGGCAGCTATGAAAGCGCCGAGGAGCAGTGAAGGGACAGTACCTTGCTCAAGGCAACCTACTGGTAAGGAGTTTGAACCCACAATTTTCCAATCCTGTGGTCAACTCCCTAACCACTATTTTGTAACTTAAATAAAAGGAAAAGAATGGGAATATTTGTACCTTTCATAACCAAACATTTTAAAAATGGACAAATAAGAAAGCCTGGAGCCAGGATGAGGTTTACAGAGTCACTCGTAAAAAATATACTTTTTTTTTAAGGTGAAATATTGTTTCTGACTAACTGTACTGAAGGCGTAGCCTTGAGTGCACTACCCCAGTGATGCAGAGAATTACACATACCTTCTGTACCTGTACATGCAGCGCCTGGCATCTAGTGCTGTAATACTGCGCTTACTACTTAATGCTCCACTCACCAGAGTTATTTCTAAATAAGTTACGGCTGATGGCTGAAAAAGTTTTGTTTATCATTATCTTTGTGAATGTTCAGACTTTTCTCAAACTCTTTTTCTATCACTTTCTACGTGTATGCAATCTCCAAGTTTAATTAGGAAGTGACAGATTTCTAGTTTTCAATTTCTTAGTTGTAGATAGAGCTACAGTGTTGGCCTAGTGGTCAGGGAGCTGGCCCCCATATCGGAAGATAATGGATAATGGGTTCGATAAATCCATCTCTACATTATTACATTCTATAAACATTTCTATCCCTTTTAGTGATATCTGTTGAGCAGATAGATTGGCAGGTGATTAAAGCAAATGAATTCTTTTTGAAAATCAGTTTGGCCCTGGTTTAATGCTATATATATATATACATACATATACATATATATATACATATACATATATATATACATACATATACATATACATATACATACCACATACATATATACATACATATACACATATACATATACATATACATATACTACACATATATATATATATATATATATATATCTGTTGATTTATCTGTTGATATCAATAAAAAGATTCAGCCATTGTTACATTGTCAGTTGATGTCTGGATTTCCAGTGCAGTAAAATAGGATATAAAAAAAAGGAATAATTCATCTCATAGCGTGTCTAACAATCTCTGCTGTTAAGAAAGGAGCAACACAGATGCTAGGGGTGTTGATAGTGAGCTGTTATTTCTTTATATTTATCGTTCAGGAATCTTTCCATACCAACATAATTACACCTCACCTCTCCTGGTTTCATGGTTGTGCACCGTCTCAACAGTCCGAAACAAATCCCATTGCTGGGGTTTATAGGACTTAAATAACACCCAACACAGGCTAAGTCCAGAGCGTGTGGGAGCACCCACAGTAATATCTCATGCCGAGTAATAAAAACACATGCACACTCCTGCTATTCTCCATCCTTCCTTGGGGGTTGTAAAACTTTTTTCCTAGAAGCACCTCCATCACTATAACCTTGTTTGCATATTATCATCTCATTGCTCCTTTTATTGTTACTGTGGAAGGCATTTTTCTTCTGCCCACTTCTCTCCATAATTCTGCTCTTGGCTCTGTTGAGCAACCGGTTCATCTCGACAAAGAAGGGACTCAGAGTGATAAAGGAGGGGAATAAATGAGAGTCAAAAATAAGAGAGGTCAAACTAATGCAGGTATGTTATTAATGTGGTCGAGTTGTTGAGGGCACATGGACTGGCTTTTGGAGAGCAGCGAATCCAGGTCAGTAATATGAAGTGGTGTCACAGCACATAAATCTCCGTCTGGGAGGGAGAGAGAGAGAGAGAGAGGGAGGGGAGAGAGAGAGAGAGAGAGAGAGAGAGAGAAAGTTAGGGAGGAGGAGAAGATGGAGAGAGTGGCGGGCCCCAGCTGCTCCTTCAGTTGTTAAGCGTGTTTGCTCTGCATCGTGTTGCCTGCCCTTAGGCCACTGCCTTCACATAGACAGCCCAAGAGCCCCCGCGCACCCTCCCATCTCTCTCTCTCTCTCTCTGCATCTCTCAGTCTACTGTGCTTTTGCTCAACCTTGCCCAGAAGCAAAGGAAACAGAATAAAATTCACCCTTGCAAAGAAAGGGCCAGACATCAATACACATGAGGGCTGAAAATAATTAAATATTTAAATAAGCTATATTAAAAGGGATAGAGAGAACAAAGGGAGAGAGGGAGTGGGAGAGAGAGAAAGAGAAGGAGAAAAGAAAGTGAAATGCTTTGGAAGAAAGAGCAGGAAAGAAGAGAGAGGATGAGAGAAAACAGAGAGAAATAATTTAAGATGGGAAAGAAAGGGATGAAAGCGAAAGAGACTAAGAAAGTTTGAAAGAAGCCTAAGAGGCAGATAGCATCCCACAATGGCTTGTACAACAATCAGCCCATGGTGAGGTGTGTGTTGAAAGTGAAAGCATTAATGAATGATGGAGCCCATGAACATTATCATTACAGGGAATATACACTTGATCAGACCGCAGGCTCCATCAGCACAGCTCACTGTGTGGGCTCTGAGAATGAGAGAAAATGAAAAGCTCACTCCTTTGTCCTCTTTTTTGGACTGGAAATCATATTCCCTCACCCATAGGTATTCCTCTCCAGTTAACCTCAGTAATACTGCCGAACCTTGGGGGGCATCCGTCTGTTCTATTCCTCCAGAGCATCAGAACTTAAATGCAGCTCTATAAAGCTTAGGGAATTATGTATAGCTTCTGCACCCAAGCGATGAGAATAATATCTCACAGATATCTCAAATGCGCATGATATAAGCTCAGAGGCTCAGATGATCAGAACATGACTTTTGTCATCATCCTGTATGCCCACAAGCCTGTTCAAATTCTAAGTTAAACACTGGGAGATGCCACACAACTAAAATGGCACTTATTAATCTTGTGAAAATGAATGCGCAAACATCTTTGGTGTTCAGAGGGATTTCCAAGCCGGTGTTCTTTCCTTAGTTGCTATGTGAACCAGCACCAGTCTCTCAGATGGACCAGACTGAAGGGTCAGAGATGACCAGACGGATTGCCGCCTACTCGTCCTCTCCCAAAAGGAGATCAATGAGGAGGGCTCAATCACACTGTCTGTCATTCAGAAGAAACAAGCTAACCCTGTCAGTTAGCAGACAGGGGTGAAGCTGCACTAAACCCTATGGAATAAACAAGGAAAAGTTTTGAGCTTGCTTTGAGTTTCTGAATGCTATAGCAGATACCGTTCAATTAAATCTTCCAACAAGGCTTATTTGGTAACCTCAGCATCATTTTGAAATGATTTCCTATCCAGCATGGAGCAAGTCAGGATCAGAGGAGGCAGGACTGCAGTTACATGCCTTGCTCAGCATGAAGAGAAGCCACCTTTGTTGAGTCTTATCCCAAAGTACCTTAAGCTTATTTAGATCATTTAACCACAACACAATGACAAATCTGGATTTTACAACTGTGTATCTAGAATATATCCGAAAACAATCCCAACGCATCTTCAAGCCTGGCCCAACTGGAAGCATATAGAACATCTCCAAAAGCCGCTTCGACAATAAAATGCAACTCGTTTGGTTCTTGGGTTGTGCAGTCGGGGACTATCACTGGACATATAAGTCTGGAATGCTCAAACACATTTTGTTGTTACAGATACTGCAACTGCATTCTAGAAATTTACACTGCTGAGATTAGGCGTTTTGGTGATTTATTTTGAGGGAAACATTCCCCATAGATTTTTTTTTTTCAAAGAACTATCATTTTATTCATACTCAGTTCATTTTTCCTTTATAAATTACGCTGTTTGAAATTCCCAAATCAAAAAAACAACAAAAAAAAAAAAAAAAAAAAAACAGTTCAACTGTATTTTATGGAGGTTCTTTAAACTTGAACAACTTGGGAAAAAAAAAATCCCATAATCCAGGCTCTTTATGGAACAAAATGTACTTCATCTTTAGACTACTTTTCACTACAACTCAATAACTTAGAGATGATTTTCTCAAAATGTCCCATATAAAATGTTTATGTTGCAAATACCTAATATCATCTAATAAAAATGTGTCCTAAATAAAAAAAAAAAATGTAGCGCCAAACCTGTGACTTCATATAAAAGAGACAAAAGGTCTTATCTTTTAAGGTAAGTTAATGTAATATATTTATTGGTCCTTTCATAATTAAATGTTTATTTAGTGTGTTAAAATGATGTTTAAGAAAAAAAAAAAAACAGATTTATAATTGCTCTGCTTTCATAAATTTGTCTGTGACAATAGTAGGAGGAAAAAATAGAAAGATCCAAAAGCGTGTCAATAAAACTCTTCATAGGAGCCTAAAGCAAATATTGACAGTCCAGCCGGGCTCAGCCAGTAGAGCCCTCTTAGGGGGTATAGTTGACATACAGATGTGTTGTATGACTTTACTGAAGGGGAAAAAGTGCCTTGTCAAGAGGCAGATAGGTGAGAAGTTCCTTTGTCTCTCAGCCAAAAGGAAAAAAGAATATGATCAGAGAAAAAGATACCTCAACATGGGCCTTGTCTGAGGAACAGAAAACACACCTGGATAGCCCAGATGGTTAAGGTCTCTTCTGCCAATGATGTTACTGACAGGCTAAGATAAAATGACAGCGGTGAAGTCCTTTTCGTTTGTCTCTGTTAGAAATTCAGGCCTTATTTTCAGGGCCACGGCTACACATTCTATTGCAACACATAAATAACATCTAGTGAGAGGCCAAGCTACTGACCCCAGCCTCCCTACACAATGCAGCGGTGACGCATAGGGCCACTTCAATGACAAATTGCATCAAATAAAGTATGTGTACTTTCACTGTTGCTGGTATGGAAATGCTGTAATTATTCTAATTATTTCTTGCTACCCAACAAAATAGAGAGGCAGAGGGGCACTGGACAAGGGAGGAGGAAGGGGGCAGTGAGATAGCAGATAATTATAAACACCGCTGCTCCTACTGTTAGCATCTAAATCCTTAGCAAAGAAAGGTTATATATAATAATAAAATATTCCCTTTAAACAGACCCCCTACACAACTGCGGAAGAGTGTAGGGCTCTGTTTAAAAAGGGTTCTTTAAATAACTACCCACTACTGTTGTGCTTTGCCAGCAAAGACGACACTGAGAAAGTGTTCTTCAGGGTTCACTGATCTTGTGTTTAACCAGCACCATTTGTTTGTGATATTTAAAAAAAGTGTAAAAAGCGAGACCAATTTCATGTGTGTGTGTGTGTGTGTAACGTGCTATTATTATTGTGTTTATTTTGTAGTATTCTATTTTTTTAATACTTGAATTCTTGTTAATTAATCAAAATTGCAATATTAGCATGATCTATGTGTTTTGAATGTTTACTGTTAAGGTCTTTGTAACAGCGGTTCTGATCCACATTCATCCAATAAAACACCTTGAACTTTGCATGTGAGAGAGAGAGAGAGAGAGGGGAGAGAGAGAGAGGGAGAGAGAGAGAGAGAGGGTGAGCGCAGAGAGAGAGAGAGAGAGAGAAGTGAGGGCGTGAGAGAGAGAGAGAGAGAGAGAGAGAGAGAGGAGAGAGAGGGAGAGGGCGAGAGAGAGAGAGAGAGAGGGGAGAGGGGGCGAGGGAGGCTGGCCGAGAGAGGCGGGGAGGAGAGAGAGAGAGAGGCGAGGGGAGAGGCGAGAGAGAGGGGCGAGAGAGAGAGAGAGAGAGAGAGGGCGGGAGAGAGAGAGAGGGGCGAAGGGAGGGGGCGAGAGAGAGAGAGAGAGGGGCAGAGGCGAGAGAGGAGGGCATGGGAGAGAGAGGCGGGGCGAGAGGCGGGCATGAGGCTCCGAAGAGAGAGAGAGAGAGGGCATGAGAGAGAGAGAGAGAGAGAGGGAGAGGCGAGGCGAGGAGAGGCGAAGAGAGAGAGAGAGGCGAGAGAGAGAGAGGCGAGAGAGGCGAGGGCATGAGAGAGAGAGAGGGTGAGGGCATGAGAGAGAGAGAGAGAGAGAGAGGCGAGAGAGAGAGAGGAGAGGCGAGAGAGAGAGAGAGAGAGAGAGAGAGGGTGGGGAGAGGGAGAGGGCATGTGGAGAGAGAGAGGAGAGGGGCGAGAGAGAGAGAGAGAGGGCGAGGAGGGCATGAGAGAGGCGGGAGAGAGAGAGGCCGAGAGAGAGAGAGGGCAGAGAGGCGAGAGAGGAGGCGAGAGAGAGCGAGAGAGGCCTTGAGAGCGAGAGAGAGAGAGAGAGAGAAGGCGCGAGAGGGCGAAGGCAGAGAGAGAGAGGCGAGAGAGAGAGAGCGAGAGAGAGAGAGAGGAGAGAGAGAGAGAGAGAGAGAGAGAGAGAGCGAGAGAGAGAGAGAGAGAGAGATTACTCTTGCCTGTGAACTGTGTGAATGTTCTGTGCTGCCTGTGGGATTTTGGATAAAGTGGGCCTCTGAGCCGCTGCTATAGTGAAGTGTGTGTGGCTGACTTCAGAAACTTGCTGAGGCATCACTATATGGGCTTAAATGAGCATACACAATCAGGAAGCACCTCTAGCACCAAACATTTGAACACTTAAATATCCTCCACCTTTTCATCTGATAGGCCCTCCAAAAAGCTTCAGCCTAATGGGAGACTGCAAGAAGAATGTTCTCCTAACACAAATGAGGATATTCACCAAGTCCACTGACAAACCTGATTACAACGGAGAGCGATGGCTGCTCAGGATACATGGTTTATTTAAGCAGAAGCAGAATGTTCATGGTTTCCACGGAAGCGGTCAGCAGTAAGAGAGCTGTAAACTGAGGATGTGTTGTGCTACAGTCTCCCCTGCCGGAGCACCTACTATTGGTTGAAATATCACATTCACACTGTGGCATGTTTAAGACCAACATCACCTTCCAGCGAAGTTCCATTATCACTTCTCTTGCGACTTACTCAGTCTCTTCTCCTGCCCACCTCCTTTACTTTTCTCTTTCTTGCTGCACTTGTGTGCCGGTGTATAAACAGCTACTTGAAAGTGAAAGTGACAACCCTTGTCATCACGAGGTCACAGCACAGCACACATGAACCACAACGAAATTGGACCTCTGCATTTAACCCATACAAGCACCATGCAGCAGTGGGCAACTATTCAAAAGTGCCCGGGGAGCAGTGACGGGGATGGTACCTTACTCAAGGGTACCTCAGGGCAACCTACTGGTTAGGGAATAGAACCCACAATCTTCCGATGTGGGGGCAACTCCCTAACCACTAGGCCACCGCTGCCCCACTTAATAACTTTGTGGAATAGTTTGGGAATGGTTCTTCTGCCTCACTGTTAATGTAGATGGGGATTTCGTGCATAAAATCATATTTAAAGCACAAAGATACTCATTTTGCTCTTCTCTGTACTTTTCCATCAACACCCACAGAGCAAACACTGCATCTGTGGTGCTCTTTCTCAGCATGAAACCATACTGCTGTTCACTAATCATCACCTCTTTTCTTCACCAAGCTTCCACTGCTCTTTCCCATAGCTTCATGCTAATCAACTTTATCCCTCTGTAGTTACGACAGCTCTGTGCGTCTCCCTTATTCTTGAAAATCGGTACCATCTCTATCCTCACATCATCCAGTCTTCTCTCTTTCTCATTCTCTTCGTTCATGAGCTCCTCAAAGTACTCCTTCCATCCGCTCAAGACGCTTTGCTCGTTTGTATGTTTCCTTTTATTCTTTGTCGCCTTGACCTACTGCACATCTTTCCCCGCTCTGTCTCTCTCAATCAGTAAAGGTCCTTTTCTCCCTCCTTACTGTCCAGCCTCTCGTACAATTCATCTTTAGCCTTCACCACCGCTTTCTCTGCCCTGCGGTTCGTCTCCTTGTACTTCATCACTCTATTCAACTGTTCTTCTGTATACCCTCCTGTTCCACCACCAGGTTCCCTTATCCTCCTTCTTCCTTCCAGAGGTCACACCGAGTACCTTTCCAGCTGTCTGCCTTAGCACTTTTGCGGTCCTTGTCCAGCACTCCGGTAGCTCTTCAACACCTCCCAGTGCCCGTGTTAACTCCTGCCTGAATTCCACCTTGCAGTTCTCCTTCTTCAGCTTCCTCCATGTGATCCTTGTTAATTTATTTATTAAAAAGTTGGATTAATCATAAATATGATATCAATATTGATGAGTTTAAGGTCTTGTTTTATTAAAAGAAAACATCTTTTTTTTCCCCCAGAATCAGACTTGTTGATAGAGAATAAACATAAATGTAATCCATTTAAACTTATTTTATTTATATTATTAATTAAGTTATTGTGTTTTAAAAGAGGGTGATTCTGCCACAACTTTAGAGGATATTGTTTTGCATTTTGGCATAATTTATTGGCCACTGAAGAATATTGTCATATTCCTCAGCCCTGTTAAATAATAAATAATTAGATGATAAACCACATTAATAACCTTTAATGGGTTAAATCAGATTCTAATTTTTTGGATCAAGCAAATGGCACAATGTGAATGGACGGACTCAGCATGGATGACTTTGAGCACAGTAAGCAAATTGCTCAAGTTCTGTCCTTGTGAGGGTAAATAATGGAGGGAGAGAGTAGCATACATCTTCATAAAACTGCTGGGTCACTATCAGTCCATACTGATAAATAAGGGCTGGTGGAATTAATTCGTAGTTGCACATAGCTGTGTGGCAGACCTTTTACAGGCTTTTGTCTTTAAATTTAGTCTTGCCTTTCCTGCTGACTGAACAAAAGTTGACTTGGGCTCTAAAGACACTCAATCTTGTCTCTTTTTTAATACTGTATTAGATTAGAACGCAAGGGGTATGTAGAGCCAGATGCACATACATGGAACACACACACACACACACACACACACACACACACACACACACACACACACACACATCCATAAATAGACCAGTGGTAAGCAAAGCAACCTGCACTGCTTCTTAAGTGCGGTTCAGCACCATGGAGAGTGGAATATCTCTTCTTTCCTCTCTCTCCTTCGCTCCCCAATTTTTTGCTCTTTACTCCCCGTCGCTCATTTTTTCTCTCATTCAATTTTCTCTAATTTGTTTTTCTATCACCTCTTTCCTTTTTTTACTTTCTGTCTTTCACTCTCTGTATCACTGTTTTTCGCTCCCTAGTTTTCTCTGCATTACTCTCTCTGTCTTTCAGCCTAATTCTTTCACTGGTTTTCTGTTCTTTCTCCCCTCCAGTCTTTTGCCTCCCTCTACTTAATACATTATAGTATATTCAAACAGGTGCTCAAACCACCATGAGTGCGTAAGTAGAAGGTCTAATGTTGGCAAGCAGGGCAAAACAGCGCTTTTAGCAGCATCTGCAGAGTTTTGATGTAAAAAGCCTGTCGGAAAGTAAGTGGGTATCATGCACCCTGTAGAGTGGAGCCCTGGCCTAGTAAACACCTCCCTACCCCGCTCACCATTGTCCTCGCCATTAGCTCAGGCTAATGCTGATTGTTTACGTTTGTGCTGATGCGCTGTTTCCCAGTCTGGCACTATTCCTGTGCTCACTTTGAAGGCAAGCCAGTGATGTTGGGCTCCTGCATGCCTATGTGGCTGGGAGAGCTCTAATGATGAGCCAGAAAAAAAAAAAAAAAAGCATGAGTGAGGCTCAAGCTACCCACATTGTTCACATCCTCATACAGTACATTTTCCCAAAGTGCACATGAATCACCGGTGCAGGATTAAAGCTCATTCACTTCCATGCGTTGGAATTCTCCTCTGTAAAAAACCTTTATGCACCAACACAATGACCCTGTGCCTGTAAATCGCCCTCCTGCTGCTATAACTGTGTATCAGACATGACACATTAATGACTTTTCCAGGTGTGCTTTAAACCAACGACTTAAAAGTGAGCAATGTTTCTAAACGACTGTCCTTTCTTAATCACAACCCCCTAACAGAGGCAGGCAAAAGACAGAGATGAGAAGATATGACCCTAATGAAGCAAGCACTCTACAATAACATTAAGCAATTATTTGATGAGGAACAATCTGATTGTTTTTATCTGATATTTTATATAATAAAAGTCACAGCACACACAGTATGTGATGATATACACTAATAATAGTGATAAAGGGTGGTGATGGTCTAGTGGTAGGCTACTTGCCTATGGACCTATGGATCAAAGGTCGTAGGTTTGAATCCCACCTCTGGATTTCTGAGTAAGACCCTGAACCCTGAGTTGCTCCAGGGGGACTGTCGCTGTAATTAGGACATGGAAGTCGCTCTGGATAACGACGCTGCTCAATGCCACAAATGTAATAATACATAAATAATATACAAGTGTATTGCTATAGTAATATACATTTTTTTTCTTTTGCTTACTATTGAAAAAGAAAGGAAAAGAAAGGTTGTTTACAAAATAACCCTTGAAGAAACTTTTTAAAAGTAGTGCACACCGCTGTGAATCTTTGTTAAGAAACAAGCACACACACACACACACACACACACACTGTTATAGATAGGACCTGAGCAAGGTACAGCCTTTGGGAGAAATAGGAGTAAAGTGGAAAGTGAAAGGGAAAGTTAGTGAAACTCTTATCACGACACTGCAGGAAACTCCACAGGAACCGAGCCAACAACACAAAGCAGTAAGCGTGATTTTGGAATATGTGAAGAACTTGTGGGCGACTGGAGAATTAAGAGTTCACAGGTTATTTATATACAGAATTAAACTCCTGTTCTTCACTAGAATTTTTACGCCAAATACGAATGAAAAAGTTGAATCAGTACTTTTACTTTTACCAGAGGTTTTTGTTTTTTAAAGTATGCATTACTACTCTTGCCACCCTTTTAAAAATACTTTCATTACACACATATACATGCATTTTTTCCCTTCTACTGTAAAGTTACAATTGTGGAGATCCAAGATGTTTCTCATAGTAGCCTTTATATTTGCAAATGAATGAGACAGGCTTTAATGTAAGACTTCTTACGAAATCTTACGTTCATATATCAACTTACCTGCTTTATATAATCACACTAGCATTGACAGGTCCAGTTTGTCCTAAGGTTGACTCTAAATGGTCAGAATTCATTCACATCAAACCAAGCTTTTTCTCCTGACCCACTTTTATCCTGCAGAAACATGCTGTCCATCGCATGGAGGAGAGTGGAAAAAGTCATAATGTCCAGCAGGCATGACTCGCTGTTGATGCCTGTCGACGCCTGCCTGGGATCCATGTCTTCAAATTGCTGTCATAAACTGCACCGAGGACTTGAGGGAAGATGGGACAGCAAAGTTCGTAACAAGCGCTGTCACAATGAACACATGGTATGATGTGTTAAACAGTTAGCAAACACAGTTTCTCTCTTAGCCAGGCACATCTCCAAACATGTCAAAAAGATAAAGCTCAGAAGGACTATGACTAGCCTCCTGAGAAAGAAGAGGGAGCAGGGTTTTGCCTCTGTTCCATGCCCTTCTTAAATAAACTAACTGCATCAGCTCTTATGTAGCATAACAATGAAGAGGAGCAACATTGTCTGCAAATAAGTACAAGAGTTCACAGTGCTCTGCGGTTCGTGCACGAATCCTTTTTCTGAACCAGCTTTTTTCAAGAAATCAGATGCCCCAGTGCAAAACTCTGGCTGACTTTTCAGTGGCATCTTTGCAATGTGCTACACCATATCATATGCTGAGTAGTTTCCTTGACAGTGTAATTTTCTTTAACCACACAACAGTGGTGCAGTGGGTGGTGAGAAGGTCCTGGGTTCGATTCCCAGACGGGGCAGTCCAGGTCCTTTCCGTGTGCGGGTTGCATGTTCTCCCCGTGTCCATGTGGGTTTCCTCTAGGTGCTCAAAAACATGCATGTCAGGTGGATTGGAGAAGCTAAATTGTTCCCAGGGTGTGAATGTGTGTGAACTGGCGACCTGTCCAGGGTGTTTCCCCTCCTTATGTCCTGTGGGAGCTGGGATCATTAGGGACCCTAATTAGGTTAAGCAGCTATGAAAATGAGGGAGTGATAGAACTTTATAAGCTAGAGTTTTACAGTATGTCATTTTTTTAAATATTTAAACTTATGTAATGTATACAGATACATTATTTAATTTACGGACATATCAGTGGACTGACAACTGCCTTTAATGAAAGTCAGAGGGTGGAATAAGGGGTGGTGGTTCAGTGGTAGGGTACTTGCCTATGGCTCAAGAGGTCCCAGGTTCGAATCCCACCTCCAGCACTACCACCACTGGATCCCTGATCAAGACCCTTAACCCTGAGTGTCTCCAGGGGGACTGTCCCTGTAATCAGGACATGGAAGTCGCTCTGGATAAGAGCGTCTGCTAAATGCTGCAAATGTAAATGAATACACTCTAGTTACTGAGAATGTAAAACACAGTTGAAGAACTCCTGAGAATATCATTTTTTTTGTTTGTTTTTTACTTTACAGTCTGGTTAAACCTTTCAGGCCTTTTTGTGCTGATAGTTCAAACACATGACTTTTGATTGCAGAGGCAGATTTCGAATGCCTTGAAACTTTGGCTCTTTGACACAACATGAAAGGACAATCGAATGCATTATTTCGTCAAATTAAAGAGCTATATGGTCCATTAGTGGTGCCACTTTCTTGCCCACGTCCTTTCCAAAACCTCATTTAGCACAGTGAGTTAACATCCTTTATTAAATGCCTCATCCAGCCAAGAACACTATATCCATGGCTTCATTGACAGTCTGCTAATAGAATACTGATAAAAGGATTAAGTGTACCTCCATATACATAGGAAGAAGACTGCGCTCTTGAGGAAGTTGAGTTTAAGTGGACGTGTCCTAATCTCAGCGCTGGTGGCAGCTGCAGCTCCTAATCGGCCAGCCCTGAGGAGACGTTACTCTTATCTGCTCAGGCACCAGTGTCCAACATCAGAGCATGCCTGTGCAATTAGCCACCCCCCATCTGAAAGGCAAGGTCATCCGTGCCAATGAACTCCAGATAAGAGCAACTCCACAGATTTCACGCACACAGTTCCACTTTGTTTAGATGCAACATGGGTTCTCTGATAAGATTTCTGTGTAGATTATTGTGGCTCGGTGTAACTTTAACTAAGCAGTTAAGCATGGCTGCTGTGAACTGTGCAGTTTTGAAGTTTTCACATGCTTTTTATCATCTTTGTTCAAAAAAAACATTGAACATTTTGACCTGCTCACAATCAAAGCTGCTTACATACAAACAGTCATCTTTTCCTTTTTGATATATCCATAGAATCAAGCTGATATTGGGTCAAAGTTTACATTAATGTGAGCAGAACATTTTTTCTAAGCTGAGAAAACGTTTGTTTTGTGGATAAATCTTTAAAATCATTATCGATACATGTAATAAAATGGTACAAAGAAAGCCAACGCTGATAATATTAATTGTGCGAGTAAAAATGCTAGTACATCATAGGTAGGTTATTCAGTTTGAACGGAATCGGTTTCTCAAAATTTGTGAATTTGAATGTTTGTTGGCTTGTTTGTAGTAGCAATACTAAACAGCAGACTCACCCATGTACATTTCTAACAGCTGAGAAAAGATATTCTGAGACTAAATGGATTTTTTTCATGGAAGACAACCAATGATATAGTCCAGCAGTGAGCTTTTATTCTCTTGGTTCAGTTCACACTCACATAAATTAGAACGTTTCCCATAAATGATACACATATGAGTAAATCTGGGTATGTTGTATGTAAATAATATGTAAATTAACACAAATGGAATTGAATAGCTTTGCATTTAAAGCAGATTCACAAATTGGATGCAAATTAGGTTGTATATCATGCCAGACATAAGCATTAGCTTTTATGCACCTTTGATGATCAAGGGCTTTAGCCAACATCTGGCATATATAGAACAAATTGTACCTTTACTACAATATTTCACATTTGATTTATGGCAAAACATTTCCACATGTTTGCCTCAAAGGTGTTAATTCCATTTTGAAATGTGAACAGCTCAAGGATCTCGGCCAGACATAGCTTTGAGCATTTGATTTGTTTGAAAGAGGGCAATCACACACAGCAGTATCATACTGCAGCACATCAAACCAACTGACCCTTTGCAAAGCGAAACTTGACTCATGGGAACAGTGCATCATTCTTGGTGCGCTCAAGGTCCCTTCATGCTGTCTGCCCATGTTTCTTTGAAATATGTTATGTCAGATGGAAAGTAGAAGGGAAAAATTCAGCTCATTCTCTTGCTCACACCATCTACGTCTCCGAGGCATAGGAGGATAATGGAAAATGGAAGGCTAAAGTATCACAAGCACGGCTGATGACATATTCAGTTCATTGATTAAAGGAAGTTTGAGGACTTTGCAGCAGCCGGTTTTACATTGATGATCCGCAGCTTATTTAAAGCAGTCATTTTATTTCATGTCGTTGAAACACTTCTTTCAACAATGGCAGCAGCAACAAAACAGAGCTTGTACCCTTGAGCAAGGCACCGTCCCCATCACTGCTCCCCGGGCACTTTAAATAGCTGCCCCCTGCTGCACGCTGTGTATGGGTGAAATACAGAGGAAGCAATTCATTGTGTCTCACTGTGTGCTGTCACTTTCACTTTACTTATGAAGAATGTAACAGATACCGACAGTGGGACCCGTTTATTGCCTCTCTAGTAAAACCATAAACTTGGTTTGAGGAACAAAAACACGCAATAAAACATATTTCACTGTTTGTTAAAAGCATTTCATCATCTAGCTTCATCTGGTAGTCAGTGCGTACACAGATGAGTGCAAACTTGCTATCACTGGAAGCGTGAAACAATATTGATGATCAGACCAATGATGTCACTGAATAAATTCTGTAAGCGTGACATTGAATATGTTGAAATGTGCCTAAGATTTGAACATGTAATATATGATTCCCAACCTCCTCTCCCTTAGCTGGAGTTAAATTACACCTCTTACTAGGGAAAAATATTATCTCTTCACCATTTAACCTTTTTGCTTTTTGGGGGGCTTTTTATGTCTGAAGCTTATTTATATTATGATTCGTCTGGACGGGGCTATATGCATTTGCATAATTAGCTGCAGCCTTAGTAAAACACCCTTTAAATTCAAACACATTTTAGTACATATCACAGATACATTAAGACAGAATTTGAGATTTGAGATTTAGATTTTGTTTCCAGAGGATCAGATGAAAATGTTGACACCACCATTTAAACAAAATCACTTGTCACCATTCACTGGTCCAGTCTATTACACATTCAAAGCAATCATTCAAACAGAACATTCAAAAAGAGCCGTTCAGCCTGTGAACCACTGCAGAGTGAATCCAGAAAACTGTCCAGACCATCATATTAGTGAAGGGGGGGTTAAAGTCTACACGGCAGCAGTAGGCTTCATGCTGCCTGTCCTGCAGCTGGCTCTTCTCATTAATGCACTCTCAGACAACAGGAGTGTTTGATTCAGGAGTCCACATTAAAGGTAAAAATCAGTTTTTAAAAAAGCATGCAATGTCTGGCATGAGGGCAATGCAGAATGACAGTCCTTAAAGGAAGAATGTGAATAGTCAAAAACTCCACAGGACTGTGCACACAAGCTGGAGTGGTAAATGTAAGTATCTGCTTTTGAATATGCCAAAAGATAGCATGCATATGAGGAGTCTGGGGAAATCTGAAAGATTGAAGAAAGATAGGTGAGAGAGAGAGCGAGAGAGAGAGCAAGAGAGAGAGAGTGAAGAGAAGAGACAGAGAGAGAGAGAGACAGAGACAGAGAGAGAGAGAGAGAGAGAGAGAGAGAGAGAGAGAGAGAGAGAGAGGAGAAAGAGCATGATAGAGAAAAGAGAGAAAGAAAGAGCGTGACAGTGAGAAAAGGATGTGATAGAGTGAGAGAGCGTGACTGAGACAGACAGAGAGAAAGAGATAGAGAGAGCATGATAGAGAGAGAGAGAGAAACAGAGACAGTGTCAGAGAGACAGAAATATAGATAGAAAAGAAAGAAGAAGAGAGATAGAGAGAGCGTGACAGAGAGAGAGAGACAGTGACAAAGAGACAGAAAGATAGATAGAAAAGAAAGAAGAAAAGAGAGATAGAGAGAGCGTGATAGAGAGAGAGAGAGAGACAGTGACAAAGAGACAGAAAGATAGATAGAAATGAAAGAAGAAAAGAGAGAGACAGAGAGGGCGAGAGCAGAGGGCAACAGCTCAGAGGGCAGAGCAATGTGTCTCCAGCTGGAGCACTTGACATTTAAACAGGGGTTTGAAAATCCCTACAGAAACGCTGAATGCAACATTACATTTGTGTTAAGGGGCTCAATGAAGACAGCAGCATGATTCAGCCTTAAGTGCCCTGGCACTGTAGGACTGACATTTGAGTTTAAATGCTGGAGTAATTTCTGATACTCACCAGTCTTTACCCCAAGCCACACTTCAGAGATGTAGAAGAATGTGACAGTTCTCTTAGAATATGCCCATTTGTTTTGGTCTGGGACCACTTTATTGTCTCTGCTGGAGCTCCAAACTTGGTTTGAGGACCAAAAACAAAGTGTTTTCCTAGGAACAAAAATTCTACTCCTATTTTTGATGTGGAAACATTCATTTGAAATCTCTGTAAAAGGTTCATTCTCTTTGATTTAAGCACACTAGTTATTAAATCTTTTAACCATCTATTTCTTGGACGCTGCCCTAAGATCTATCGATTGGAGCATGAAGTCAATCTCATGCTATACCGTTTCACAATGTGTTTGAAATCAGGTTGCCTCAGACACATGTCCAATCTAAACACAACGTCTGATTGGTGACAAACTCAACCCAAGGCACCATGGGACTGCTTATCAACCTGAGAAGGTAAAAAATAAAAATAAAAACACATTTTACACTGTCCACAATTACTAGAGTATACAAGTGAGTATTTTGACTGTATCATCTTTTTTATGCATATATTCCAACTCCAAGCTGCATAAACTAGAATGCTAATTGGATTTAATCACGTCAGGTGATGTGTATTTGTCTAGTGAGGGAGGGTGTGGCCTAAGGAGATCAACACCCTACATCAAAGTGTGCATAATTATTAGATGGATTCTTTTCCTCAGAAATGGGCCAAAAAAGAGACATAACTGACTTAAAATAGTAAAAAAAAAATATTTTAGAGGAATGCAGCACTCTTCAAATTGCTAAGATGTTGGGGTGTGATCACAGAACCATCAAATGCTTTGTTGCAAATGGTCAACAGGGTTGCAAGAAACGTGCTGCAAATTAACTCCCAGAATCAAACATCAGGAACATCAGGAACCCATGATCCTCCAGTGCGGTCATATCCCAGAACTGAACCTACCTGCAGTGTTCAGAAGTACAAGGTGTTCAGTGCTCAGAGACATGGCCAAGGCAAGGAAGTCTGCAACCCGGCCGCCACTCAAAAAGACACAAGTTGAAACATCAAGACTGGGCCAAGAAATATCTCAAGATGGATTTTTGAAAGATTCTGTGGACTGATGAGATGAGAGTGACTCTTCACGGAGCAGATGGATGAGCCCGTGGCTGGATCAGTAACGAGTACAGAGCTCCACGTCCACTCAGACACCAGCAAGGTGGAGGTGAAGTACTGGTATAGGCTGATATTATTAAAGATGAGCTTTTCAGACCTTTTTGGGTTGAAGATGGACTCAAAATCAACTCCCAAACCTACTGGCAGTGTTTAGAAGACATTTTCTTCAAGCAGTGGTTCAGGAAAAAGTCTGCATCTTCCAATGTCTAAGTGTGCACCAGTGTATGCTCGAATGTTTAGATTAAACAGAATGCCTTGTGTGCCCTAACTCTACGTTAAGGGGTGGGAAAGGTTAAGCAGCAAACAAACAGGCCATTACTGAAGTTTAAATATTAGAAGCTGGAAAAATGGGCAGGCATGAATATCTGAGCAACTTTGAAAACAGCCCAATTGTAATGATTAGATGACAGAACTTCTCCAAGACTGTAGGTTTTGTGGGCTGCACCAATCCAAAGCAGCCCAAGAAACGACAAATCTGTCTACAATAAAAGTGTGCTTGGAAATGGTTGGAACCAGTAAGTTCTTTCTTGATATTACTTTCAAGCATACCATCTACCTGAATATTGTGACCCACCAAGTTTACCAGTACAAGGCAACAGTACCCCTTAATAGCAATCTCTTTTAGCAGGATCGTGTGTCCTGCCTCACTGCAGCAGTTATTCAGGAATCATGTGAGCAACACACTAAAGGCTCGATCTACAAATGGACCAGATTCATCTGAAAATGTTTGATTTACAAACTAGTCTGATCAATGAAGGCCCCATTTCACTAACTGGACTTGGGTCAGGATCTGCTGATAAAGTCTTGATTCCAGATACCACAGCTCAGATTTGCGATTTTGTCAATACTTTGAATGATCTGCACTACTTTGGTGGTACAAGGTAAATTTAAAGTTATGGCTTTTATATATTTATATATATATATATATATATATATATATATATATAAATAATATATAGTACTTTATGAACATAATCAGTGCGCAGTGCACATAAACCTGACAGGTATAACAAATTTCCAGACTTATTTCATTATATTTGGTCAGCATGAAGCCAATTTAAAAGCAGCAAAATTTACTGCTTATAAATTGTATGCTAACTCAGAGTTCTTTACAGGGAACTGGTCCAACAACAGGGTAAGGGGGGAGGGGAGGAAATGTTGGAGGGGTAATGTGCTTTGGATGTAGCTGCAATAAAAGAATTTGACTGAGCTCCAATTTGAGGCAGAAAGTAAATGGTGTTCTAATGGCTGAATATTTGTAGTTGATAAAGCTGTGGGGGTAATTGTTATATGTCTTAATTACTGTATCAGTTTGACATGATCTATAATTATGCCAAAAGCAATTACACATCCTGTAATTATGTTAAAAGTTGCAATGTTCTGTAGACATTTTACCCAAAAACATACTGTAAAGCATCAATAATCCACAAAAAGCATTAAGATGAACAGATAGAGGCAAGAATGCAGTAAAGTGCTCTGCAACTGCAATGGCTAGGATTAACCCATAAGCAAAATCATTTCTATAATACAGATAAATGCATTTTGTTGATGCTAGAGGTTGGGACACGAAGAAAAGGAACACAGTCTGACTCTCAGTGGCAGGCATTTAGAGGCCACTCTTAATGAAGTCACAGATGCAATTCACTCCCTCTTTTTTGACAAATCAAATTATTACAGATCCCTATGCATAGTCGTGACTACAGCTTCTGCGCTGAATGATCACAGCTCTCATATTGAGTTTTGAGGGCCTCTGTTTCTGCCTCGCTCTAAACCGCATCACTATGAAAAGCTGATTAGCCAAGGCACCGTTTAGAAACAAGAATAATTCCAGTTTTGATTCCTAATTAACAGAATTATCAGCAGAGCAATTTAGAGAAATGCCAAATGTCCTGGAAGGTCAAACACATCTAAGATGTGGCCTCTGGGCTTCTCACTTAAAGACAAAATGTATCTATTTTCATGAACTCTAATATTAGCAAATCTTCTTACCATGATGCAGATACACCAGGCAATTATGCCAGGCAAACCTTAGGGACATCTGAAAAATGTCAGATGTTCTCTGGGTAATTAGAAGGATTTGCTACTTTGCACACATGAAAAGCAACATGTATTATTTTCTTTTTTTTATATACAGAGGTGGTCCAGACTTGTTATTCTGTACACTTTTCCAGCACTGTATTTGTGACACATATCAGGGGACCGGAGTTTTCCTTGTTTACTTCCTCTATCATCCCTCCTGCCCCCCTACCGGGGTTTATCACATTACCTAGCACAGCAGTAGCTCAGCCTTTCCCGCTGCTCTGACGGCTATTGACGCTTCGAAGTAGAATAAATTCTTTAGAGTCAAATGGAATGGTGGAGGGATCTGGCAGCTGCAAAAGCAGAGCAGGTTTAAAATTTGGACTCCTGCTGTTTTGCTTACAATTACAACACAACCTGTTCTCCACATTCGCAAGGCTTGGGACTGTTTTGCCTCTGGGTGCAGGTCAAACCCATTTTGGTAGCATTTATCACCAAACCCATGAATGCATTCAGTTAAGCTATCCACAGCAGTTAATGTTTTTCATTTTATTCTAATAAGCAGCACTGGGCACATTAGTTCATCTGTGCTCCAATACGTCAGCGTGCAGGATGTTTGATCAAGCCTATGAAGGTGGCTGTGTAAAGGCTTGAGGGCCAAGAAAAAGGATAGTAGTGGTTCCAAAATATTGTCATTAAAATGAATCTAATCAGATTTGTAGCTCTCTGAGTAATACAACATGCAGGCAAGTTGTCTTTGCCTCAAGTTGTTCATATTTTACAGGGGCATGCGGCCAAGTTTCTCACAATCATACAGACCATAAAATGCCACCGTTCTTCCAATGTAATATTTTAAAAGGTCACATAAGATCACATTACCCTTCCCCCTTCAGGATAGCCCTATAAACTAAAGTCAGCTCATATGGCATAAGACATGTGCTGCTCTATGCCTTTTCAAATTCCACTGGATGGTTAAATATTCCAAGGAAGATACAAGGATATCAAAGTGCTTAATGCCGATGCTTAACTGACAGATTAGACTTCACCTTGAGCTGCTTCTTAATGCCTAAAAGGTGCTCTATGAATACTCGCTTTTGTTATTATAATCATTAAAAAAGTAGAACACTAAGGAGGTTTAGTCAGAGGGCAAAAGACAGATTTAATTGATCCTTAACGCCATCCATTATTAATTGTCCACACCAATTAATTTCCCTGTTCTTACAAAATTCTTGAAGTTGAGGATCTTAATTAGGAGATGCTGAGAGACCAGTAAAATATCTAAATATTTTTCAGGATTACTTTAAACACCTTGCCAGTGATATCAGTCAGTCAGCCATTTTCTGCCACTTGTCCCAAACGGGGTCACGGGGGGGTGCTGGAGTCCATCCCAGCTCACACAGGGCGAAGGACAGGGGACACACCCTGGACAGGTCTCCGGCCCATCGCAGGGAGGAGCGTGACGGGGACGGCACCTTGCTCAAGGGTACCTCAGGGCAACCTATTGGGAAGGGGTTCGAACCCCCGATCCTCCGATCATGTGGCCAACACCCTAACCACTAGGCCACCACTGCCCCGCCAGTGATATCATTCATATATTTTCTTTTCATAACTTTCATTTTTTGATAATGGCTAAAAAATGATAAAAAAATGAACAAGATATTAAGTTAATTTAATGCAATTATTAATAATTTCAGGTTTTAAAAAATGCATCAAATTAAAAAAATATATATATATATGTAGCACCTCTTATGTCCACAATTCAAAATCTCTAAAGCCTAAAGGGTTGATGCACATCATCGTCAAAGAGGACATGCCAAGACACTAGAAGCATATTGCAGAAATTTAATGAATTTCCAAAATGGAGCAATAGTTGTTTCTTCACTCATTTATATGCAAACAAAGGTGGGAAAGGTTAGCTTCCTGCTTCCCTTGATACTGAAAAACTGGCCTGATTAATTTATGGCATGATTCAATATGACCATAGGGTAAGCAGCTGCGGTCACTGTTGCAACCAGAAACCCAGGAGCAGAAGGTTAGGGGCCAGTCGTGTCCAGAACCTTGTCCAGCTGCGGCCGCTGGCTGAGAACAGGTACCTCAGTCAGGGTTTTATCTTTTGTTGCTCCCTGTAGCCTGCTCAGAGACATCATCACAACTGCTCTATTGTCCCTTTTATATTGTCAGACTTAAACTTCCAGGTTTCCAGACACCCACAAACATACTGCTGGACCGAGAAAAGATACTGAGTGGAAAACCTGCATTTAGCAAAATTTGAAGTTTAGTGTACAACTAAGCTTCTTTGCAAGAAACATGGCCCTAAGAGATATCATTTATTTCTGTCATCTATGAAAAGAATACAAGGCTTGATGGGAGGAGCTGTCGAGAGAAGAGAGTAAATAAGCTTTGTAAAAATTGGCAAAGACACGCGGCATGAGACAGACCCGATTTAAGAGAGTCCAGATTGCTCTGACAACCGTGTTTCGCCTTTCACCGAGAGGCCCAGCATGAGCAGAGATGGCAAACAAGGCTCCCTTGTGAAACAATGAGAGCAAAGATATATCACTGACTATAGTAAATGTTCCTCAAACCACAACAATGGAGCAAAAAAAACATGAAAAGAGAAATGTTAGCCAATATTTAAGCTACTTTGCAGTCATTTCTTCAGGGTGAAAGGCCAGTGAATGTCTCGTGGACCCTTCTAATGAGAATCTATGCCATGCTGCTCCACTTGCAGCCTGCAAGGGATGACGTCTTCTTCGTGTCCATCTTGGATTCCTGCTCTTTAGAAGAGCCCTAGTGTCATGCCTCCAAACAGAGTTGGAGACCCAGAAAAGGCTGCTGCTCATGAGGCAGCTCTGGCCCAATGTGAAATTGGTCTTGGGCATTCTGGAGAGGACAAAGGTCTAGGTCGAGTAAGGCTGGGCCATCTGCCAAGGCTCTGCTAAATATAGCATGGCTCATTAATGTACAGTACATCTTTTTAAAGCCTTAATCCATTTGAACATAATTTTAAATATTCCCAAAATATTTAATAAATATAACCACTGTAGAGCAGCACGGTTAGTACATGCTGAAACAGTGAATCTAACTCATTTAAAAATGTTTATGCTACTCTTTGTCCCAACATATTTGCTATACTGTTCTCTAAAACGATAGTAACCTATTGTGAAAAGCATAAAAAAAAAAACAAGACAATGCTTTTACAGCTTATTCTTGGCATTGTTTTTAAATCTGATTACTGTGGCAGCACAGTTCTCAGAAATGGGTTTAAAAAAATCACGGTTTCTGTATTTGCAGTGCTCATCAAATATGAGAGGTCATGCAACCTCAATATGGGATAGAAGAGTGGGCTACTCTCTCATGACAGGTAGCAGTGTGAGTGAACTGTGGGAAAAGACAACAATGTGCTTTTGCACCTGAGCCTAGCCAGCAGTCAGGTCCCCAATCAGACATTTTCAACACAGCTGTCACAAAGCACCATAGAAACCTTTCACCTCTGCTAGATCCCCAGAAGCATGAGAATGAACTTATAGCTCAAACTGTGAAATATGAAAGTGAACTGACATTTGCCCTTTGCATTTTGTGAATATGTTATAGTGAACAAACCAACAGAAATCGGCTCAAATTTGAGGGGTGCAATCTTACATAGTATATCAAAACTAAGCACATGCTGGACATCTTGATTTTGTTACAAGATAAAGATATTTTTCAAGCAAACTTTTTCTACTAGAATTTAAGACCACGGCAATTCCCATAGTAAACACACTGGGAATTACTGTAAGTCTCAGTTTAGAAAATGCTTTTCTTTGTATCCTGCCTTCTAGAACTGTTTGATATCTTTGGAGCTGCTTCCATGTACCATTCGCCCTCCTGCTGTGACAAAAAAACCCTCATCTGGATGCCTCAGAGATTTTAATGAATAGTCTACCATCACATCCCTCAAGAACTCCTGTCATGACTTGTAATTAGTTTTCAAAGCTGCCAATCCTTGCATGTTTATGGAAGTTGTAAATCTAACCTACCATGCTCTCATATCTAACATCCTATACGCCTAATATAATTAATGGTCTACTGCATAAACATTTTTCACTGTTTTTTAACATTATGAATGAACCATCTCTGGATAAATAAAATGCGCCAATATGAAGAACCTTTTAAGGTATAAGGAACACGGACATCATGCAAAAAGTCCTAGTTTTGAGATTACATTTTGCAAGCTTTACATTACGCTAACAATTTTACCCCAAAAAATAGTTTCAAACACTCACATCATTTTTGGCACTATTATCATTAAAGGTGCACTGCATCTAAATTCCAGTACCACCTAGAGAAGGCCTGGTTGCCATTTGATTCGTGATTTGATTCTCAAGGGGTGGGACTTTTTCCTGCCATTGCCAGCCCTGGCTTCCTCATTAGATGTGTAGAAAAGCTGCTTTGCGATAAAATGAAACAGAATTTTTATTTAGGCTTCATGTCTTTGTAACCTAACCGATGCTCTGTCTTTGGTTTAATGGTTGGAATGGTGGTATAAATGTACTACTCAATGCAATACAAAGGGTTCTGTTGAACAAGACAAAACAGAAGATTCATCTTCAGAAACAAGCAGATGAAGAACACCGAGACAAATATTCCTGCTGTTCAGCTGTAGTATGTCAACTAATGGCGATCATCCGTATGCACAAGCCTTATCTTCAGACAGCCCCCATCTAAATGAAGCTGTAGAACTCTTCATTCAAACCTCACACTGGTTAAACATAATTGAGCTGTAGTACTTGGAGGTTGGCTGCTAGGCTTGCTTAGCACAGTTAACAACATGAATACTTGTTGACAACTGTTACACACTTTCCTAATGAAACCCGCGGGAACAGTCTGCGAGTGACTCCCTCTCTTTAATCACGGTGTTGAATATGAATCCATCAGTCTTGCAGATATACTTGTGTTTAGGGACAGCAGGTGATGTCCCTGAGGACAGAGTGATTACAAGCATGTAGACGAGGGATAAGTCATGGCAGAAAAGGGTGTCGTGCTTTCCTGAAGGTTCTGTGAGCATGAGCTCTTAAAATAGTCCGGGTTTCCTGTTAAGCCCACTACAGTTTTCACCATTCTTGTCTGGTCATGAATAAATCATTTCTGAAAAATCATTTCCAATGTTTTGCTTGCAATACAAGCAGTCTGACACATAATACATGGCATTTCAGACACAAAAACATGACAAGCCCTTTTCATTTTTGACCACGGATAATGCACTGTTCATGCATATTTCTCAGCAGAATGAGCAGCTGCCAAGGGTTAAAATCCACACATCAAAGGCAACTTCGGTACCGACAACAGGTTGTTTCTTTTTTTAATTATACATGTCCGTACATCATTCTATGGTTGTAAAGAAGCGCTGTAATGAAGTGTTCAAGAGGAGCTCTAATGAACCTGACCTCACGACCGGCTAAAACTGAAAGTGGTGTATAGTCAGCAAGCCTCAGAGCACAGAGCGTTCATGCGAGGCCCGAATATCCAGAGAGAACGGTTCATCCTCAGATCGATTTTGCTTGCAAAGGGTGAAGGGGTGATGCATGGTTTTGTGGTTGCAATCGTGGGAACTCAAGAAGACTAGTTCCATGGGACACAAAGGCTTTTCATTATTTTCCTTCCCATATTCCCCTCTCAAGCAATATTTCTAAGACTTCATGTCACACTCATGGAGGACAAGAGGAAAAGCGTGGGGTAATTAGATTCACTTTGTCGGGGGTGTTCAATTTCCCACCAGACCTAATTTCAGTCTAAGTGAAGCGTGCCATTTGTCAATCGATAGAAAATGCTAAACACTTGTGCACACACACACACACACACACACACTCAGAAACCCAGAAACCACACTACTGCCTACAAGGCCTACGCAAAGACACTGGAAATTCATGCAAGCACTCCTGAGTGCCCTGCTTGTGCCCTCATATCCTCAAACAGCACTGAAAAACATGCTAGCTTGTGACTCACACACTCCAATGTACTGTACTCCCAGCAGCAGCAGCCCCTGAAATCTGTTTGACTGCAGACATCTGGGGACTTTAATAGCCCTGCTCTGCACCTGGCTCCAACAGCCAGCTCGGCTCATAGAGATTGAAAGCCTTCTTTCAGGCGAAGAGAGAAAGTAGTGCCCACACACACACACACACACACACACACACACACTAATGTGTTGGATCATACGCCCATAGGACAAAGCTCTGATCCCAAATATGATCCCTCTTCCCTGCTATTAATCTGTCCCCTTGGGTCTCCTTCTCAGCTGGCCCTTATGCTCATCATGGTGTAGAAACATTCTGCTGCTAGCTACTGATCTGAGTTCATTTTTACCATTTGCCTCCTATAAGAAGGAGATTAAAAGGGTGGAGGGGAAAAAACTTATTCTAAACCTGTGGCAAGTAAAAGCACACTGGAATTATCAGTCATAAAAGCTTTGAAATGATGTCCAAGCACATGAGCTCAAAATTCATCCAGCAACAGCTAAACGGGATGGATCATCTTAAGGTGGAGAGGGCACTAGGTTGTCACCGACATCCTACATTGACAAACTGACTACAATGACTAAGCCTGGCTGTTATTCTGACCAGAAGTAGGGGCTGAAAAGTGGTCACTCACAGGAGTCACTCCCTCTCATTAAACCTAATGGCTGTTACTCTCTAATAAGAGCAGAAAGATATAGAACCGCCCATGTCTTTCAGCTAAATTACCTTCAGCCTACAGAGCTAGATTAAATGATGAAGATGGCAGAGTGAACATTTCTAGTCATTAGAGTTCAGCACGTCGAATCAGAGCTTTGAAAAGATTTCAGGCATCATGTACGAAGCTCTGATGCCACACTCATGCTCTCAGCTAAAACCTTGCTTTTGGTCTAGGATCTCATAGGTTTCTAGGCACAGACAAGCTGCAGTGGAGTGTTTATGCTCAGGCTCATACTTAAGTAAAGCCTCGGCAGCGCAGACTGATGCTAAATTTGATCTTTTCATTAGCGCCACACTGTTTTCCACAATCAACAATATGAGCAGGAACAATTGAGAGGAGATTCCATTAACGTACACAGTTCCTGTTTCTCTCTCTTTCTCTCCCTGTCACACTTGCGCGCGCACACACAAACACACACACACACACACACACACACACATCAAGACTGGATGGCATTAATTATCCTTGGGATCTTCACACTGCCACCACGCGAGCGCTGTGTTATCAGGCAGCCAGACTGCAGCTTCATCCACCATCACAATTGAAACTTACAGTCAGTAACATGTACACATCTATCTATCCATCTATATAGATATGAGTGTGTATATGTGTGTGTGTGTGTGTGTGTGTGTGTATGCAACACACACTCATACATACATACATACATATATATTTACACATACACACACATCTATCTATCTATCTATCTATATATATATATATATATATATATATATATATATATATATATATATATATATAGATGTATATATATACACATACACATATATATAACAGACACACACACACCCACACACACTCACTTATGTGTCTCGGGCTTCCTAGGCAAACTGTTACGTCTATACATCTGCGGTGACGCACACTCTACTCTCACCCACCAGCTTGGATGAGAAGGCTTGGGCTGAGTTAAACAGCGGATGATGATGTGTGGAATGATGGTAGGGATCTGGCAGGGATGCTGGGCATCGCCCCTCACACACCTGAGCTGCTCAGACCCACACCGGCTCTGAACAACTTGGAAAGAAGCCTTTATGCCCTGCTCTGAGGAATCACTCACACACACACACACACACACCCTTACACACTTCTCAGGGCAGGGTGAAGGAAGAGGGCTGACTGAAGCAGGCAGGCGCGGGTCCGGTCCGGTTGGGTGGGATGTGGACTGGGGTGAGCTCGCCTTAAAAGAGCGCAACAGTTCACATCAGCATCAGCAGCAGCGCGGGCGCAGGCAGAGATGCGCTGCTGGGGAATGGCCTGATCTGAGGCTTTTTGGGGGGAGTGTGAGTCGCTGTGAGACCCCTGTCCAGCTCGCGGCTCATGTGCCGCCCTGGTCGAGCTGGCAGAGGGAAGCTGCTCAGGGCTGGCTGTGTTCTGGAGCGGGTTCGGTGGGAGAGCAGTGCCCTGCATCAGACCTCCCTGCCAGCATCAACAGCATCAACAGCATCCTCTCTGCGTCCTCCTGTCTCACACATACAAACACTACCCAACACACGATCACACACACCTTCAGCCCGCGCTTAAGCGGCTGAACCGGGACGCGGTGCCGGGCGAGCCTTTTTTTCTCTCCCCTCTTACTTACCGCGCGCGCACGTGACCAGCATGAAAAACACGAGACTCGTGAGCGTAACTCCGTTTTTAATCCTCATGCTCTCGGCTCGCCGGACGTCCGCCCGGGCGCATTTAATCCATCCCCTCTCGGAAAGGCTGGCGCCGGCCGTCGCTGTGGCGCGGCGTCCCGCGGCGGCGTGCGCTCTCATGCTCTCGTGCGGCGGATGTGCTCGGCGCGCGCTCCCGGCTCCGAGTGAAGCGCTCGCGCTCAGGAGGCGCGGCTTCCTCAGCGAGGACTCAACCATCTGATCAGCAGAGCAGGGGCACGAGCGGGGAGATCCGCGCGCACACGCACGCAGTCGACCTCTTCAAAGATCAGAAAAAGGAGGGGTCCGAGTCGGGACATGCCTCACAATAATCAAATAATAATCATGGTTATGATGCATTTTTACTCCTTTTGGCTGAGAACGTGCACATTAATATATTTCATTTCAGGTCAGGTTTAAAGTGCCCACTATTTCATCATTTTTTTTTCAAAAAATTGGAAAATCTTCATGTACCCTTGATGAACATCAGACCTGTAAAGGATGTGCTTTATGTACCTGTGATTATGCCATATTCATGATTATGCCATAGATTTATTGCCTAGTCCACAAGAAAAGCCCCCAGTCGGATGCTGGGTTGGGTCTTCCTCCATTAAGAAAGGCAGACGGCCGCTGGAAAGGAAGGGAGATGGTTGGTTCAGTTGTGATGAGGATGGGAGGGGATCTTTGACAGGGGCTGCAGATGCTTCCCTGTCTGCCTGAGAGTATCTGAACATGTTAATCTGCAACTTTCTTCGTTTTGCCACGGCTTATTCCTCCTCATGTAGAATTAGATACAGTGAAACAGTAAGAGTCTTAGGGAACTTTTGAAGCAAATCTTTTTTTCCTTTCTTTTTTTCAATCCATGGGAGTGAGAGTTGCACTGCAGGACGCTCCTGCCATCTACAGGCTAAATACCCGTCAAATGTTCTCCTTAAAGAACAGATTTTCTCTCTCTCTCTCTCTCTCTCTCTCTCTCTCTCTCTCTCTCTTTCTCTCTCTCTCTCTCTCTCTCTCTGACACTCCAGTACAAGCAGGCTGCTACATCGCAGGCATATAGACTGAGCAAAAGTTACCCGAGTCTCCTATAGAATCCATAATTATTCTCTACACATGTAGCATGTTATTCCCTGAAGACCCTCCTGGCAGATTTCCCTAGAAACTCTTTAAATCCCATATTTCCTGACTGACTGTATTTGGCCTCTAAAGTCTGCCCAAGTGATATTTGATGGCATTATGCTGGCGATGAGCACTGCTGAATTGTTATAATGTTGGGGCGGAGCTCTCCATGGTGCTGAACTCTACCACCTTGTACTGCTATCAGCAGCAGCACACTGCCCTTATTGAGACTTTCTTCTCATCTACAGTGGGGTCTTATGCCGTTCTTCTACAGCTACAGCCACATTGTTCTCATTGTTGAAAGCTCCCAGAAAAGCTCACAGTGGGTGCTTCAACTCGTCATAACCGTTCAGAAATCTTTATTTTTAAATGTGGAGCTGTGAGCCATGGTTTTTCTCTGCATTGTTGCTTTACTTGCTGTCCATAAATTGACTTGGAGATTCCAAGCTTGTGTGAGATGATTGAGTTACGATCATTTCAGATGATCAAATAATGTTTCTTTCTTTCTTTCTTTCTTTCTTTCTTTCTTTCTTTCTTTCTTTCTTTCTTTCTTTCTTTCTTTCTTCAATTGGCTAACTGCTGCTTGTCTTCAGCTAGCTGTGGCACTCTCTTGCATTAGAGTGGACACCACACGGTTATCCCTGCAGGCAATCATTTAGCATGCTTATTTAGAGGTAGGGCCACAGCATGGCACTAACAAACTCTGCAGTCAAATGTACTGAGGTCATTATCACTTCCACTCTAAGTTTCTCCACTGAAATGAGAAAGCCAACAGTTTCCTTGGTCAGATGTCATATTTGTGGCACAACATTTGTAAGTCTAGCTTCTTTAAGAGTAATTTTTGCCCATGGGAAATATTTAGTAGTCTGTCAGATTATTTTCAAAGCACTGCAAACATTTTTTTCAATGTGTATATGTTCTGTTTGGTTACATACTGCAGTGAAAGCAAAGGGCAGTAGCTCAAATGCAGTCAGCAGCATGTGACCTTTGTAAATTGACCTTTGCACCTTTTTCTCATGAGAGAGAGAGAGAGAGAGAGAGAGAGAGAAAGAGAGAGAGAGTGAGAGAGTGAGAGAGAGAGAGAGAGAGAGAGAGAGAGAGAGTGAGAGTGCAAGACTTTATTATTGTGACTGAGCACAAGAAAGTTTAGGTGGGTCTACCATTTATAGTCATTCATATATAATGGAGAGATATTCATAGTTTAACATTAATTGGGAACCTTTACATTTTAGAGCAGGTTATTACACTTGGTTATTTTACATCAACACTATGAAATTTAAGTTTGATTGTGAACGACTGAGCCAACTAAATTTACAGCCATGTTATATTTATAATCTATACTTATATTACTGTTTATTGTCTTTTATTTTTCTCATTTTTAATAGCGCTATATGCTTTGGGATCCAGAATGGAGTGAGTGTCTAAACGTTGGCCACATCATTAAGAGATCATAAGTTCGATCCCTGATGGTGCCGCAGCCATCTGTAGCTGAGAGTCCCAGAGACCACAAGTGGCTTTGCTCTCACTGGGTGTTCTCTCTGGCATCCCCCCGCCCTCCTACACTGCTCTAACTTCAGCATTCATCACCATTTGAGTCCAACAGACTCATTTCCCTAGAAGAAATGAAATAATCAATACATAACAGCCTTGGAAGTCTCTTTACACCTTCTGTGAACTCTGAGCGCTAAATATGCTACAATATGGCTGACTGAGACAGTAAATGCACCAAAGGCATTTTACAATGACATATAGAAGCGGCTCTTTTAGATGTTTGAGAAGACCCAATGCATCAATCTTGCCCAGAGGCTCTGGATGGGTTTTTGCTTTTCACTGGAAACATGACCTCATTTGCACACTTCATTAACCCACCAACACCGCCTGCCTTCAAGGAGCCATTGGGCTTGAGGGTTCTTATTTATCGAATGTTGTCATTAGCAATGTCCCTCCCCCTAGCCATCTCAGCGGCTTTAGAGCATAGTGAAAGCAGGAGGAGGTTCCTTTGAAAAGAGCTCTGAGCTTCAGATTCAAAATGCAGAGCAGAGCAGCATGACCCATCAATCAAACCTAGGATTGCAAAGTAGTATACACCTTCATCTCTTTCACCAGCCTCTCAGTGACTTTGAGTAAAGTGAAACTTTTCAAATCCAGCAGCACCTTTCCTGTTTTCCTCTGGTCATTTTGCACTTTTAAAGTGCACAATGACCAGCAGCTGAAATGATTCATTATGTTATTGTGGATGTAGCCTAATATGAATAGTCCTTTCATAGTATGATAATGCTTTGTGTAATTCCCTTGACATTTCAATGCATCTTAAACGCGTTTCATCTGTAATACAAAAGGAACATCTAAAAACATGCACAGCAAATGTCATGAGTAACACCAAATTTTCTGCTGGCAGATAAAACATTTAAACAAACATGATGGTTTTTACAACACAACACCATAAAATATAAAATTGTAAATAACATGGTACAGCTGTCCTTACCACTAGGAAAGACATATCATAATATAATTTATTCTAAATCCCCTGGTGGCTTTGTAATTAAAGAGAATAGGAAAGAACACATGCTTCCTACATTTTTTAGCAACATTTTAATGTATTAACTTGCTCGAGCTGACATTATCATTTCATTAGCTAACACATGTATAAATTGTTTTTAACAGATTCGCAAGAGCTGCTTTTGCATTCATACTAAATAAGTTTAATTCTTTTAACTTACCTTTATTTCTTCATCCAATGTGAAAGTGAGAATTTGTCACTGGGAAACACAGGACAGCACACAGTGAACCACAACCACAAGTGCATTCTCTGCATTTAACCCATACACACCGTGCAGCAGGGGGCAGCCATATCGGCAACCGGGGAGCAGTGATGGGGACCTACTGGTCGCCCTAATATTTGTACCCATGACCTTCTGATCCTGGAAACCTAGTCCCTAACCACTAGGCCACCGCTGCCCCAAAAAAGGAACAGAGAATGTCACGCTGCCAATAAAGTAACATTTGTATGAAAACCTAACAAGCTTGCTTTGTCTGGTTGAGTGGTATACCAAACGAAATGTCACATTACTACTTTGGGAGCAGGAGTACATTGTGAAATATTTATTTTGTTAATTCATCATATGAACTGATGCTAAGATGTCTTTTTTCTGCAATAGTTCTGATATTGGTATATGTGGAACCTAAATGACTTTGCTCATCTCTCCATGAAGAGATGCACTGACGAATGTCTTGTGAACAGACTGAATGAGTCAAGGTTTCAGCCTCTCATACGCGTCGATATTTTCCCAGCTGTGGTAGCGAAGGGCACAGATCTGCTCCAGTTAGCATTAAAAGCCATTGTTGAGAGAGCAGAGGACAAGTTTTTAAGTGAAAATAGTATATCCATCCATTATCTACCGCTTGTCCCAAACGGGGTCGCGGGGGGGTGCTGGTGTCCAACCCAGCGCACACAGGGCGAGGACGGGGGACGCACCCTGGACAGGTCGCCAGCCCATCGCAGTGAAAATAGTATATATCATTTTTAATTTTATCAGTCAAGTGAGGTGTTTGCTTATAATGTAACCGATATTACCCAGCCTATCTGTTATCTCTTTAGTATGTTAAAAATATAAAAAGTATGATACACGATTTTGATTTTATTGTTGTTTTATACATATTTATAGCAAACTGAGAATAAACTTGAGAATAAGCACTTGTGGAGAGGTCAGAGTTGTTTGAGTCCGAGCTGATTTGGCAGCACAAGGGAAGCCTACACAATATTAGGCAGATGGCTTTATTTTCATAACTGATTGGTGAATGCTGACGGGTGGAAACACAAAAATTGTCTTTGAGATAGATTAGCTCAGTTGGCACTGAAATCAACAACTTCTTTTCTTTTAAAATCTCCATGGGAATGCATGGGGTTTTGTTTAAAAATCATTTTTGATTCCTCAGATCATACTTATCTTTTCCCCATAATAATTTACTTTTTACTGTTTAATATTTGATGAAGTCGTATCATAAAACATGCAGCACATCAACACAGTTTTTTATCAAATGTGAGTAAACCGAAAGACCAAATTGTACTGAGGCTGTATATTTTATTAATACAAGTAAGTTGGTATTTGAATCAAGTACATTTAAATGGGACAATAAAGAATGCAAAAGTGCAGTACTAAATTGCATTGGGCAAATATATGAAGAGACTATTAGGCATTTAGGATGCATAATGCAATGAGACAGAAGCTGGTAGTCTGTGCCTTAATAGTGCAGTATTACTTGCCTGAGCACAGAGAATAGAATAGTTTCTGGAATCTTGAATAATGAATTAGACAGCAGCAAATGGTATGAATTTCATCAATTGAAGGTATGATGTGTAAGTCACATCCTGTAATCCTCTGTGTTAAAGTAAGGACAGTACTGCTGATGGACAACATCCCACTGGAAATCTCATTTCACAAGCCTGTTTTCCACTAGTTACTCAAAATTCAGAAAGGAAGCTCTGGTGGGCTGGTGCAGTTCACATCACAAGGGAAGCCAGCATTTATTAAATGTTTCCAACCCATAATTAATTTGAATATGTCAATTACAGTAAATTGGTTGGTAATTATCCATGTGATGGGGAGAAAACCAGCACCTCAGTTAGGGTAAAGGAAACTTCTTCCTAGAGTCTAAATATACCTCCGGACCTTTGGGATTGTGAGATTGATGGAATAATTATATCTACAGAGGAAGGAGGGAATATCTCCAGCAGAGCCAGTGCAAGCTCTCAGCACACATGTGGAGCTGGTAGGCATGAAAAAACTTTCCTGTTGCCACTTTCTTTCTATATTTTCAAACATATATGTATGCACTTGTATAGGAAGCCTTTCTTTTATACCACTCTAAATGATTGCACTAGTGGTCTATGGAAGGAAGGAGATTTTTCAAGGTTAGCAGCAGCCATTTGAGTAAATGCACATCATCAGTGCAGTGGTCAGTTCCATGAATCACATGCTCACCCAAAAGTATTCTGAACTGTAAGTCACAGAACTAAAGTATGGTATCATTGCATCATGGCAAGACTCTGGGAGCTGATGGCGCCACCGTATTTTCCCATCAGTTGCTGGATATGATGAAAAGGTCAATCTCAAAATGAGGCTGATATTTTTAAGAAATCGAGTCTTTTGCATCTGAGGCCGAATTTAAATAAAACAAATGGAGGGTTTGGTATTTCGTATTGAAGTCGGCAGAAGGGAAATAGTTTTTCTTCAAAGAATCTGTTTTATCTTTGGTCTGTGGACTGCTTTCTTCCTTTATTTATGAAGTCTGGCTGACACATTGCAACCCACTGCTTCCACGACCTTGGGTGACCCTGCATGAATAGAAGAATTGTTTTTTAAGGCATATTCATTTCTGCTCTAGAGTCTTACTTCACACAACTGGAACAGGGGATGTTAGGACTAAAGAAAAATACATTTCAAAAGCAAACAGCAGCATAAATGCTGTATATGATACTGTAAAAAAATGTACCAAGTCTTGTTTAGTTTCAAATAAATGACAAGTAAGCAACAGATTTTTTTCATGAAGAAAATAGATTATCTTATAAGCATAACACCTTCTACTCATACCACACCCTTTGGGCTTGCCTTCTACCCCAGATAGGCCTTTCTCTTTATTCACTAGCTATCAGAGTATGCAAGAAAGCAAAGTTTTGACAAATGACCAGGATTCCTCCTGCTGATGACAGAGCTGTACCGTACAAGCTCTACGACTTAGGCTATATTAGCCACAGCCGCTGTCTCAAAGCACAGTGAGGAATTAGAGGAGCTTAGCACAGCAGTTAAGGGAGGGATGTTTTGGTCTCTAAGAAGCTTGATAGTTGGACAGCTGGTTTTCTTTATCCCTTCCTCACTGACTGATTGATGGGACTGAACTCACGTTAGCCCACAGTAATGTAAACGAGAGACCACATTAGCCATTATTACAGTTTGACTTTCACAAGTCATCCATTCACTGTTTATGATTCCTTGTGAGAGGATATTAAACAAATTTATCATAGTCAACAAGTTGCTCTGCATCGCATGGAACTGCAGGTAGCACTGCTTTAATGAGATGTGAAGCGTGGCCTCAAGGGTGAATTTGATGCTGTACTAAGTCTGCATATAATAAGCTGGCAATACATGTCAACGGAGCCCTATGGTTAAAGAATCCGATAGTATGAGATGTCAAAGCCTCCAAGTTAAAATCACAAATTGGGTTATATCGCCACAAAAAAGTAGGAAAACTGAAAATCTCATTTATATATCAAATAATGAGCCAAGGCTTTGGGAAATACGGAATATGAATGTTCCTGTCCTGTTTTATTCCAAGGTGGAAAACTTTTGATATGGTCCTTGTTCTGAAATGGTCTTTAAATGCCTTTGGGGAAGCTGAACATAAAACTGCAGCAAAAACAGAACAAAGTTGAGTGGATGTGAGATTGAAAGTGACAATTTCTCCAGGTTTTTGAAAGGCAACTTAGCACCAGTAGGTAACCTTTTTTTTTCTGGAGCAAAAGGGTCTGATAGCATGCTAGTGCAATGCTTAACAGATTGGCCAAGAGGATGAGGCTTAGATTCTATAGTGATGGAAGCACATCTTAGTCCAAAGGTATTGCATAGGCACCAAAATCTGAAAAAAATGACATACAGTATCAGTCTTCTGCAGAAAATAAGTGTGGCTTGGTCCTGTGGCTGTCATATGCTGTCCTAACATGCTGTGTCTTAAACCCATGAAAAAGAAAAAAAATAATCCCAGGAAAGAGGCAAACTTTACACTGTGATCCCTATCTGCTCAACGCTCTGTGCATGTCTGGCCTAGTCCAGCTCTTTGAAGTGTGTGGCAAGTAATAAATGAGGATTTTCAGAATCCTTGACAGAAAAACACAACCTTGTCCTTTAGAGTGTGCAGTCCCTCAGAACACAGGTTACAAGAATGCAATGAAGGTAAGAGGAAAAGGTGAGAGTTCTCACATCAGTTAGGTTTTCTTAAGAAACAGGCAATTCAATTATAAAAAGTCACCAAAGTAACTGTAAAGTTAAAGACTCCTTTTCTGAACATTAACTTCACCGAACATATTTCCTTGCCCACAGCGGTGCATCTTTTAGTCTTTAAGCAGTGGGTTACAGATCTTATACAATGCATGCTTATCTGCTTTAGGAATGTTGCTTTTGATTCAAAACTTCAAAACTTACCAAGCTCTGCTCTGTGATTCAGAAAGAAAATACAATTCAGCCTATTTTTTTTACATAGCTCTTTTGATTTGATTCTTGTTCTTGTCTACAGCGGCTAGTTTCCTGAACTAGATGATCACCATGGAGAAAAGAAGTTCAGTCTGCTGCTTTTAACTGTGTTGAGTTTCTTGCAGTAAGACCACACTGTATACACTTGCATGGATTTTGCCTTGTGACATTAGGTAGTGTGGCCAAGCTTCACAATCTGTTAAACAACTTGGCTTTGTCGTCTCACTCTCAGTGGTAAAGGAGAGTCACTGCCAAAAGCTGTGCTCGGCAGCAGGAAGGGGTGTTTGAATATTCATTAAACTAGCCATTAGAGCACAGGCTGGGCCCTTAACAAACCAATCAAAGCTAATAAATTTGATGCGCAAAGCTTCAATCATTAAGACGGAGCCGTGCTGTGAAGGAGGAGATTCATAGCCAAAGAAATTTCTTGAAGTGTGGTGAAAGCAACAGGGAGGAACGGTAGTAAAACTGTAGACTGTTCTTATCCAAATCCAAATTGTCTGGAATTGTTCTTGATCTCGAACTTTGAAATACCGGTAGGTTTATATCAGTGGTGAATAACTGATATTTGATGTATTAACTAGTGCTTAACAGGTTAGTTAGTTGTTTCATGACAGTAATTTGTGCAGTTTTGTGTTCTTGCACTTTCAAGAAGATCTTGGAGTTAAGACTGGCATATGATGTGCAATTTTAGTCCATCGTTAAGCCTGATTTGTGGGGCAATTTAAGCTTCACTGCTTGGTGTGAGCGCAGTAAGTGATACTCAATTAACTGCCCAAACAAGCTGCCCGGTCCAATACAGAATCTGACACTTCAGAAGTTTTGTTCGCTTGTCTTGCAGTTTGAACATTTCACTGACTGGCTTCTGGTAACACAAACTACACCCTCTCCTATAATCACAATCAGAACCCCATACACAAATGAAGACAAGTAACAAAATAAAGGCAAGAAGGTCATCGTTTGGTGCACTGCCAATTATGCAGTAGGACATTATTGAACGTTTGTGTATGCCTTTATTCCGTTTAATTAGATCATTTAAAATATATTTTTTTCAAAACAAATGAAAGAAATATTGTATTGTCCATGTAACAAGTAAATATACAGTTATATACAGTACTGTGCAAAAGTTTTAGGCAGGTGTGGAAAAAATGCTGTAAACAGAGAGCTTTCAGAAATGGAAGTGTTCATCTTTTTTTTTCATCAATCAACAAAATGCAGAATGAACAAAAGAGAAATCTAAATCAAATCCATATTTGGTGTGACCACCCTTTGCCTTCAGAACAGCATCAGTTCTTCTAGGTACACTTGCACACAGTTTTTGAAGGAACTCGGCTGGTAGGTTGTTCCAGACATCTTGGAGAACTAACCACAGATCTTCTGTGGATGTAGGCTTCCTCACATCCTTGTCTCTTCATGAAATCCAGACACACTGGATGATGTTGAGATCAGGGCTCTGTGAGGGCCAGAAGAACTGATGCTGGTTTGAAGGCAAAAGGTAGTAACACGGAATATTGATCTAATTTAGATTTTTCTTTTGTTCGCTCACTTTGCATTTTGTAAATTGATAAAAATAAACAATCATTATTTAATTTCTGAAAGCATTCTTTGTTTACAGCATTTTTTCACACCTGCCTAAAACCTTTGCACAGTACTGTGTATATATACAGTCACAGAGTGCAGTACAAGTTAGCAAATGTTATAGGGCAAAGCATGTTTCTCTACATTTTTGCTCAGTACCTGAGCACATGTTCACATTAAATCTTTAGTTCTACATTGCCTTGGTCGAGTTCTTTAAAGTCTCAACTTGTTTTGCCATTTGAACACAATAACTAATGCTTCATGACTAACTTTTGGGCATAGTATTTGTGGAAGGCTGAAATTCAGCTGAGATCAGCTGCCCTTCTGCTTGTTTTCAGTGTTTATGAGAGGAAATGAGTGAGAAGGGATTGTTTATTTCAGATCTTTCTCCCTTATTGCCATTGCTATTTCTGGCATTCCTTACCTCTGCAGACAAAGAGCCAAAGCAAACTGGACCAATGATGCAATACCTGTAAAATCGGATGCTTGAAAAGAAATAAGGGTGGAGGTGCGAGAGGGAGATGATGTTAAAAAGAACAGGAAGTTTTCAGCAGTCCAACAATTCACTGAATGATTTTATGTTTTTGCTAGGCCAAGCATTTTCTCTTTCTCTCTCTGTCTCTGCATCTCCCCACACACAAAATCTATAAGTAAAAGCTGGGTGGAAGAACAATTTTTACTGATGAATCAGTGTTCACACTCCTGTCTCAGTGGTCCCTATCTATTTTCACATAGTGACTACAAACCCACAACAGAACAAGCCCATCCCACACTTTCTTGTGCATCATATCATTACATCAAAGCTTTCAGGCAACTTGCTCAATCTAACTAATTTGACGAGACAACCAAGGTCAAAAGGAGGACTTCGGACCTTTGTGGGAGTATACTTGTGTACTTTTTTTTTTTAAGCTGCACATAATATATGCACAAAAGTTATTTTCATCATATTTTCACCCTCTAAGCAAGGAGTGAGCCTGAACTGCCGAGCAAACTCTTGCTGTTGATATGATTTTACTTGACTGGTCCAAATGTGAGCAGGTGTTATGGATACTGAGAAACTGGGTGACGCCAAGGGTGTGTTCTGCAAAATGTTCTCCTTCTGTGTAATTCCTTGAGCCTCATCGGACATGGCAAGTTCATTGTGAACATTTGACAAATATGTCAACACAGCAGACAGTCAGAGCCACAGGCCATAGCTTTGCATTGTTCAGAAAGCTTACGTGGTCGCAGAGAAGATTTGTCGGTGTGTACTGGCTTTGAAGGTCAGTATATATGCAAGATTTTTCATTTTCATTTCATTTAAATGGATGTTCTTCTACATTTCTTTGTTGTGCTAACTTTTCCTGAATCATCTTTTGTTTTTTGTTTTGTTTTCTCACATTGGCAGGCAGTTATGAGTGCATCATTTACATGGGCAAGTGATGGCACCAGGATGCATTATAACAAGAAGGCAGGTCTCAGCTGCTCAGAGCTGTTTTGGAGGTTTAAGGGGGAATGCACAATATAAAGGAGGTGGTTTTAATGTTATGCCTGACTGGTGTAAGTGGGTGTGTTGGGACTGACAAAGAGATAGACAAGAGTAGTGTTGGACAGCGCTTTAAATGACATTTTGCCAAAAAAGCATGCATATTACATAGGAAAGCAGCATATGCTTTTAACCTACAAGTGCAAATGCAAAAATGTCTCATCCTCATACATATGCATCTAGAAAAAGTCCAGAAAAAATGGATAGAAAAAAAAATGTGTCTGCTTGACCATGATGAAGCTGGTGTATATATTTTATCCTGGCATTGCTGTGAGGTCAGTATTATTAAAGCCCAAAATTGTTCTTTTATTTTAACCTTGTAATGCCTTTAGTGATTGTTCTGACCATACAGACTGTTTCATCTTGGAGAGCAAGCTCCTTTTTCTCTGTGAAAAGTTTTTTTGCATCAGTTTCTAATATTTAATATTTTATGTCATAAAATACCTGAAATTTGAAAATTGAAAATTGTTTTCAAAGCACAATCCATAGCAGAATGAACAGCATTATAATCAATTAGATCAGAAAACGTACAAAATATGGCTCATTTTTTTTCAAGGTTTGGTTTAATAAATATGGTATAATAAAAGGTACACAATATTATTAGGCTGTTATTAGGAGGGATAGGTAAAACATCACCTGCCATCCACAACACCTTTTTATATTCATTTACTTGCACAGGATGTTTTCAGGATTTTTGCTTTTGTAGGCTGAACGTGATGCACTGAATTATTATTAGATGCACTGGGATATTCAATACCAATTTAACAAATCACTCTTTTTAATGCATAAACACACACATGCACTCATGAAATCCTGATGGTGTGAATTCATGTCGGTTTTGATTTAGTGAAGCACAGTGGTAGCCTAGCTCGGTGTCAATCCACGCAGTGTGCAGTTTGCACCAGATAGATCCAAATGCCGCTTGAATCAAAAAACAAATTGCACACCTAGAACACAATGTTTTATGATTGATAGTGATTTCAATTACTCAGACCTTAAAAATTCTAATTCCCAACTTCCATCAAAATGTCTTCTGCACTGATCCTGCAATTGCATCCTTGACCATGTGTACACAAACTTTGCTGAGGCCATTCCCCTCCGCCTTCTGGAACAATCTACTCTCGGCTTCTAATCCCCCAAGCACATATCTCTCATCAGATGTGTGAAACTTTCAGTAAGGTTGCTGAAAGTCTGGACCGAAGGGGCAGAATCTGCCCTGAGGCAGCAGTTTCAGCATTCAGACAGGAGCTTGTTTGACACCCAGAGCCCCCTGGAATCCCACTTGGAAATTGAAACATACACCTCTGTTATACACACCTCTGTAATGGACTTATATCAACATGTTTCAACATCACATCCTACAAACAGTTCAAGACCTTTCCTAAACAGAAGCCTTGGATGAACGGAAAGGTTCGATCCTGGTCAACTTCAGATCTGGGGGCACACAGGCCTGCAACTCATCCATTGGCCAGTCTGAAAAGAGCATCAGGAGTCCCAAATGAAACAAAACTGCCGATCGATGGGCACTGCCAGGACAGCTTGTGACGCCTTTGTGATAAGGTCAAAACTTTAAATGCTTAACACCTGTTTTCAGATATTTCCATTCCACCAGACTACCAGTTACAAATAATCTCCACCGGGCCAGGCTTTTGTACCCATGTGTCTTAAAACAATGCAGGTGCCTAAACAATCCATTTCATGAAGTCTAAATTGCATTCAAGTGATCAAGTGCTCTGGAGAAACTGGTTCTAGCTCACTTTCCTTCCCACAGCATTGAACCCTAAGATTTACACATTGCCCAATAGGTCTCTGCACATCCTATTAAGCCATCTTGACCCACCTGAACATTTCAGTTTACCCTCCTATCTGCTCATTAAATGTAGTGACCTTGGTAAAAAATACTCTGTAACTGTACAGTACATTTCTTGAGCAACAAAAATTAATGTCCATAGTGTACATTTATAAAAGAAATTACAAAAAAATATTACAATTTATGTAATCATGATAATAATTCTACCATTTGGCACATCTTTCTATCTTATTTTTCTCCCATTACTCTTGGAAGAATCACCCCATCTATATGCTATCTGCAAATACTAGTACAATAATATTAGTGCTATTTCGTCTTTTAGCAATGACAATAAGATTACTCTGTTCTAACCTATGAATGAAAAGTTGTATTGAAAATGGCTCATATATGCATGTATATACTGTTTATGAAGGTGCTGTAGGAAGTAAACATTAAGTCTCCAAAAAATATTTGAAATTGTTTCTTTCAATCAATTTGTCATACCATTTTGATTTGTAAATGGTGGTGGGTACAAACAAACAAACAAACAAACAAACAAAGAATAGAACAGTACAATACAAAGTTGTCGTTGTAATGAGTGGAGCCAGACATCCAGATGCAGTGAATGTTGGATTTAATCCATTAGATAGAAGGGATAAAACAGTAACATGCAAATAAAAAAAAAACTATTGATCCAAACATGTACAAGTCCAGAAAACACAAGATATGGGAGTAATCAGAAACCAGGCAGGAGTTCAAAAGCAGGAAATCAAGGACAGAAAAACAGAATGCTTTGTATGCAGAGCCAAGTCAGCTGGCAAAACATCGCACCAAGGAAAGCATTTACTTCCTATAAATAGTCTAGAACTTGAAAAAGGTGATTGTGATCTTGGTAATATATTACTTTTCTGAAACTTGGACAGGATCCTGCATCTGTAGCTGGATCCTGTTCTCTTATTCCCTGTAACTTCACAGTAACTACACAATAGAAATGGTTTTTTTAACCTATACAATGCATATAATATTAAAACATCTGAACTTAATTATATAATTATAATTCAGGTATGTATTATGATAATTTCCCAAATTAAGTTTTGCATTATTTATAACAAAATATTTATATGAATACAATATTAACATGTTAAACACTATTCATTTGCAGCCCGATGTGCGCATTACATAATTAGCTACAGCCTAAGGTAAACTGATTGTTAACGTCAGGTGCACTGCTAGGGCTACATGAAGAAACATATAGTGATTTCCTTTTTGGTCTATGTATATCTGGCCCTCTGTACATGTCTGATAATATCACAAATTGTAAATCCTTGGGACTATATAAACTGTTCTATTTAAATGCCTTCCATATCTATTGATAGAATGATTCAGCTTTTTAGAAATAGCCTTTTAAAAGTTTATTTTACGCTGTTTTTGAAAACATATTGCATAGAGATAAAAAGATTGAAAGGTCCAGGCAGTCACTTTCAAGTGGAGCTAACAGACAATATCAGTGTGAATTCATGTTCAGTGTCAAGAAGAAGTTTTTTTTTTTTTTTCCCTCTAGATGCTATGGCAGAAGTATAGCATCCTGATAGTAGGGTAAATTATAGCAGAAATGGAACCAAAAGTAGATGTAATCAAGACATGTGAGTGAAAATGCATCCAGAAAGACAAAGAGAAGAAATAAAATTTAATAATCCTACACTGGCTTAAAATAAATCACAAAACATTCGATTATGCATTTACTGAATGCACAGATACAGCCCGTCCATTCCCCAGCAGCCCTCCTTACGCAAGGTTAGCGAGTATGTTTCATCAAATTCCCTAATCCCTCATATCTGCCTGCCTGAAAAGCAGAGCCCAAGGTGGATAAACAGGGTTTAGTAGGTATGCAGGATGTAGAACCAATACATAGCACTCAGTGCATGAAATTTCATTAGCAAGACCTCTTAAGCCAGCACTTGAAGTAGCTCAGGGGGGGAAAGAGGGAGAAAAAAATTGACACACTGCTTAAATTACATGAAAATTTTCAGTGCTAAGAAGTAGCAGATTCTACCACTGTTCAGAAGGCAATGTATAAGAAAGTTTAAACTGGCTCAGTCAATGCTGGCCTTTCACTGACCAATACTGATTAGTTTATAATTGCTTAATTCATGATTGGTCATTTATAAAATTGTATAATTGATTTAGTCTCTCTATACTCTAAAGTTGTTTGAGCACTAATGTCTTTTATCACCTCATGTTATATCTAGTGTTTAGGACATATTAGATCATCCAGATTCACAAAAATTTAGACTGAATCTTCTACTTTATCTTCTTTATCTTTTGGCTGCTCCTGTTTCGGGGTCGCCACAGCAGATCATCTTCAACATCCTCCTCCCAATATAATCCATGTCTCTCCTCTGGACATGTCCGTACCAACACTATCTTGCTTCTCTCACTTTGTGTTCAAAGCGTCCAACCTGAGCGGTTTCTCTAATATACTTTTTTCTAATTCTGTGTATCCTTGTCACACCTAATGAAAATCTGAGCATCTTTAACTCTGATCCCTCCAGCTCCTCAGTCTTTTTGTCAGTGCCACTGTCTCTAACCTGTATAACATAGCTGGTTTCATTATTGTCCTGTAAATCTTCCCTTTTACTCTCGCTGGTACCCCTCTGTCACAAATCACTCCAGCCACTCTTCTCCACCATTCCAGCCTGCCTGAACTCTCTTCTTCACCTCTCTTCCACACTCGCCGTTACTCTGAACTGTTGATCCCAAGTATTTAACTTCCTCTGCCTTTGTCACCTCTACTCATTGCATCCTAACCATTCCATTTTCCTCGCTTCGTTCACACTCATGTATTCTGTCTTTGTCCCACTCACTGTCATTCCTCTCCTCCCAAGAGCATATCTCCATCTCTACACGTTCTCCTCAAGCTGCTCCCTACTCTTGCTACTGATCACAAAATTATAAGCAAACGTCATCGTCCATGGGGACTCTTGTCTAACCTCATCCGTCAACCTGTCCATTACTATCGCAAACAAGAATGAGCTCAGCGCTGGTCCTTGATGTAATCCAGCCTCTACCTTAAATGCATCCATCACTCCTACTGCAGATCTCACCATTGTTACACTGCCATCATACATATCCTGAACTATTCTCACATACTTCTCTGCAACACCTGACTTCCTCATACAAAACCACAACTTCTCTCTAGGCTCCCAGTCATATGCTTTCTCCAAGTCCACAAAAGCACAATGCAACTCCTTCTGACCCTCTCTGTACTTCTGCATCAACACCCTCAGAGCAAACTTTGCATCTGTAGTACTCTTTCTCGGCATGACACCATACTGCTGTTCACTAACCCTCACCTCTTTTCTTAACTTAGCTTTTTCTTAACCTAGTTACTCTTTACCATAGCACCATGCTGTGGCTGATCAACTTTATCTCTCTATAGTTATGGTATAATCCACCTGTGTGCATCTTCCTCCACTCTTTTACATCACCCATCCTCCATCTTCTTAAAATAAGTATTACTTAGAGCCATTTCCATCCTTTTCACAAAATCTACAACCATCTGACCCATACCTCCTTCCATCCACACTATGGTAAAACAATTTAAACCCTCCTCCAATATACCTGGCCTTACCACCATTCCATCTAGTCTGTTGCACACACAAAATGTCATCCTTCCTTCTCTCCATCATATCAGCTAATGCTCTACCTTTACCCGTCATGCTGCCAATATTCAAAGTTCCTCCTCTCACTTCCACTCTCTTCCACTTCCTTCTCTCCTTCTCCCTCTGGACATGCCTTCCTTCTCTCCTTCTTCTTCTTTGGCCAACAGTTGTCCGATTTCCACGAGCACCCTGTAGGCTAACAGCACTGTTGGCGTTCGTTGTTAACCTTGGCCTCGACTGATCCTGTATGGAAGTCTGTCCCGTTGTCCGCATATTGAAAAGTTTAGATTGAAATAAAAAATGAAAAAATCATCCATATGTATGTGCCATAGTCTATTGAGGAAATAATGTATAAAAATAGGGAATAAAAATACAAAGTTTTGTGTGAGGAAAAGAAGGGTTCACTTCTGACAATACTTATAGATAGATATAGTGAGTGTAAGGTTGCTTCCATCCTCAACATTTCAAAGAAAGTAGTTCATAAGAACAAGGTCAAGCAGCAGATATTGTGGACAACAAAGTTACAGAGTGGCAGAGGGCAAAAAAGACTCCAGTGACCAGGATGATCATGAACTCCTTTGAATGTCATTCAACATCCATTGGATAACATCAAGTGACCTACAAAAAAGGAATGGCAATTAGCAGCTGGGGTCAAGCACACAGCAATGATGGTTCAAAGAAGTCTTTTCGTGAAGAGGCTGAAGTCATGATCTGAAACCCATTGAAAATCTTTGGAATGTGATCAGGTTAAAGATGGATGGTCATAAGCCATCAAACATGCCTCAGCTGATTACATTTTTGCAGCAGGAGTGACAAAAAACCACCAAAGAGCAACCTGAAAAGCTAGAGTGAGAGTGCCAAGAAGCATAAAAGTTATGGTTAAATGCCAGGGCTATTTTACCAAATCTGAATCTCTGAACTCTTCTTAAGTTCAGACAGTGGTGTGTGCTCATTAATACTGAATATGATTTTAACTTCTTTGCACTACTAAAGGTCTGAAAACTCTGCACAACTGTTTTTTGTTATTATGATCAATTTTCTGCTTTTAAATGCTCAAAGTGACAATATCTTTAGTTGAGAGGAATGTTATCAGTAGTTTTTGGAATTAAACAGAAGCGTTCATATTTCTCAAACACATATCTTTAAAAAGTAAAACCAGAGAAACTGATGATTTTGCAAAGTAAAGCATGTAGTCTGCTTTTTTCCAGATTATATATCTTTAGATTATTCAGAACTATGGAACAAACATTTACAATTATTTCATGTCATTTAAATAAAGAAAAGATTCCCCCTCCCAGGTTTGCCTAAACCAAATTATATGGTACTAAGCAGTAATCTAATTATTCACATCCGTCTATACTAAAAAAGTTCTGATAAAATTTTTGAGCATTGAAGGTGGAAGATTTATGTGCCATGTGTTTGATAGCACAATCAATAATGTAAGCGCTGTATTGAGCTGAAAGTTAAAAATGTAAGACTGAAGGTAGCTTCAAAAGTGCAGGAGGATGAAGGCAGATGTTAGGTTTCGACTGCATCACAGGAGGTTATTGGCAAACCTGAATGCACCATATACCTGGTAAGGCATACCTGATATACTTTTCAAAAAAGTCCATGAGAAAGCAAGGAGAAAATAAAGATTTGCAAGATAACAATATTGAGAATTAAAAAACAGGTCAGAGTTTAAGTAGGTCACATCTGAATTGCAGAGCCAGGTGTCTGATCACCCATCTGGGCAGACTGAATGGAATATAACAGCTAGCTGCTCAAAGAGATCTTCCAGCTTTCATGATAAAATTGAGTGAAACTGTGGCCATTCTTATAAAGGCAGTGTTAATCCCAGCCTAGTGTTCTGAACAGAGGACACGCTTTCAGCCTTGTAAAGATATGAGTGCTGGAATCACATCACAAGCCATATCTCTCTTTTTTTACACCCGAGCATCTCTAAGAGTGGAGTATTGATCAGATAGAATCAGATTTCCCCTGACAGGACTGAATCAGTTGATTGATTTTGCCGCTGCACTCTGGGACGCACCAGAGAAGCTGATAGACTGGAGGTGGCCAATCCTCATTCACGCAGCTCCACAGGTGACTGATTGCCAGAGAATGACAGATTGACCAAAACAGAGGCGGCAATCGAAGGCCAACGCTACAAGGGTGGTCAATCACTACGGTTAGTCTCCAGGGGGGTAGAAGAGCAGAGCTTAGAGAGTCCATCAGCTCAGCTAGTTTAAACAACCCAAACAAATTCAGTGACCAAATTGTACACTGAGTTTGGTTTCTATAAGAATTGGATTCTTTTTGATTTTGAAACCTTCCAAAAAAAAAAAACCTTCCAGACTGAAAAATGAAAACGTTGATGTTATTGGTTTTTATGCTGGTGGCCAAAGCATTTTCATTACTTTTCAAGCAAGTTGAGCTCTTACAAGCACTGTAACGATAAAACTGTCTATAATTGCAACCTTGAACCTTGACCCCGTTTATAATAATGTACAGTATATTATTGGCCAATTTAAGTAAGGCTACCATTATAAAGGGTTCACAAATTGTTTATTAGTTTTAGAATTTCAATAGTTCAATAATAAAAAAGTGAAAGTGACTACCCTTGTCATTGTGAAATGCAGCACAGCACAGCACAACAAAACGAAATTCAACCTCTGTGTTTCAGCCATACACAAACGTGCAGCAGAGGGCAGCTATTGAAAGCGCCCGGGGAGCAGTGATGGGGATAGTACCTTGCTCAAGGGTACCTCAGGGCAACCTACTGGTGAGGGTTTGAACCCACAAATTTCCGATCCTGTGACCAATTCCCTAACCACCTGGCCACCAGTTATAAACTGTATAAATAAAGGTTATAAACATGCTACACATTCATAAGCAATAAAATGCATTAGTAAGTATTTATAAACACAGTAATAAAAAGGCAACAGCCATGACTTGTTGCTTGCCATTTAATACTATAATATCTGTTGGATTTACGAATATTTAAATTTGTGGGAAAATACTATGATTTTCTGGGAGCAGGCATAAGAAAAAACAGCCTATCAGTCATGTTTTGCAGTTGGAAGAGGAGCACAGTGGCACTTCCTATCCTCTAAATGGAAAGCAGACAGGTTATGTTTGATATCTGCTGGTATAGCTGAAAGTGAGTTTATCATTTACCGAGCAAGAATTATATAACACATTACATTTAGCAATGTGTTATAATTGTTATTAATGCTTTTAAGGTGTTTATTATCTAATTAATAAACTTATTATAAACCATTCATGAATCCTGTTTAAGGATAGTCTTATGACTCATTCTTCCGTTATGTCTAATGCATTTAAATTCTACATATGCATTAATTTTTTTCATGAATGTCTTGCTTTAAATGTTTCCCAGTTTCACTTTTATGAAACTTCAGGGAATTTCAGGAATAGTTTGTGTCAAGCAGGATGTTTTTTATCAGACATAATCCAACATATACACACTGAAATATATACAATAAAACCTACCATAGTTTCAGAAAGTGGCAATGCTGTTGTAACTCCAGTATTTATCACAGTGCCTCATTCAATGATGGCACATGCAGACATGGTTGTATTGTTAATTTCCACTCTGATAAAATGATATTAGTGCCTAAAAAGTTCATTTCTATTTATCGAAGCATACGCTGCTAATCTTGCAGAATGCAACTGTTTTAAATCACTAGTAATATATTCTCTCTGGACTGTGAAGTTTGCAGTTGGATTTTAAGTGAGCGTGCTTCAGAAAGAATGCCAGAAGGGAATGATGATGCCACATTGGGGCAACAAAGTGATGACACACATCAGGATTATTTTTTGTGTATCCCCTGGTCTTGGGCCAGTAGCGGCAAAAGCAATCTCATTTCCCTGGCTCCCATATTTCCTAAACCCTGCCATCGGGTATAGAAGAACATGGCAGCTGAGGTTGTCAGCTTTTGTGACTTTTACTTATATTTTTCATTCATCAGTGTGGTATTACCAGCTAATGACACAGAAACACAGCATTTTAAAGGATGCATATAGTTTTTAAAAATATATATGACCATATGTAAACATTGTTTTAAAATTGAATATTCACTTCTTTTACTTTTCAAATATTCAGTATATATTTGGAGAGTAAGCTGCCCTGTATAATAATAATAATATTAATAATAATAATTATAATAATAATAATAATGATAATATACAAACTTGCATACATAAAAATACATTTTCTGTCAAAAAAATCAGCTAACATCATTATAGCCTCATCCATTATACACACCAACAAGCTCGCACAGACAGCTGTTAAAATAAGCCACCAACCCTGAAAAATCCCAGGCGTTACAGAAAACCTATCAGACCTTGAGGTGCAGTATCAAAGAAAGGCCAGTTTAAGTCTAAGGGGTAAAGAAAAGTTGGTAAAAGTGATCTAGAAATGTCACTCATGGTTCTCAAAGTCATGCATAAAACTAAACATAAAAAGTCAAATGTAAAAGAAAAATGTAAAACAAGAGCCTTAAGAATTTGAAAATAATAGACCTATAAAATACAGAACAATGCCATTCTGTTTGAACATAGATGTTTGCAACTCTGAGTTATTGGGTATTGACTCTGAGGCCTCAGTTTGCTCTTTGACTCAGAAAAGTCTGACGGCCAAAAGAATCCCAGTGAGGAATCTGCAGACACAACAGATGGCTAAAATACTCTGCATTTTGTTAAAAGCATGTGTATCATTTTGGTACAATTATCTCAGCTTCTGTTCCTTCATTGAGGCATGTAACATATTCTGCAGGCATACGGCTCTCAGCATCTGCGTTCAAAGAGCTGGAGGTTTGACTGGTTTGTTTGAAGACACATACTTTTGAACCTTACTCTTCAGTGACTGAGCTGCTAGTATACTGAATAAGAAAAAAACAGAATTACAGTGATGTGAACAGGATTTTACTGTCACTTTGGAAATAACTGGCTTAACCAAAAAAATGAAAACCTGAAATAGAACTTAAGGTAAATGAATGGCATATTACAAATCAGATTCTAATAATCCTAATTAGGGTCACGGAGCATGCTGGAGTTTTTCCGGGGAAACACCCTGGACAGGTTGCCAGTCCATCGCAGGGCAGACACACAGACAAGCACATGTAGCACTAGACCACCACCCGTTGGTTGTCATAGCCTTTTTCAGCAGGAAACAGCACCCTAAAACATGGCAAAAAGCAATGGTTTGAGAAACATTACATAGAGTTTAAGGGTTTGGCTTGGCCTCCGCATTCTCCAGACCTCAATCCAATCCAGCATTTCAACAAACTAACCCTGATGCCCCACCTTGCAGCTTACAAGACTTAAAGGATCTGCTGCTAGCATTTGGTATCAGAAACCACAGTATTCCTTCAGAGGTCTCAAAAGCTAGTGGATAAGTGCCAAAGCGTTTTTTTGAAGACAGAGGAGTGATGAAAATGTTGAAAAGGATGCGTATAGAGCTAATTAGGAAAAGCTAGATGCCTAGGGATCCCTTGAAGAGGTGTGTCTTAGGAAGACTCTTATAAAAAGGGAAGTTACTCAGTAGTTCTGACAAGAAGTGGAAGTTAAGCTTTATTATATTGATTATTACTATAATGGTCATTGGATAATAAAATTATAGTAATCTTACAAGATGTTTAAAGACAATTAAGTGAAATATTAAACAAAACATATACTATTATGGCAAAAATTAGTGTAAGATGTTTCTGGAATGCTGTTGTGAAGGGAGAGAGTTTTTTCAAAAGAAATGTAGGGGTAACTTGGAGAAGCAGGAACCTGCATGTTTTTCAGGACTGATACCAATCTGCTCTGAAACAAATGGTGAACAGATGCCTTTAATAGATCAATGAGAATGGCAGAATATTGACTTTTTCAAATGCACATGCAATACTGTTAACAGCAAGTGATGCTACAATCCAACTGAGCATCTGTGGGATCTGCTGGACAAACGAGTGTGATCCACAGAGGCCCCACCTCGCAACTTAAAGAGCTTAAAAGAATCTGCTGCTAACATCTTTGTGCCAAATACCACAGCACACCTTGAGAAATCAGTTCTGTTTTGATCTTATGAGGGGAACCACCATATTTAGCATAACCACAATCTAAATAATGAATAGTTTAATGTTGTTTTACACACTACATCACAATGTTCACATAAAAAGGTTAGATTTCCATTATTTGGGCCTGAATTTAGATTTAGGAATCTAAAATATAATATGATATAAGATCCTACACACCAAGCAATCTCAGTGCAGACTGTTCTCATTCTTTGAAGCCTGATAGTTGCAAAGGATATCATAGCAGGGATGCCCCTCTTTTCTCCAAGAAGTTCTTAAAGACACATCTTTTCCTAGAACAACCTCTCTAACACCTTTAACACGCCAACACATCCAACTTGCACATATTCACTACATGCTCACCTCTTCTCCTCTTCTCCTGCTCTGCTTATTCTCTCTCTCTCTCTCTCTCTCTCTCTCTCTCTCTCTCTCTCTCTCTCTCTCTCTCTCCTCAAGATTTTCCTGGGTATTGAATCCAGGGATTTCTCACTGTGAGGCAACTGTGCTTCCCACTTTTGTACATTTTGTGGCAAATGTTCCTGAAAAGGCCTGCACTGCACTGAAGCTTAAATGTTGTTCTTCAGTTTTAAGTCACCCTGGGTAAAAGCGTCTGCTAAACACGTAAATGTTCATGTGCAATTGCATAGATTTTCAGTGGAGTCTGCACAATTCTTTATGCAATTTTTTGTAGTTTCATGTCACGTTTTTTTCATCGAAGAAAATTAAAACAGTAGGCTTACTCAGAGCACCCACAGGGTTTAGAGAGGTCAGCTGAATTTGCACTCTGCCTGCAAGTCTGTAATTTAATTGAATCCAAATATTCAGTTTACTATATCTGAGCTCAGGGAGAATTTTTTGCAGCACCACTCTACCATGTGTTAAATGGACTGCATTGAAGTAATGCTCAGCAGAATGAAACTATTGATCACTAATTCGTATCCACTTCAAAGCACACCGTTCCTTATCTTCTTACACAGTCTGTCTTTCCTCTTGCACACTTGCAGGTCGTAGCTTCATTCCAGGCTTCAGAAATTCTGCCCAACAGTCTCTCTATCGTTTCTCACTACTTGATGAAATTGCTGGTCTGTGCCACTAGAACTTTCAACAAGAGCAGTTTCTGTTGATTGCTCGTCATACTCTTTCTCCTGGTGTGAAAAAGAGGAGACTGACCGGTTTGTGCCATTCAGTACACTCGATGTCTTTTTAATCCTGTGATTGGTGTAAATCAATACATATTAAAATCTCATTTATCGTGTGGATAAACTGCAGCTGTTTTTACAGTTTTCAGCACGTTAAGCAGAATCGGTTCAATCTATTGATTAACTATTTTTTTAACCTGGGCTAATAGCCATAGTAATAATAATAATTTTAAACCTATATAAATATTTTTTCTCTTTTTAGAATATAAAGGTCTCAAATAAACATGCCAGAGAATACTTTTAAACACGGTTGCAGATTAGGTCATGGTACTAGAGGATTAATGCTATGTTGAGAGAAATCAATATTCTGCCACCTTAATTGATTTTAAAAGGTGTGTTCACATTTTTTTTCCTGAACAGATTATCAGTCCTGATAAACATACATGTTCTGCCTTCACAAGTTACCCCTACATCTGACACGGATTATTAAACTTTACAGATTTTTACAAATGTGTAAATTATTATGAGAATTTAAAATGCCTGTTTTGAAATGAAAATGAAGTCACCGATTTTGTGATGATATTAAAGCCAATAAATGTACATATATATTCCATTTCAGTCTATAGTATTTTAAGACCAATCACATGAGTGAAAACATTAGAAGCCTTGGCTGCATTATGAAAAAGGCACAGTACATAGCATCTACTCAGAATCAGATTTACCTTTACACATATCAGTTTTTAAATCATAGTGACAAAAACAGCCTATTTCAATATAGTGGGTGTAGAATGGTAGGCAAGAGATCACGCAAACAATAATTCTGACTCTTTTTGGCACATGAAACAGAAACATCATAAGTAAACTTAATGCAAGTGAGATGTAGGGTATGGTTCAGATCCTTTTATGTCAGCTGTGCACTGCCTTTGCATCGTGTCAAGCAGCTTCATGACTAACCTCATTAAAATCCTTTCCTAATTGACTTGTAAATGTCATTTACAATCATTAAAATTTTACATTTTGTAAATTACTTATTTGACACTTATTTGATCTAAATTTTTTTTTCAGTTACACTATTTACAATCTATCTTGGAATAAAGTTGGTTTTTTTTAAATTTAGTTTTACAAAAGCACCGATGGCCTAGTGGTTAGGGAAGTTGGAAGAATCGGAAGATTGTGGGTTCAAACCCCTTACCAGTAGGTTGCCCTGAGGTACCCTAGAGCAAGGTACTGTCCCCATCTTTGCTCCTCGGGCAGCTTTCATAGCTGCCCCCTGCTGCATGGTGTGTGTTTGTGCATGGGTTAAATGCAGAGATCCAATTTCGTTGTGGTTCACTGTGTGCTGTGCTGTGTGTACTCATAATGATGAGAATAGTCACTTTCACTTTCAAAAATAAGGGTTAGTTACTGTTTGTCATTGTGAATACACCCCACAGCACACAGTAAACCACAATGAAATGCTTATTTGCATTTAATTCATACACACCATGCTGCAGGGGGCAGCTACACATCAGGCACCCGGGGGAGCAGTGATGGGGACGGACCAAGAGTACCTCATGCTAACAAATTGGTCAAGGACTCTCACCCACAAACTTCCAATTATGGGGCTTAGTTCCTAATGGCCAGGCCACCCCTGATCCCAGGGTCAACATCAGTTTTTTGGATCAGCATGGATCAGCCTGCCAACACAGGCATAGTCTAGGATAGCACAGTTTTGATCTACAATGAGATGAATCCCCAAGCTTCCCAGAGAAGAATGAACTCATGTGTGTTCAAATGTTGACTCTGATGCTAATTTAATTTGCTAAATACACAAATCAGAGTAAACTGTTCAGGCACCGTCTCGCTAAAGACTTGACTGTTTGTTTTGGAGGACAGGTGTTAGTTCATCCGCCTACAAGAAGGTCCGAAGGACAAGCATGGACTCATGATCCATATTTTCAGCATCTTCACTTTGCCAAACTTTTAGAACTTACATTACAGTGCACATAGCATACACAGCTTTTAAAGCAAGACATATGAGCTTTGGAGTGAAAAATAATGCCTTTTTAAAAGTAAATGAGGCTGTGCATACAAAATAAATAAATAAATGCACAATGCTGTGTCAGTTTGGATAAATGAAATAATGCTGTCAGAGGTTTGATCAAATCAGTATTTTTTATAGGGAAACAGAAGTGTAATTTGTGTTTGCTCTGAAAGAGTTTGCTGTGTTCTACACATGCTGCCAACTTTTAGCAATGTCATCATTGCACCAACACAAATACACACATACAGGCACACACACTTAGACCCTGCTCCGAGGGGAATAGCCTGTCACTGTGTCTCCCCATCTTCTCAGCTCAGCAGTCAGCCAATGCACAGGGTCTGACTCATTTAACAAATGTGCAAAACGCTGCTGTTTATCTAATTGGCAGAAATGGGAAAGCATGCTGCCACCTCTTGATATTTGCCAGTGCAGGTTTTAGGTAATAGTTTAATTGTAATAAGCCTAGTTACGCAATAATTTACTGATTGTTGTTTTACCGGAATTTTGAATCTGTTACCGGGGTGACTCCTCTCGCCACACTCTGAATATTTAGCATACAAATGAACCCCTTTAACAAGCATTCACACACGAGTTTAAGGTTCATTTATCATGTTATGGGACCTCATTAATGTGGAAACAAAAACAAATAGCTTTTAATCATTTACAGAAAATTAGGAACGAGTTGCTTAATAGCTTAATTAGCCTTCAAATACTTTCTAAAGCAATTATGAGCTGTTGTACCTGAGGGCATGGATATGGATATGACTTTGCTTTTGAGGGTTAAGAGCACACTAGACACTGTTGCTGTCTGTCTACATGTAAACATGGCAACGTGACACAGCCTAGACGATTATAATGTGACCACCCCTTTTAGATCAACATCAGAGCAACATCACTGTGCAGATTTAATAGATTTAAAGATTCTTAAGGCTTCAGAAATGTACAGTATAGAGTGTCTTGTGTCCTGCTTTCCTCACACATAGCAAAAAAAAATCAGTTTTAAACAGTTAATTAAAAAATCATAATTAAAAATGCAGAAATCCTTTTTATTATTTGACAGCTTTTAATGCAGGGTTTTTTTTGTTTTTTTTACAAAACATTTATGGATAATGCCATTTAAAAGCATCAGTCATTTTATTTTAAATGCTTTAAAATCTATATTGATTTATTTCATTTGATGTGGAATGTTACATTGATATAAAAAACCCCAAAAAATCTTGATGCTATTGTATTTAAATTTGTTAGCTCCAGTGTAATAATGTCCAGTGTGGTTGTTTTTAGAGGCATTTGGAGAAAATGTATGTATTTTCCACTGCTGCAAACAATACCGTCTTTGTAAGTTTCCCGATCAGAATCAGAGACGAGTACAGACGAGTACGACACTGTAATTAAACACAACAGTGGTAGTAACTATTTGCTAAGGACTTCAGTTTGACTTTAGTCAAAAGTAGATTACGTTTAAATTTGCGGCATTTGCTCTTATCCAGAGCAGTAAAGAGTACAAATCCGTCATAATTACTCTTGAACACATGCATGAAAGTAAATGTGATTTAAGGAAATATGGCTTGGGACAATCTGCCTGCCATGGAAAGCTGTGTGCAGCCCTTCAGACTGTACAAATAGTGGTAAACCAGAAGAGAAAATGAAAGAACATATATTTCATATCATAGCATAATGTCACATTAAAACACTATAATCATTTTTAGATTAATACAATTATTTTAATTACTTGAACTGTTTAGTTGTTTTCATCCATAAATTCAAATCGCTTGATCATAAACTCACAATGTTTCAACTGCGTTATAAAGACATTTATAGGCACCGTTTATGTTCTCTCCAAAGAGTTTCCTTTGGAACTCAGAACACTGCCCGAGGAAATGCCTTTGGACAAGTGACCAATTAGTAGCCTCTGAACCAGTGGCTTGGAAAACTGACAATTGCCCTTGTTAGAAATGTGTAAATCTGAGCTATTTTGATCTGACTCCAGAGTAGAGTTCATTTCAGTTGAGAGTTGTTTTGTGAAGAGTCAGTTTCTCCACACCCTCAGAATGAGATTCCCTAATCATCAACTTCTGAGTTGACTTTCTGACTGTGAACTCTGACAGATCCAACATTAATCTCAGTCAGACTGCACTCTGGATCCACAGCACATTGAACTGCTGCACAGCTCTCTCTACATGCATCACCATCCTAAGGTTGGGTTTGCAGTCTCTCAGAATTGATTAAAAGCCCTTACTTCTTAGTCACTGAGAACACACACACAGACTTTTTTTTTTTTTTACTTTTAAGCCTTCCATCTGCAGCAAAAAAAAAAACCAGAAAAAAAACAGTCTTTAATATAGTTATTTAATAAATAATTAATTCCTTAAGAATTTATATGTATAAAAGGTAAGGAGAACTCGAAAATCAGTATAAAACATTTTATTAAGTGTATTTCACACTGATAAAGTGCATAAACGGTTATGCTTGCAAGGAAAATGTCCTAAAATTGAGCATTACACAGGATGCAACAATTGTTTTAGTCAGTTCTAACAATGGTTGTGCACTTTTCAGCTTTATGAGAAATGCATGAATCACTGAATTAGTTTGAATGGTTTTATAAATGTTGTACATTTGTTTTGTTCATATCAGGTATCAGCAATGCTTTTTTATTATTATTTGAAAATGAGGTATTCTAATAAACATGAAAACATGCTGAAATAAGAAAATTGAGCAAAGACCATTGTTTTAATCACAGGCCACATTTATATGGATTAAATCAAAGTGAAATATCTATAACCACACTCTGCAAGTGACCCTCATCTATTTTTAGACCTTTTTCTATTATTACTTAATCTTTTTGTGGCAATTGTCAGTTGACCTTATTATGAAAATTTCATGCACCATTCTCTACACTATACACTGCACAGTGTTGGTCATTATTTTAAAAAGTTTACAATGCTCCACCGCTGGCCCGGAGGCTACTGTCCATGCTCACACTGTCACTTTCCAGCACAGTGCAGACCGTGTCACAGTGTTGCAAGTAACAAGTAAGTCTCAAGTCTTGATACCCAAGTTAAAAATCTAAAGTTTGGACTTTTTTTAAAGTCCAAAACTTTGCCTTACTAAGCAAATCCCATACATTTTAAAGCATTTAATGCCTTTTAACACCGAACACCAAAAGTGGTGGTGACTTTAATTATTAATTATTCACTGTTAAATGGTATTATTTTTATGATATCTACATCTATGTTATATTTATAACCATGACAGACTGAAATAAAGTAGCAATAAAAAGCAAACATATTCTAAAGTACTACTGAATTTAAATAAAATATAAAGCAGGAGTGTAATTGGCCAAAGGTCAAAGGTCAGTTGGAAGCATTTTCTGTGACAGTCTTCAACAACACCCTTCAGATGTTCCTGGTATTTCGGTGACAAACCTAGATTACTAGCAGATCAGTCCGCTACTGTGTTTCAATCATGACTGTCCTGGCGAACAGTGGAAACTTAGAGTCAGTTCAGTGATTTTTAATAAACTGAAATGGTAACTATGCACCTGATGCTCAAAACAGCAACACTAACGAATTGGGCGTCAGCTAAAACAGCCACAAAAGAACACAATTTCAGATGACAAACAGCAAAACAAGTGTGCTGAACAAAATGAACGGAAAGTCTCGCATATTTGACTTGTTATTCAAACATCCCATCTCTAATGTCTCCTCCAGGAAACTAATTTAACTTAAAAACCACATATCTCCCACTCTGGGACTTGAACTGAAAATCCAAGTCATTACTGTTTGATTCAAGCGCTGTCAGAAGCCTTTTTGGATTTTGTCGAGTCTCAAGTCAAGTCTGACTGAGTTCAAGTCATGGTACTAGAGTCCGCACCTGTAATTTCTAGAATCTCCGAGGGTTACACAGTGCGTTAGCAGGAGCGTAGCTCTTCCTCCTGAGGTCAAGCAGCAGGTCTGACCAATTACTTCAATCTGAAAATGAAATTTAGAGCTGTTATCTCCCTTAACGTTGATCCAAAGATAACAACAGTCTCAAACAGTGGCAAAATGATACATTAGAGAAAATAAATCACCACTTACATGTACCACACAAATCATACAATCAAAACATGAACGATATCTCCTATAACGATTTACATTCTGACAAAAAGATGAACTGAGATCAGATTTCCTATGAAGAAAAAGTGAGGAGTACAGGGTTATTTTCAGCAGTCATAGCATAGTTATTTGAACGCAAAGTGCATTGCCATGGGAACTAAGCATATTAAAATAGGGATCATCAAAAGTGGTGTTAATCCGTACTAAATAATAATTTCAGAAATAGATCTTTAATAACAACTCAAAGCAATTACAATTAATATTATAACATTATGCATTTTAATGATTTTAGACTTGTCTCCAGCTACATATCTTGTGGTTCTCCCATAAACAAGGACATCCAATAGGAGCTCTTGGATGAGTTCAAGCACAATAACAGAGACACTTTGACAGTATGTGAGAGGAAAGAGCTGTGACTCAAGTGTGCTTTTATTATACAATGTTGGAGCTTATATAATGCTGCACAGGAAGATGTAAAGAAACTGTGATGCAAACACCGTGAATGTGAAGAATATTATGTGCAGCAATGCGAGCTTATTATAACAGTTCCATTGGCAGATCATCTATATGTGCTAATGTGGTGCTGTATCTCAACAATGCGTTGTGTAGCATATTTAACGATATTCAAACAAATGTGCAAGGACAACTGCCTATTCTTTTTCAGTCTACTCTTGAGGGTGCCTCTGGCTTTTTTGCTCGAAGAAAAAAAAAAAAATCTGAAACAAACAAAAGAAAAAAACAGACCCAACCTCTGCTGACCTTTCCAATGCATGGCTGCTGAAACATGAATTCACTAATGAACACCAAGCATGTGTTAATTTTTGTTTGAACAAATTTAATGCACAGTTTAGCAAAACATTTCAGCATGTAGCTTTGCATCACCTATTTTATTCCTGAGTTCTTCAGCTGAGGAAATTTTAAACAGGCAAATCATTGTTTAAATGGTAATTTTTTCTCAATGCCTATGGAGGTTTTAACTGTGAAAAGCCCATGTTGGTCTTCTTAATCTCTGTCCATTTGAAATGATAGAGACACCCAGGTGTGAAGCTGGCTTCTCATTTACCCCGACAGACACTGACTCACAGCTCTGCTTTGATGCACTTGTAATGAATCGCCTGGGCGACACACTTTAGGAGCCATGGCAACACAGCTTGTGGCAGAAGAAATGACTGGACCTCAGAAGCGCCACTGAGGAAAGCAAACCATGAGGCTTCTCACAGAACAATGCAGGGCTCTTCTTGATGCTAGAGCTCTGGGTGCAAATCAAAGGACAGCCAGCTTCATTGTAGATACACCTGCCAAGGCAGCATGTGCTGAGGTGATGCACATAAAGGCAAATGCTTGGGTTTTATTCTCACAGATATCTGAAAGGCAGCATTCCTAGACCTTTAGAGGTATTTTTTCCACAATAAACTTTAATTCTGAAATCATATCAAGAATAAAAAAAAAATTAGATTCACAGCTGGCAGAGAAGTCAGCTAAGGAATGGTTGCTATCTTACAGTACAAGGTTACACCATAAGCTTATAAGACTATGAATTTTTTTAAGATTGATCAAAGTAATATCTCATACCTAACTACATCCCAACACTTGGTCACCAAATTCCCCATATCTCAACCTGATAAAGTATCCATGCAATGTCTGATCCAGGGAGGCCCTTCCGTACAATTTTCTGTACATAAAGAGGAAATGGCAGTGCTCTAACCAATGTCTAACCAGCTTGTCTAGCATGGGAAAGGATGTTTGGGGGAAAAAAGAAGTGAACTAGGACTGATTTTAGTAACTAAAGACCTCTTGAGCCATAGGTCCATAGGCAAGTATCCTACCACTAGACCACCACCACCACCCCTAAACACTAGATGTTAGTTTCAGTTCCACATTTCTCTGGAATGGAGCATTTCACATTAAATTGTCTTTTTAAATTCTAATGATTGATTTCCCGTTACAACAAGAGCCATTTTGGTTTGGGAAAAAAAATTGCATTAGGACCTCAATATTAAGCCCTTACATGTCTGAACCATCTTGCACAGTCATTTCCAAGGCCTTTTCCTGCAGCTCACAGCATTGTCAGCTATGATATGACTTTATACAACAGGCCTTTCACCTAAATGACCTTCACTCTGCTAATAGCGCTGCCTGCAGAAAACGGGTATATAGCAAAAACGGTTTGAAATGGTTAGCTAGTTAGATTCTATCTTGCATTCTAACTTGCAAGTACAATAGATATATTAGTTGAAGTTTTGTGAGTCTTAATCACACGGATTTAAATGAACTTGTGACTTTGGATTAAATCTTCAAGTGGATTAGCAAGACCTTTTGGATCTCAATCACCACATTTTCTGCACGTAGCTCTTTAGTTCTGACCTTCATACTCTTTTTTCTGTTATAAAAGGCTTTTTTTTAAAGTCATGTCTTGACAGGTTTATAGGTTTACTTTTGTACAGTGCAATGCTAACAGTTAAACTGCATAGACTCTTTACAAAAGAGATTCCTTGCACTCACACCAAAGGAACACACCTCAAAGGCTTGAGGATTAATTTGAAAACCTGAAACTTGACTTGTGATCTCTTACCTTCTACTTATTACAGTGGATTGTAGGGGTGGAAGAAATCTGAAAGTTTTTTTTTTTTTTTTTTTCTGGAAGCATTCAAAAGCACTCACACATACTTGGGACAAAACATACCTGTTGATGAGTTTAAATGAGTTTTGAGATCAAAAGATTCCTGACAGGAGATGAAGTGCATGTTCAGTTGACTGAAGACCTATTGGCTTTTCACTTTTTCTTTTTAATGAAGTCCTTTGTTGACTTTGTTGACTTGTAAGTGTGTTTTGGATCATTGTCTTGCGGCGCGATGAAGTTCCTTCCAAGATATTAAGGCTGTTTCAGAAGCAGCCCTTAAAGCCCAAGCCATGACACTCTCTGGCTTTTCTGTCAGTGTGTCAATGTTAAGTTCAGCCCTGGTTTCCTCCTTTTTCAGGAAATTCCAAATAATTGTACTGGCTACAATGTTTGTGGCCTGATTCAAATGGTTTTTCTCCTCTTTTATCAGCTTCAAAATGGGCATGCTTTTTCCCAAGGGGCTCTCCGATTTTCTTTGTGTTACTATGTAATATGTAGTTTAACAAATCTAGACGTAAATACCAGGAAATGCATTATTTCAGTGCATACTGAAGGCAAATGAAGTGGCCTTACTTTTTCAATACCTGAAAATGGTTTAAATCCTTAAGTATATTATGGTTTCAGCTATCATGGCATTCATTTTATTAATGAATACAGCAGTGATATATGGCCTTGTCTTGGCTATCTGCCACCTGTATAGAAGCTGTTTTCTCACTCACTCTGATTTCATCCACAGCTCCGGACAGCCACCAATCATGAGAGGATGTTTCTTGAGGACCCATCGAGGCACTGTAAAATGTCTTAAAGGTGGCATTTGGGGGCCCATGAAAAGGTCATGCAGACCGTTTCCATTCTATATGGGCCCACTGAATTAATCATAGTAAAAAATTTGGCTGTGCTCTAACTCTCTACACCTCTAGCATGCATAACAGCTACACATATTTACTAGGAAAATGTTGGCAAGTCAACAGAATTTTTCCCATACTGTTCCCAGAATAAATAGACAAACCTCTTTGTCCTGCTGAATTTACAGTCATGCATAGATTTATGTTCTATTAAGTGTAGATGCATGTTTCATTTAGAAAAGAGCACAAAATATTTTGGTAATTTTGTTTTCATATGGATGGAACTATATTGCATCGGTGTAAGTAGATATGAGATAAGCTCATCATTCCAAATGAATCACTTTGCTGACTTAAATTGAGGACTAGAATCTTCACACCCTGATATTTTTTGAGTCTAAAGGAAACTGTTTAAAGAATGTCCCCTTGGTGCCACAAAAACAGTGCTGCCTGTCAAGACATTGATGCCACAAAACCTCTGAAGATGTGCTGTGGTGTAACGATGTAGTGGTGTCGTGGTCTGGACATCAGTGCAGAGCCAAGAAGAAACTTTAATATCATCACTGTGTACAGAAACACAACATACAAAGAAGCGTTGACACGTACAGACTAGCAATGACCGATGCTCTGCTCTAGTTCAGTGGGGCTTTTAAGGCCAACCCTAATGAAGCACACTTGTTCCCTAAATGGAGACACTGTGCACCTCATCCCGAGCTGGGCAGAGTGCCATCTGCTGTTACATGTGGTATCTGCCATTAAGACATACCCAGAGCAGAGACCCGGAAAGGAGGACGTTAAACACCCAGTTAACAGAAAGTCCAACTGATTTCTTCCAGGAACAAAGCATGCCCTGTTGTCACCATGGTCCTCCTGACGAGTTTTGAAGGCAGTCCCTGAAGCCCCGCCCTTTTCCCCTGGCAGGCTGGCTTGGACGCATCTCCTGAGACCCCGACTGTCTCCAGCGGTATGGCTTGAAAGCAATCCTTGAAGCCCCGCCCTCTTCTCTGGCATTCGGGCTTGGATACAGTTCCTAAAGCCCCACTCTCCTCTAGCAGGCGTGGACAAACACAAAAAGGCACCATCCTTCTTTGCGGGCTTGTGCATAGTCGCAAACCTCCCGCTCTTCCTGACGAGTGTGGACGCCGACTCCAAAACGCCTCGCCTTCTCTGACAGGCAACAACTCTGTCCCAAACGCCCTGTTTTTTCTCAAGTAGGCTTATGTAGAAGCCTCCTCTATGTCTGACGTGATCACCAGTGCCAAAACCTCACCTTCCCAGATGGACAGGTCCGCCAGCGCTGAAACCCCGCCTTACCAGGTGGACATGAAAACCAGTACTGAAACCCCGTCTTCCAAGTTTAACATGAGCGACAGCACCGCATTCCTGCCTTCCCGGGCTGGCTTGAATGACAGCACCGAAACCCTGTCTGTGTAAGCTGATGTGGGTAACCGCGCAGAAGTCCCGTCTACCTGGGCTGCTGTGAGTGACAGTGCCAAAGCTCTTTCCACCTGGGCTAACGTGAGTGACAGCGCCGACGTCCCGCCTACCTAGGCGGACCTAGCAGTCTCACCACATTGGGACTGACTAGGGAGCCGACTTCGCAGCCTCCTTTTAGTGGTGAACATGGCAGGTGTCTTGGACCCACCTCGCAGAACTAGCGCAGAAGCTGACTTTGCAGCATTGCCCCACCCCGCTGCTAGAGCCGGAACTGGTGTAACCTCAGCCCTTCCTGGGAGGGAAGTGGATGTCAAAAACCACTTTAGCGCCGCGCAACCTCAACGAACCCTGCCTCCAGCACTGGGGAGGTCTGGTGGGTCTTCTCCTCGGCTCACGATGTCCATTGGTGATCGGTCATTTCTGTACCGGTGTAGTGGTATCGTGGTCTGAACATCAGCGCAGAGCCGAGAAGTTATTGCTTAAAACTTTAATAACACTGTGCATAGAAACACAAAATACTAAGAAGCGTTGACATGTACAGACCAGCAATGACCAACGCTCTAGCTCAGTGGGGCTTTTAAGGCCAACCTGTTCCCTAAATGGAGACCCGGTGCACCTCATCCAGAGCTGAGCAGAGCACCATCTGCTGATACATGTGGTATCTGCCATTAAGACATTATCAGCAGATATTTTAAGATCCGTGTTTTTTGAGCTGGGGCCTCTATGGATCAAACTATTTTTTTCCAGCACTTCCCAGTGATGCTTGATGGAGTTGAGATCTGGGAATTTAGGAGGCTCACCTTACATTCCTTGTTTGATTCCTCAAAATATTTCTGAATATTTCTTTCAGTATGGCAAGGCTCGGCAACAAAATCTGAACTCAATAAAAATGTTTGTTTACAAATTTTTATTGTGGAATGAGTGATAATTGGTTTCTTGCTGTTTGGTTGTTGAGTCCCATTTAACCTTAACTAATTTTCACAACTGAACAGATTTCAGAACAGACTGCTGGTTAAACATTTCTTTAAAAAACCTGATTTCCAGACATTCTTGCTTTTATATATCAGACATGGTCTAAGCCACACCAACTAGTTCTGTATTGAGAGTAATTACACACCCAGCATTCAAAGCGAGGCCTATAGTTCTAATTTAATTAATTCAATTGGGGTCATTCAAAATTCATGAATGGCCCAGAGGTAAGGGATGAAAATACGTTTACAAAATGATAATCCTCTATATGTTTAAAGATGAGGGGTGGCAGGATGCAAGTGAGAGTTTTATCTATTTATGTCCAGGTTAACAGAAGCAACAAGCCATGAGGCTGTGGCAAACAAGATAACCATGATAAAAATAATAACAATAATAATAAAGAAATTAATACATTATAAATTAGACCAAATACAAAACGAAATAGAGGTGAAATCTAAGGAGCAGAGCCACAAAAAAATATAAGGGAAAAAAGCAATGGGATGGGAAAAACAAAAACATTCTAAAGTATTCTATGAGACACAAGGAGCAACTATGTGAGTTCATAACACAGTAAGGCTGGAAAAAGTGTCATATATACTCAGACTTAGAGCAACCTTTCCACCTTTTCTCTTTTTCAGAAAGTTTCACTGCCACCAAGCAAAAACAAACAAAAAAAAATTAAAATAACAAAGACAACATTCTTGACATGCTCATGACAATGGATAGTTAAAAATTAAAGTAAGCTCAAAGGAAGGAACTACCATGTGATTTAAACCCAGGATAAGGTTTGTTACATTTACAATTACAGCATTTAGCAGACGCTCTTATCCAGAGTGACTTCCATGTCCTAATTACAGGGACAGTCCCCCTGGAGCAGCTCAGGGTTAAGGGTCTTGCTCAGGGACCCAGTGGTAGTAGTGCTGGAGGTGGAATTTGAACCTGGGACTTCTTGAGCCCTTGGTCCATAGGCAAGTACCCTACCACTAGACCACCGCCACCCAAAATGTTGGACAGTAAACAGTTTGAACTTCACACCAGTAGCTTACCATTAGGTTCCCATGAACAAGCAACCATTCTCGTCACTGCTACCCTGAGGCTGGAAATTGTTGCACCATGCTGCACGGTGTCACGGTGTTGTTAAAATATTATTTCTGCTGCTTACATACCTACATAACATTTGTTATTGATACTGTTTTTTTTTCTTCAGAATTAATTAATTCAATAGGTTTTTTCATTTTTCATATCAGCTTATCTGGGACCAATCATGGTGGTCGGTGGCTGGGGGGGGCGTCTGTGTTAGACCACATGTTCCATTTCCTGGACACTTCCTTCAGCTCCCCCTGGGTGATCCTGCAAACCAGTATAACCTCAACTCCCAACAAGAAACTATCTGGGAACACAGTCAAAAGCTTTCTCCAGACCCATAAAACACATGTAGACTGAATTGATAAACTCCCATGAACCTTCCAGTGTCCCTGCAAAATGTGAAGTTCTGCTATACTATTGGTCTGCTGTTCCACAGCCAGTGCAGAATCCATATTGTTCCTCCTAAATCTGAGGTTAGACAATCAGTTGATGTCTCCTTCCCAGCCCTGTGGTGTAAGATTTTCTAGGGAGGCTTAGCAGTGTGATACTGCAGTACACTCTCTGGTCCCTCTTTTTGAAAAAAACTGCAGCCCTGTCTCAGTGTCCACTGCCACATGTCCCTGGTTCACTCTCACTACCTGCTTTACCAGGTCTGTTTGACAGCCTCTCAGCCATCAGATCCAATTCACCACCATCACCATCAGTTGAAAGCTATGCCCCTGTCTTCACTACAAAGTGGATCACCAGCAATTTATGAGCTGCCTTATATGCAAACGTGGTGTTTATTATGACTGCCAAGTTTGCAGAGGCATGCAAACCCCTCTACACCACAATTAGGGTGTGATTCTTGGAGGGATCTTTCAATAACATTAAATGGCTTTTTTATACATCTAAGGCTAAACGTGTTTGATTAGCACAATGACTGCCTGAATACTAGCTCTGATTTTACTAACAGTGAGAGCAATACACATGCAAATTACTTGGCTTCAGTGGTTGTCGCTTCTTGTCTCGGACAGAAAATGCCTTCTGCATTTGTTCAACATTGAGGTGGAATTGCATGGTGCTAGTCTCACTGTAATTTAACATGAATAAACATGATGCTAAATGGCATAATATTAATTTTAACATTATTTTAAAATGTTAAATAATTTAATTCAATTAAAGTGTGGAAAATTCAAAGTCTGACATGTTTTAATTAATCAAATTTAGAGTCAGATTTCTATATATATGGTATTTATGAAACAAGCAGAAAAGGATTTACTCAGCTTTTTCAGCATGATCTGTAGTCAAGGTAATGTGCTTTCAGAGGGCACCATTTTGGAAAAGCAGTGCACCACTAAGCACTGTTAAATGACACCTTAAGGCAGTGATGGCCTAGTAGTTAGGTACGTGACATCATGATCTGAATGTTCTTGGTTCCAGATGAGTTCCAGACCCGTTGATTACCCTGAGATGCCCTTGATATCGACCCCCACTGAATATATGACTGCCTACTGCTAGACTTTGGTGGATAAATGCAGAAGCGTTTTGTGGCGGAGCAATGTATGCTTTGCTTTGGTGTGTTCACAATGGCATGTAGTCACTTTCACTTTAACAGTAAACTCGAGCGTACAAGTTCACTCCCCATTTTCAATTCTGTGTAACTGTCTGGCATTTAACTCACTCTCAGATACTTCTGAAAAAACAAGAGCTGTCCATATATCATTGAATACACAGGTGAGCCAGAATCAAACTTCAGCTGTGCTATGTATGTGCTCTGGCAGCTAGCACCACAATGGTCACCACTTTTCAAGCTTGTAAAAACATCCATCCACCCTTTCAAATATTCATTTATGTGATCATCTGCAGGGAATTTGAGGACTATGTTAGTCCTCATGGGGAAAATGCATTTAAAGGGAAACCCTACTAAATCAGCTTTATTTTAATATTTGGTTCAAGGTCGCTCTTGATAAGTGTCTGCTAAATACCGTAAATGTAAATGGCTTCATGAAAATATAAGCAAAATTGTCATTAACTAATTACATTGATATGGAATTTATTGTGTTGTAAATCTGTCCAGTTTCTGGTCTGCATGTGGTAGAGCTCACTTGTCTATACCTGCTTAGGAACCACTTTGAATAAATCTAAAGCAGTTTTCCATTGGGTGATTGGAGATTTGAACCTTTTCTGTGTCCTGTCAAAATAAAAGTATTCCCACAACAAGTATAATGATTATGTTCAATAAAAAACAAACCAAAATTACAGACATGTTTTGTTCCCAGAAATCATCAGGATTTCTAGAAGGGAGTTTGAAAAAGTTCCTAATGCTTTCTATTATGTCCCAATAAAGTCTCTGGTTTCAGAATGCATGTCAGCATAATCTCGGAGGGTTTACAGTAAGATGCAAATCACTGGTTAACTTCAAGAACAGAAAGGTCAGGTCAGTTTGATAAAAAGTACTTCAAAAGTCCTGGATAGACCTGGGAAGACTTGCACTTCAGTGATGGAAAGAGGAGAGTGTGGTTAAAAAAGGAACAGCTCATAAACGTACTCATAAGCTCCTCTCTCATCTTTGAAAAATGATGGCATGAGCATGTATGACTTCACACTTTATTGAGCCCCCCAGCCATCTGATCCAACTCTCCACCATCAGTGTCCAGAAAATGGCTGAAAAATCTGATGACACAACTACTAATCAGACAACTACTAACAATTTATGAGCTGGCTTATATGCAAACGTGGTGTTTGTAAAGATCGCCAGGACTTCAGAAGCATGTAAACCCTCTAAACCACAATTGGGGTGATTCCAGGAGGGATCTTTCAAAAATATTAAATTCATTTTTTTATACTTCTAAACCTAAAAAAAAAGCACAATGATTGCCAATTATTAGCTCTGACTAACTAACAGTAAGTGCAATACACATTCAGATTGGTTTCAGTGGTTGTCACTTCCTGTCTCAGACAGAAAATGCCTTCTGCACTGACACAGCTGTCCTAATGTTCAGCACTGAGGTGGAATTGAAGGGTGGAAACAGCTGCAAGAGTTTTTACATAGGCGAAGCTTATACGAATCTCTGTTTTTGAAATACTCCAGTAATGGAAAGAGGAAAGTGTGGTTTAAAAAGGAACTGCTCATAATCCAAAGCTCCTCTCTCATCTTTGAAAAATGATGGCATGAGCATGTATGGCTTGACTTTATTGATGATGTGGCTGACAGCATCAGCAGGATGAGTTCTGAAGTGTACAGAAACATCTCAGTTTCTCAAATACTTCAAAACTGAATGACGTGTCACCTTGCAGTAGTACAATGACCAAAAGCCTATTGCTTTTGAGGGTCAAAAAGTGGACATGTTGGAAACTTTCTTAGTTAATCATCATATTTGAACTTTGAATGTTGATGTTTGCATTCACTACAAAGAAAAGATATCCTAGCAGACAAAACTTTGCACTTTGTCAATATAGCTAATATTTTTCATAAAGAGATTTCACTAGATCAAATTCATCAGGACAAGGGAAGGATCAATCATATTTATTTCTATAATAAGCACAAAAAGATAAACATTTGATATCTTGAATTTTGCAATGTTTCACTCAGTGATGAATGAGATTGATAGCAAAATGAAACTGGGAGACAATTAGGACATCTGAGCTGCGTTATTTACCTTATGAGTAAATACTCCAGTTCTATCTGACACAATGCATATTAACCTCAGAGTTATTCTCTCATTTTAAATCCACTTAGCTCAAGTAGAGTGTCCAAAACACATAATGTCATTGTCCAATTACTTACAAGCTGCACTGCAGGTGTCCCACTTATTATCACCTGCCCCTTCAGCCTGTTATAAGATGAAGATGGTGACAGCCAATGGGTGACCCCAGGTGAACGGTGAAGGTGTTAAGTGGTTAATGAGGAAGGCCCCATTCATTCTGTCGTCCAGCAGTGTCACAGCACAGGTGCACTGCTGAGTTACTGTAAATGTGCCACAAACAGATGACTCACACTATCTCTCCATGTTTTTTTTCCTGCAGTCCCCCATTGTGACATTTTAACAACAAACTGAATTACCTTTACACCTTAACTCGTTCATTACAATTACAATTATCTTTCTATCAAGCATATTGCTGCATTTAGTTATTAAATGCTTGTTGCTAAAGGTGTAAAAATACAAACAAGAATAAAACTTTATCTAAAAAATCACCCATATTTTCATAAAAGCACTTAAAAGCTCTTTCAAAAGTCAATTATTCAATATGAGAAATGAGATGGTAGTTTCGATTTTTAATTTTTTTATTTAAAAGTTTTACATTTCTGGTATTTATCTAAAAATATTAAAATTACACAAACATAGCACTTGGCTTGTCTGAGTACCCAGTTTTGAAACTATGAAACCACCTTTCTGAAACCACCTATGAAACCTTTCATAATTAGTTGCACAGCCTTTGTTTGCAGTACATTGCAAAATTGTTCTTCTTCTTTAATGATGGTTTTCAGGCTGTTACTACAGTGTCTTACAAATGTTTTTGGTTTTTATTTTTTGCTTTGGAGAGTTTCTTTCATTGTCAGGAAGTGAAATGTACATTCAACTTGTTTAAGATCTGGAGATTGACTTGGCCAGTCAAAAAAACTTTCCACTTTTCAAGTTATTTGTTAACTTGTTAAAGTTTTGGATAATCTTACTGCATAATAAAGTTCCTCCTGTAAATTGGTTCTGTAGACTTTAGAATCCATTCTGCTGCTACCATTGTGAGTTTCATCATCAATAAATATTACTGAGACTTTTTCAGAAGCAGCCATGCAAACCCAAGCCATACCTTCAGCATGCCTCACAGATAAGCTTGTATGTTTTGAATAATGAGCATACCCATTCTTTCTCCCCTCTTTAGCCTTTCCATCACTTTGGTAGATAACAATCTGTCTCCTCAGTCCATAAAACTTTGTTACAGAAACTTTGTAGCTCATCTCTGTACTTCTGATCAATCAGATTTTTCTCATTCGTACTGCTGATGGCTTATTTGCATCCCTGAATTTACACTTTTTCCCTACAGTCAGCCCTCTCTTTTCCCACAGCTTTCACCCAGCCCTTCAACTGAGAGTAAATATGAAGACACACCAGTATTAGAACAAACGCCTGTCAGCTATTCATGTTCTTTCACTTCTGCTTACTTAAAATAATGGTTGGTCTGATACAAAAGGTGCTATGTTGTATGTTATTTAAGCTGTCCAGATGTGAATGCTAGGAACCCAAATCTCCTCAGTGCATCGCAAAAATATATGGATTGGACTTTCTGAAGATCTGTCTGAAGATTCTTCAGGTAAAGAAGTGACATTTCCTACTAAATGCTGGAGCCCATTCATTGTTCATTAACAGCATTATAATCTGCATGAAGATTCTAATGAAAGTGACTATTCTTGTCATTGCGAGGTCACAGCACAGCACAGCACACAGTGAACCACAATGAAAGTGGACCTCCTGCATTTAACCTCATGCACACAAACACCATGCAGCTGGGGTAGCTATGAAAGCTACCAAGGGAGCAGTGCCGGGGACGGTACCTTGCTCAAGGGTACCTCAGGGCAACCTACTGGTAAGGGGCTTGAACCCACAATCTTCCAATCCTGTGGCCAAACTCCCCAACCACTAGGCCACTGCTGCCCCAGAAATGGAGATGCAAGGGATTGAACTCTGGACCTCATACATGCAAAGCATGCACTCTACCACTGAGCTACATCCCCCAGCCTTTACTTAACGAAATTACTATTAGATTGGACTTTTTTAATCAGTTACTTGCCTGACTAGAGTTCAGTCAAAACTTGTTATCCCTTCAGTATCAAACAGGCGAATCTCTAAAAATGGATGTGCTCTCTATGGCATGGTTACGAGGTAACTGGTTACGAAGGAGCAGTGACCTTTCCGTAACTTTTTTCACACTCATCTAAGAGTCACCATGTGACTCTTTCTCTGTACAAGATGGAACAAAGGCAGGCATGACTGATACTCCTGGTTAGATGAGATGTATCACCCACACTGTGAATGATTGTCAAGAACCAGGACAGGAGATAGATACTAGTGGTTAAAAATGATTGAATTGATTTAGTTCCTGTTTGGTCTTTAAGTAGAAGTAACCTTTTTGTTTTACTTCCACACTAACAAGGATTGATTGATTAGATTGATTCTAGTGGTTAAAAGCGGTTTATGTGAATAAGACATTCTTAATGGGCCAGTACTAACAAATTAACAGATGAATAATTGATTTGATTTAGCTCCTCTTTGGTTTCTAAGTGGAAGTGGTCTATATCAGTACATGTGCACATATAAGGCAGGAGATTGACACTAATGATTAAATGTGATTGATTTAGATCCTCTTATGTCTCCTAATATAAGTAATTCATCTCAGTCCTATACTTTTGGAAAGCGGTATGGCAATAAAAAGGTTTTTTAATGATTTTAATCTAACTTCAGCTAATATGATACTGAAGTGGTATCACAAGGAGGGCTTGGGAATAAAAGTATCTGAGTGATTAATGGATGTTAATGGACTGGGTATTGGATATTTTTGTCCAGTCCAGTTCCACGTTTTGTTTGTTTCTTTTTACTATTTTTTTTTTTTTTACTGTGCCACATTGACCACAACCTGTAGGAACGAGAAGCTAATTAAGACATCCAAATGTCTATATTACAGGTAAAAACAATAAAACCTGTAATATGTTTAGCACCCGTATATAGCTACAAGATGTTGCTTACTCCGTATAAAATAATTTCTCTTAGGGTTAAAAGAAAAATGCCATTCCACATTCTTTGTTTTAAGCATGTAACAGAGAAAAAGCATAAAGCTTGGCTTTCTGGATTCCAATATCTGTGTTCAATAAAAAAGTGTTTATCTTTCATCTACAATTCTGCCATTTCCATGTTCAACTTCATCACTGAGATTTTTAGAGTATTTAAACTATTGAAACTTGTAACCAGTTAACCATAGAACACTCATTGTAGTTTATCAAGAGCTAATGTATGTGCACATTTTAACCATCTGTCTTCCTCCACTGTGAATGAAAAATCACAAAATGAGTGACAGAAATGTTGTTAAATAATTATTCTATGGATTCATTTGGCAGCTGTGCTCAGTTATATTCAGGCTGTAATTGTACACCACTGTCAAATGAGATCATTGGATATCTTAATCGACATCATTTGTTCCCCCTGCTATGCCCTGGACAATTAACCTTCTGCGCTCATTTAGTGCAACACCTGCACACATTGCTTTTGCTTTGCATGTACTCCTTGTATTATGCAATTCATTGTAACTCATTGTTTTAGCTTAGACTGTTTGTTGTAATCACATTCTAGTCTATTTCCACGACTCCTAATGGTTTAGAGCTACTTTAACTTGCTTAAGGCTGTTAAGTAGGGCTCAAGCAGTTGGCCTGTTTTGATGAGATAAGGGAATGATTTATCTTTGTTCTTGCATTTTGTCTAACCCTAATGAAATCTGTTAAAATATCTTAGTTATTGTCATTAGGCATTTGTATTTATACCTTTGGAAAGGTGCCTAACAGTGATATGTACAGTTCAAAAGTACTGCAGCAACTATTTCCTGATTCTTACATCAAAAACTGGGTGGTGGTGGTCTAGTGGTAGGGTGCTTGCCTACAGACCTATGGCTCAAGAGGTCCCAGGTTCGAATCCCAACTCTGGCACTACCACCACTGGGTCCCTGAGCAAGATCCTTAACCCTGAGTTGCTTCAGGGGAACTGTCCCTGTAATTAGGACATGGAAGTCGCTCTGCATAAGAGTGTCTGCTAAATGCAAAAATGTTTATTTACGCAAAAACATTTGACCTTTTGTATATGGCATTCTGGGGCTTTTCTCCCTTCAGTCTTCTACTCATGAGATGAATGCATGTTCATTATGCATTAAGCTATATTTAAACACAATTTTAATTCATTTCAGTTGATTTTTGAAAGTTAACATTTTATGTCTTCTATAACTCTATCCTTGATGAATGAATGAAAATTCAATCGGGTCTTTGTCCCACTTCATATTCTTCCTTCCTCTTTTGTTTCCTTCATAGTTAATGATGACCATAATGTTTATAATGACAGTAGTTTTGGTGACTCTGCATATGGCTTGATAGCCCGATTTGGGACCAGAAGTATCTGCAGCATATTAGACAGGTCAGAGAGAATGTAGAGCTCTGAGGTGAATCCTCAAGTCCTTCTTTGGCAAATTTGTGTGGCTGCCTTATCAACACAGCAATGAAGCTTTTCCTGCTCTCACACAGAATTGCACCTTTGAAGATTTTTCATCTTCGAGTCGGTTATGAACCAGGATCTCCCAGCTTTTAAGGTCAAATCCAAAGCTCTTCAAGAAGGCTTTCATTGTGTCCCTCTGGTGCTTTTTGGGACCATTTTGCACTTTGACACTGCCATTATTCAGCCTGCCAAAGAAGACTTGTTTTCACAGTGCTTTTCAGGGCATTTTGATCACATGGTCAGCCCATCTAAGCTGCGCTTTTATAAACAGTTTGGGGATAGCAGGAATAAAGTGCCATTGTTGAGGATTAATCAGACAGTCTGGGTTAAAAAGACTCAGTTCCATAACTGCCTAAAGACTGATAAGGCTTTACTCCTTGACAGGAGAGCTGGTAATAGGAGAGCATGGTAGACCTCCAATTTCATCTTCTGCTTGATGCCTGTCCTTACCAATTGCAAATATGTCCAAACGCTGCAGTGGCAGCAGTGGCTTTTTCATTACAGACTAGGTCCCAGGACAAGAAGGATTGGCCCCATCACTGCTCCCCGGGAGCTGGATATATTTATGCTGCACGGTGTGTACTGGTGAAAAGCAGAGGTTTCACTTTGTTGTGTGAAATCATCTAACTCATCTAACACTGTGCTGTGTTTCACAATGACACACAGTCACTTTCACTTGCCTTGAAAATATAGATGTTAAATTCTTTATCTATGTGTACACCCTGAGAAAGGGCACTTCCAAGGTAAGTAAACTTGTCAATGGCTGAAATTCAGAATTCAGTCTTTCAGAAACAGTGGGCTCAGAATTGGCTAGTACAAAACTTTAGTACTTTTTTCTACCCTTCTCTAGGTGTTCAATCAGACCGTTCAAAAGGATTCCTGTCAGCAATTTATAATAGGGAAATGCCTCTGTGGATTTCACAGGTCTGCCAATTGTCTGTTGCCTTGTAGAGATTAATTATAGTGGCATTTCTAAACTTCTGGGGAATGGCTTCTAAATTTGACCATGAAATGATGGTCAGTGTACAATTCAACACCATACAAAACCTTGGTCACCCTGATACCCTGAGCCAGTCGCTCCTCTTCTCAATCGTGTATTCAATAAAGTGCCAGTGGTGTGAACATGGAAGTTCCCATGGAACTCTGGGACTGAAATCACTATTAGGAGTCTCACAGATCTGACTCAGGAATTAGTGATTACTTGAAGGTCATCCGCTTGGTTTTGATCATCTCAAAGTTGGTAGGGCACAAGCACTGATGATGGTGTCTACATTTTACAGTCAATTATACCTTTGGACAGGTTCTATGACTTGCACAGGCAAATTGGATTACAGTAAGGAGGATTTGCACAGTGTAACCCTCACTCCCCTGACCAACCCCAGTGGTCAATAGTCAATAATCATAGTCAAGAAAGTTGGTAGAGTTTTAATTTTATCTGCTGCCTAGGATTCAGCTGCTTCTAACTGTACAGACTCAACAGAGAGGTTAAGCCTGGTGCCCTTCGATGATTGCAGCTAGAGGGCCAGCGAAGATGGAACAAGCAAGAGGCACACATAGGATGTCAGAGAATCTGGCTCACATTTAAATTTAAGTCCCTGAAACAGGAATAAAATAGAATAACATATAATTGAAATTATTTTTGCTTATAATCTGTTAAATCCCTTATCTGATATATTTAGCTTCTTTTTTGTCTTTTTCACAAATTTTTACCAGTGATTATGGGGCTGATTTTTCTTTATATTCAGTAATACTGAATATAGTCATATTTAAATTTTTATTATACATTGGTTTTAAAAACTTTAAATAACTATTGCAAAAGTGTGCAATCTGAATGTGTATATTTGCATTCTGTTTGGCTCCTTTTTCCTACTGACTGTATGTGTCTTTTATTATTTATTTACATAATACATGAATTTACATGGAATACATTAGTTTAGAGGGTAAGTTTAACCATTAAATCATATATATATATATATATATATATAAATGTGGGGGTATGATTCAATGTCAAGTGAAATACCTGAAAACTCTACTTCAGTACAGAATTAGTATTTTGTCACTTCTGTTCTCTGTGTTGGTATTGTTTAAGGCCCATCATTTTTCTTAAAATTTGATTTTACTTATGATAATTATTATAATTTTTTGCCCAAATAAAAGTCACTTATAATATCAAAACTTTTCAAATCCATATTTGAATTATTTACTACATGCACCTTCAAACCAGCATCAGTTCTTCTGGCCCCCACAGAGCCCTGATCTCAACATCATCCAGTGTGTCTGGATTACATGAAGAACAGAAGGATGTGAGGAAAGCCTACATCCACAGAGAAGATCTGTGGTTAGTTCTCCAAGATTGTATTGAGACAACCTACCAGCGGTTCCTTCAAACTGTGTGCAAGTGTGCCTAGAAGAATTGATGCTGTTTTGAAGGCAAAGGGTGATCACACCAAATATTGATTTGATTTAGTTTCTCTTTTGTTTATTCCTGCACATTTGTTGATTGATGAAAATAAATGATTCACACTTCCATTTTAGAAAGCATTCTTTGTTTACAGCATTTTTTCACACCTGCCTAAAACTTTTGCACAGTTTTGTATATGTGTGTGTGTGTGTGTTTTGTGTGTGTGTGTGTGTGTGTGTGTGTGTGTGTGCACGCATATAAAGAGACATAAATATAAGATTAATACCTAATTATATTAATGAATGTAATACTTTCATTCTGCTGAAAAGTTGGACTTATAACTCAGGTATGATGATTTTAGAATTTTATTTTCATAAAAACTCTTTGCACTTTGAAGTGTGAAGAGTATGAAATTAGCAATAAGGCTGAACAGAGTGAGATAAGATTTTTTGCCCCAAGTAATTTTGGACCAAGTCTATTGGTCCAACAACTTTTCACTCAAAGTGAACCGGCAATGAAATATATCAAGATACACCACATATGAATTGGGCCGTGTTGCTTTGTTTTTGACTTTGTTTTGTAATCTCTTTGTTCTTGAAAACACTAATTAAATATTACTATTAACTATTAACAGTAGTAGTAGAATTATAGTATTACTGGAATTGCTCCTAGTCTTTAAAAATATTTAATGTTTTAATATTTGCATTTTTATATTTAATAGTTATTAAATTAGTTGATTAAAACAATTTAAAGGTCACCCATGTTATTGGCTGAGTGTTGTGTCTGGTTTCTTCCAAGCTAATGCCATTTTCTTTCTCAAAAAGCATTTGGCTTAAGATAGAATCTCGATGAATTAATTTGCTTTTTCTTTCACCCTGGTAAGCTTACCCGCTGAGCTGCTAGGTCTCAGGGCTTTGGGGAAACTTGATATTTACAGCTTCCAGGGCCTCTGGGGAAACGCCAGACATTACATCAGTATTTTGCTGTTGACAATTGCTAAAAAAATTATATATATATATATATATATATATATATATATATATATATATATATATGTGTGTGTGTGTGTGTGTGTGTGTGTGTGTTACACCAATGGCAAATCTAGCAGAGGCAAAGGCATCTTGTTCTTGTCAGACAGCTTTTGGACGGCAGAGCTCAGAGAAGTCATGTTGCATCTGCCCGGAAGGCCCACAGCAAGCATACAGGCGTTAAACCCCAACAAATCTGTGACAAGTCAATCCCGCCGGACCACATTCTCTCTCCAGGCTCTGACTGACATCACAGTGGGAATGAGGAGGACTGTGTGATTGAAAGGATCAGTCATACAGCGCAGAGGGAGCAGAAGAAAAAGGGGCGATGGCCATAAGTGTCCCTTTTACCTTGAAGGGAAAACAATAGTCATATTTAAGCAAGATGTCAGAAATGTCAGAATCAGTAAAGTGGCAAATCAAACTTTTGATTCAAACTATTGCCTGTTTAAAGATACTTTTACTGAAGGCACTTTTGCTTTCTGGTCATGCATGTGAAATTCAGTTGTTTTGGAACTGTAAGTGGTGTCTGGAAAACCTCTTGGTGCTGCAGATTTACTGTGAACTCCAGAATAATTTTTAGCACATATGGAGAGATGAATTCAGGGATAAAGCTTGATCTTGTACTCAGCATAAGAAAAGAAAAAGCAAATTTGAAGAGAGACAAAAAGATTTAAAAATAAATAAATAATTTTAGGCAGGTGTGAAAAAATGCTGTAAACAAAGAATGCTTTCAGAAATATAAATAATGATTGTTATTTTTTATCAGTTTACAAAATGCAAAGTGAGCGAACAAAAGAAAAATCTAAATCAAATCAATATTTGGTGTTACCACCTTTTGCCTTCAAACCAGCATCAGTTCTTCTAGGTACACTTGCACAAAGTCAGTGATTTTGTAGGATTATAGTCGGTGTCTGATCAACCAGTTTACCAAACAGGTGCTGATGATCATCAGTGTCACACGGAGAGTTTGAAACACAGTCATGTTTGGAACAGCAGAAACCAGCAGAAGAGTTCCTTCAAAACTGTGTGCAAGTGTACCTAGAAGAATTGATGCTGTTTGCAAAAATGATCACCAAATATTGATTTGATTCATTTACTCTTTTGTTCATTCACTGCATTTTGTTGATTGATGAAAATAAATGATTAACACTTCCATTTCTGAAAGCATTCTTTGTTTCCATTTTTTTCACACCTGCCTAAAACTGTACACAGTACTGTATATATATATATATACACACACACACACATATACTCATATATATATATATATATATGTAAATGATTAAATGAAGTTGATGCTGGTTTGAAGGCAAAGAATTAGCAGCTTTGATATTTGATTTGATTTAGATTTTCTTTTGTTTGCTCACTTTGCATTTTGTAAACAATAATTAGTTGTATTTCTGAAAGCATTCTTTGTTTACAGCATATTTTCCACACCTGCCTAAAACTTTTACACAGTACTGTGTGTATAATGTGTGTATATAAATATATATATATATATATATATATATATATATATATATATATATATATATATATATATATATATATATATATATATATAGATAGATAGATAGATAGATAGATAGATAGATAGATAGATAGACAGATATAGATGGTCTATTAACGTTGCCTTTGTCATTGTAAAACCACAAAAAGCAATACATCACATGAACCTTAATGTGAACACGTTCTGTAGTCAGATTAGATTCTAATTTAGCTCATAATACCTAACACCAGAGGTGATCTGAAAAAGGAGAGTGCAATGAAATGAAGTGAATGCTCGTTGAGAAGTGTTATAATTGCCCTTCACCATGAGCTTATTGAACTGTCCAACCTGACATATGTTGGACTTTTTATTTTTAAGCTGCACTTGGTCATGACAGAACACCCTTTCAGTTATACACTGAACTACAAATGTCTATTAATGTGGTTATAATGTATGTTTTACTGCCCTATGCCCATGTCATGTATTGTTCATGTGGAACCTGTTATTTTCTTTTTTCTACACTCTTCTACATTGCTGCTGTCTGAAGGGTGCTCTGCTGACACCAGCCTTTTTGCAAGGTGCACCCTTCTGAAATGAGAAGTAATGTAATCAGTCTATATTGTATCTTGAATGATTCATATTGCTTTCATAGTTTGGGCACTGCATTATGGGCTAACAAGAAAATTGGATTTAGAAGTATGAAACGTAGCTGCTAAGCACTTACTTTCATCTTGAGCAGGCTATGCGTCTAAGAAACATTGCTTCAAGCCATTTCTACAGCTTAGAGACTGAAACAAATACAGGGTCTAAACTAAATTACAACCAAGAAATGAACTGTAAACATTAATACTGTGTCAAAATTCATTATTTTTAATGTGTTTGTATAAACTGGACCTTTGAGTTATGATTTCATGGTCAAACACAAAATAAGATAGTGAGGACATTTGGAAAGGAGGCTGTCCCCAGCTACCAAACTAGCCCTCACTCAGGCTTTTGATACGAATGTATGTTGAAGATGTTGTTATTACACTTTGTACATGGCTGACTGCGGTTTAGGTTATGAACTTTTTTACAAGAGAGAAGTTATTGCAAGTGAAATATCATTAGCAAAGTTTTTATTCCATCTTCTTAGAATCATCTTTACTAAGCTGCCAGTATGTATTTATATTGTTGAATTGTACTTAAAGCACAGAGTTACTAAAAACACAAGCGAGCTTTAAAAGTAGATGGGGAAATTTAAGCCTGGCTTTTCATATTCCTTGTTCTTCATTTAATTAAAAATGTCTTGGTTGTGTTTAAACAGAGATCTCAATTTTTTATGTATTGTAAATATTTTTACAAGTTTCTTTTCATGAAATGTCATGTAATACACTGATCCGTTATTTTACATTTAATATATTTTCTTTTTCACACACACACACACACACACACATATATATATATATATATATATATATATATATATATAATCACAAATGTTGATGTGGTCCTGTAAATTGATATGATTAAGAGTGTACATCAGCTCCAAATTTCACAGCAAAATATAATACTATAGTTTTGGAAAAAAATTTAATATTATTTGCTCTTACTTGTAACTAATCATAGTGTGGGATGTCCTTTCAAAAATGCCTAGATTTAGTCCAATAATATTTTTTTCTTATCAGAGAAAGCATACAGCAGAGCAGCAATATAGGTTAAAGCTGGAACAAAACTACTACACTGCAGAATAAACACTATATTATTGTTCAGCATAAATAAGTAATGAAAAATAAAAAAAAAGTGCAGTTCAATAGCTTGCAATAGCAATCTGTGCCTTGGTAAGAGAATCAGCTATAAAACCGCACACATCGTCAGATAAAACAACCTTTCTTAAAAATGACTAAACAATTCACTCAGCCAGACTTACAGGTGAATCAAAAAGACAATGTATACCCACCCCAGAGTGCGTGGTGATTTGAAGATTTTGAATTGTATCATGGTTACAAGTGTGTCCTTGATTCATATACAATGTTCTCATCGAACAAGGGTACTCAATGCCTCGGCTTTTCAGTGAGATGCACACCAAAGGCTAAACCCAGACTCTGTGGGAACATTCAACCAATACATTGTCTTACCTTCTGAATTACAATGAATCAATAACACACAGAGGGAGACAACTGACTTTAAAGAAGGGGCATGTTTCAAATACTAATCAATACATTTTCTTTTTTGCTTTAGTGAATCAATGGCGAGGCTGAAATTCCTGCACTCGTTTCATTTGTGTACAACTCTTCAAGCTTGCTCTGCAATAAAACATTAGTAGATTCCAGTCAGTGCAGAATGCAAGATGCCTGTAGTAACTGAGATTGTCTAGCACATAGAACTTCCAGATAAGTACACCTGCAACAAGAATTCAAAGGAATTTTTTCCCCAGGATTGAACTAAATCCAGAGTTAAGCAAAGCATAAGCAAGTATTGCAGCTCAGAACCCATTCTGTCATACCACTGAAAACACACCATATCATATCATGTTATTAGATTGCTTTTTTATTCTCCACAAATATCGTTGAATGCATTATTTTACCAGAATATAGGAGTCAGCCAGAGCACTATGATTCATTAAAGGTAAAAAAAAGAGACCTCGTGTTCACACCAAGAATACACATAATCTTTGCGTCTACAATTAATTTCTTATATTTATATACAGCAGCTGACGTTCCATGTATGAGTTTGTTTTCTGCCTGTAAAGGAGGGGCATTGACTGGAGATTCATTTCAGCAGCACATGTTTAAGTTTAGGTTCTTTCTAATTCAGGTCTTTTATGCCCAAAACATGAAGTTCACCGGATAAATAAATAAATATGTAAAGCTATATCTTTAGGCTTTATCTTCCAATTACAGAATTTAAATGTTGGACATTTTACAGCAGCTGTGTTCTTTATTTCTCATTTTACAGTACAATGCAATGTCTTACTGTGTGATCAAAGATCAAATCTGTGTTAAAGTCTGTATTGGACATTATTGTAGAACTACAACGATCGATGAATGAGTTAACAAATCAATAAGTTCTCAGTTTTTTTATTATTATGATTTAAAATCAGTTGCTATTTATGTTAATTGAGGAATTAATGCTGAATTGACAAAGAATGGTCCAAAGTGACTTGATGCTGAAGTTAACAAGGTGGATATAAGGTGGTGTATTGACTATGAGCAGACCCATACAAGTACAGTACACAAAAGCTGTTTCTGAAAGAACCGAATAGAATTTTTGATTGTGTTGACTTCTCATGTTACTCACCTGAATGGTCTTGCCTTTCCTGAGCCAAATGTTTTGCAGAACAGGGTAAGAGTGGAAATGGTTGGGGAAGATAGAGCCAGGAAGCAATCTTCCGCTACTTGCTCATGTGCCAGCACAGGCTGCAGGGCTCAGCTTGGGCAGCTGGCCCCCTCTTCTTCTGACAGCATGTCCTGCCAGTTTCCTCTGCTGCCTCTCTCTAAGGGGAGAGAGGATCCCGCTACGTGTCCAATGCAACCACATGAACCTCATTTTCTCCCTCTGCTCCCAATCCTGTGGGAAAGCCTCAGTCACACTCTTTTTTTCCAGGTCTTTTTCTTAACCTGTTTGTTCTTTCTTCCTTCTTATTTTTTTCCCCTGTATCACCCCTCCTTGACCTCTTTCTATCTTTATTTCCACTCCACTCTGACCTATCTGAGCTGAAAGTGACTATTTGTCATAGTGAAACACAGCACAGCACACAGTGAACCACACCTCTGCTTTTAACCCACACACGCACTGCAGCAGGGGGCAAACATATCCAGCACCCCCGGAGGGGTGATGGGAACAGTACCTTGCTCAAGGGTACCTCAGGGCAACCTACTGCTCAGGGATTCGATCCAATGCACTTCCGATATTGCAACCTAGTCCACCACTTGTCCCTAACCACTCTATCTCTTTATCATTCAGAGGCATGTCTCCTTGTTCTTGATCTTGATTAAAGAACATAATAAGCTACACAGTGTCAAAAGGTTTCTTCTCTCTTTAATTAGTGAACTCACCTATTCTGTGGCACACATACTGCTGACACAGGTGTTCACCTGCGCACATGCAGCTCCCAGCATCTCTTTGAAAGGTGTAACCAATGACATGGGACACTCTGGAGCAGCGACACATGAGCCACAAGTTCCCATGAGCCCATGTCCAATACTAAGTGTCAGTTAGAGGGTTATAAATCTCCCCACTGTAGAGCAGTGAACCTGTGATCACAGGAGTGATGGAGCTCCCTCCAGTACCTCTGGGATGGGTTGAAGTGCTGCTTGTGATCCAGAGCTAATCATTGACATCAGTACATGGTGCTATTATCTATTGTAAAGCCTTCTCAGAAGAGACTGTCGTGCAGCAAAGGGGAGACAAACTTTATATGAATATCCCTGATATTGGGCATTTAAAATATACAAGTTGGCTGAACCTTGACAAGTTAAACTAATGACAATATATTTTTTTACTATTACAACCAAAACTTTCATTATTGTCTGGGGGGTTTGTTAGTGAAGGATGCTTTGATGTTCAGGTAGGTAAATTAGCATTTATTTGTTGCAATACACGTTATTGTTACTGCCACCATGACATGCCATAAACATAGATACTTCTAACATTATATGACATTTTTCATGTTTATGGTATCGTTATGTCAATGTTATATGTGTTATCAGAGTGACATTTTCTGAAGCAGGGTTTGGTAGTCACACTGGAGAGACAAATGAAGAAATTCACGTTTAAAAATGAAATTACTAAACATCCACTGTAATAGTTTAGATGGAGATTTCAAAAGGAGAGGCCAACAAACAGGTAAGAACACAGGGACTGCAACAAGATAAGAACTCTAGAGTTGATTTGATCCTTTGGATAGCTAAAGTTGGGTTCTCCGTTTTGCCCTTTTTAAAATAAAAATATTGAAAACCTTTTTTCTGACCCATAAAAAGAGCTGTGGCTGAGAAATTCAGAAAGTCAGAAGGTCCATGTCTGATGTTGATAAATACTATCATGATCATGAAAACTTTTTTTTTTTAATAAGTAAATTTGTCTTCATGAATTGTTCTTCAAACCCTGTCCAGTTATTTGAGAGGAAAAGGTTCGTGATCTTAGAAAAAGCTGAACATGTAGCGATGCTGTTCTCAAACACCATGTAAAGCCATTTCACAAACAAGCTGAGCAGAGATGGAAACTAAAAGGCTTTGGGAAACTAGTGTTGGGCCCAGTTCAAAACTCCTGCAGGTATTGAACTAAATTTGACACAGGAGATTCTGACAGTGAGTAGAATTTGGCATGAGTATAAGGGCATGTCATGTGTCAATCAAACTTAATTATTGTCTGTGTTATTTTTCCACAATTAAAGGAAACTTACTGTTACTACTGATCTTCAGTGAGTTCAGGAAGAATAGAGATCTATCTATCTATCTATCTATCTGTCTATCTATCTATCTGTCAGATTGATCATTGATAGATATGTGCATGTGTGTCTGTGTGGTACCAATGTCTTTCATTGTTCAATCAAGTTCCTTTCTTTTTTGAAGATATCATTTTTATTTAGTATTGGATTTAATTTATATTAATGTATTAAAAAGTGAGCAATGTATTAGAATTGCATTGTTTTTCTGTCATTTGCACCAGTAGGGTTGTTTGCTTATTTTTATGTGTTTAGTGATAAAAAGATGAGTGATATTTTTATTTGTTTATAACTAAACTTTATGCTCAGTAACCTTCAATCAAAATCTAATCAATAACAATAAAATGTCGCCTAATCTACTTACTAATGTAGTATTGAATTAAGAAGCAAACAGAATTTATCTACTTGTTTCAATGAGGTTCGAGGGCAAAATAATTAATATTGAATTCGCCAGTGTTTGATTGCTGGCAAGAACTGAAAGATTAAATACTAGTAATTAATTATTATCCATATTTATTATATTATATACATGATGCCTGTGCCTGCAGATGGATATTTAATTATACACTGCAGGTTGTAGGCAATATAACATGTATGATGCTCAAGCCAAACTGCTGTTACCAATCAAATGAAGTCAGAATCTAAATCAGACACAGGCCTGGCACATATCTGTGACAGCCTTTTCTGATGCGATTTTTTCCTCCTGGTCAAGGTATTACAAATTCATCTACTTTTTCATTCCAGGTGTTCCACTTGACCTATGAATGCCATTAATGTGTGGAAGACTGTCCTGGCCATGAAGGCATAATTGAAAATTCAGTCATGCTGATTTTTAACACATATGTATACACTCATTCAGAGAATGACAGAGAATATTTAGTAAAGGGGACATGATAGAGTTATACTGGCCATTCTTATTCTACACTGTATTCTGTTTATGTTTAAGGAAGTGAAGTGAAAGTGACTAATTGCCATTGTGAAACACAGCACAGCACACAGTGAACTGTCACAAAATGCAACCTCTGCTTTTCACCCACACAGTGCAGCAGGGGCCAGCTATTTAAAGCACCCAGAGTGCAGTGATAGGGACAGTACCTTGCTCAAGAGTACCTCAAAGCAACCTACTGATCTGGGATCTGAACCCACGGCTTTCTGATCCGGGGGCCGAGTCCCTAAACACTAGGCTACTGCCTACTATTGAATTTAATAATAAATTAGAAAATACTATTAAAGGGTATTAAAGGGTGTCTAGTGGATTTGCAATTGACCCAAAAGAAGAGTGCAGGTTCAAGTTCTAGAGCAGCAGGATACCCAGAGGCCCAAATGTTTCATTTGGTGGATGGGTTAAATGCAGAAAAACTTGCATTCTGGGGCACTGCGTGGTGTGCTGACAATGATAAATAGTCACTTATACTTTAATGCAAGACTAAAATAGAAGGTTGTACATGGCTTGTCATTTTTTACATTAAGACAAAGTAATTACTCTAATAATAATGCACTTAAAGCTAACATTGCTATCATCTTTATACAGGGAGTAATTTCCCTCTCTTATATTACTGTTCCTATGTACATTTAAAACTCTTTAAACTAGAGTGCAGGACATGGCACCAGTAAATAAATAAAGTTGCGTAGATGCTGGACAGCAGCAGATCTTAGCTAAAATATTGTTTAATCATCTAATATTGTTGAGTCATCTAATATTTTAATAATTTGCATCTATTTGACTTAAATTAGACAAAAAAAAAAACTGCAAACAACAAAGGGGAAGGCATCTGAACAAGCAGTGCTTCAAAGTTTACCGCCTATACACTGCTAAAGATGAAGTACAGCCCTTCAAAGCAATTGGGTTCCCAATGGGGAGTCCCTATTTTACCACAATTACACACCCTGCCTCTCTGTAAAAGCTGTTCTGCAATGGCTGTAGGACATGACAAAGAACTGGTCAAAGTTCCTGGCCTCTGAATTTCTCAGATCTCAATCTGACGGAGTACTGGACAAACCTGTCTGATCCATTGCCCCCATCTTACTTAAACGATAACAAGGATTTCCTGCTAATGTCCTGGTGCCACGGTTTGATGGCTCAGAGCTGTTTTGGTGGCATAAGGATGATATACACAGTATTAAGAGGATAGTTTTACTATTATGGCAGATGTTTTATCTGTAGAGTTCATTATTGTACATTTCATGCAAGACAGATTTTTAAAGCTGAAAAAAAGAATAGATTTTTTTTCTTATAAAACAAAACAGCCCACTTAATTTGTGATTTAAAAATGTAATATGATAACCTAACTTTCTTAATAACCCAGTTTTTTGCGTATTAACCAAATCTGGGACAAATAGCAGCATATAAATAAGGCTGTTGGTCCAGTGGGATGAATACATTTCTGAGAGCTTAATGCAATATAGGAATAGTCAATATTACATATCTTGATTTAAAATATACAAAAATATTTTTCATATGGCTGGATGCACACCTCTGTACTCAAATACATCAGTACATCAGTACTCAAATTTTTACATCATAATTTCCTCCTCATTTCATTTCCTGTGTGTGATGAGCTCTCCTTTGGTCTGCAGGTGTCCAGGTTACCCAACTGCTCTGCCTGAGCCAGTGACTGACTTGTCATTGGGAATTTATTTCTGGGATAAAGACTCTTTTTCTTCCGTCGCACTGGGTCCTCTGAGCTCCACCAGCTGCTTCTCCAGCGGCGTCTCAGGGGAATGCTGACACTATTCATCATTTGTTAATTAGCCAGTTAACTCCACTAATGAACTCTCTACCCACAATGATTGAACTTGGGAAGCTGGGAGTGGCAAATCTCTCTCTCTCTCTCTCTCTCTCTCTATCTCTCTCTCTCGCTCTCTGCTCGTATATCTCTTAGTGAATTGTAACTGTTGCTAATGCAATGTAATATACATGTATATGCAGGGTATATGCATTTTATTTTCTGTCTCTCATTCCCTAGAAATCTATTTGACACGCTTTTACCCTGATCAGCCACAGGTTTAGAACCCCTGACAGGTGAAGTGAGTTCCATTGATTATCTCGTTACAGTGGCACCTGTCATGGGGTTGGATATTTTAGGCAGCAAGTGAACAGCCAGTTCTTGACAGTGAAGAGTTGGAAGCAGATAAAATGGGCAAGCATAAAGATCTGAATAGCTTTGGAAAAGGCAAATTGAGATGGCTAGATGACAGGGTCATCCAGAAAACAGCAGGTCTTGTAGGGTTTTCCTGGTTGGCAGTGGTTAGTACCTACCAAACGTAGTCGGTATTGGGCTATAAGCGCAATCATAGAGCCAATTCCGTCCGTCCTAAAATAGACATGGGAGCTTGACTTGGTATGATTGGTCATGTTTTGAATGTTACCTGAAAAAAAGAGATGGCACCAAGAAGGACTATGTGAAAGAAGCAATCAAGCTGAGGGTATGTGTTACTTTGGGTAATTTTCTGCTGGGAAACCTTGTGCATGTTAAATTGACATGAAACACCTACTAAAACATTGTTGCAGGCCAAATATCACCAATGATGCAATGGTATTCCATAAGGGCAGCACTCTCTTTCATTTGGAAATAACACTGCAAAACTGTTATGTATATACACACTCACTACCTGGCCAAAAAAAGTCTCATGTGGCATTGAATACATCTTGTATTGATCATGGAAAAGACGGGCCACTGTGGAAAGGTTTCTTCAGTCCATTCCAGATTCTCAGTGCTATTAGGGAAGAAAAAATTGAGGAAAAAACTTTGTCATTCAGTATTCTCAGGCAGTCAGCTGACCTCATTTTTGGGCACATAATGTTGCAAAAACCTAGACTTGACCAACTGAAGTAACCCCAGATACTCCCCCACAGACTTGTATGGAAGGCACTGAGCACCAAAGGTGCATTACCTCATTTGCCTCTCGTTCCTCTTCTGGTGCACATCACTCTGGCATAGAACAAATCTGTTCTTATGGAAAGAAACATTATAATGAACAATTTTCAAAAAGTTCCAGAGTCTAATCTTTATGTTCACTAGCAACTTGAAGACTTTTCCCAATTTCCTCACTAATAAGATATTTTCTTAAATCTACACAGCTGTTCAATAATAATAATAATAATAATAATAATAATAATAATAATAATAATCCTTTATTTATAATCCCAATACTCTGAGTTCTTTTTGCATTGTGCTTGTGAATCTGCTTTTACTTTCACTTTTAAACATAACGATGAGTTCTACTGTTGATTTTCTCACAATTTGATTTCACCCATGCTTACTTGATCTCATATTACAATCATTCCAGATTTTTTTATGACCACGTTTGTTCTTCAGAGATGGTTCACCACTATCCTTGCTTTGTGCAGTTCTTAACTCAGCTTTGGTAGTTTCTTTTCACGATGCAGGTCAATAATTTGAACTTTAGGAAACAGCAGTACATCTTTTCTACACCTACAGTCTTCCAACATAGAATAGAATAAAATAGAATAGAATAGAATAATCATTTATTATCCCACGGATGAGAAATTCATTTTTTCTCATCCATCACAAATATTTCTTAAACAAACATGATTGTTTAAGAAATAAAGCTACTCACTGCATTGGTTAGGGTTCAATAAATTGTTAGCAGCTGAAACTTAATAATCATTGCAGTAATTATCCAATGGAAGGTTCCTACCTATTTGTTTAGTCTTAATTTTTTTTTTTTGTAAAACAGTGTATATATACCTCATATAGGCTTTATAGGTCTAATCATGCCCAGGTTAGAGGACGTAAAAGGGGAGTGAACTTTGAACTTTGATAGTGAATACTACCATTTATTTATCACACAGTACACATAACTATTTTATTAAAATGTACAGCATGGGGGAATAAAATATTGTGTTAAATATTCTACCTAAATGTATGGCTTACAAAGATAAAACACTCTTTAGCGTGATTGAAAAAATATCCACTGATCTTACAAATCTTACAAAGCTCCTGAAACTATTTTGTTTTATATTTGTATGCTTCTCACACTGCCTTCTCTTGCAATGTTGTATGACTACATATTCTCCAGAGACACAATGTTAAATTACAGAAACACACAATAGGTAATGTAATATACCCTGTATTCTGCTGAATTCAGCCACCATGGACAATATAGCTGCTCAAAAGTCCTATTGCTTGGTTCAGCCAGTAAACATTTAAAAATAGACTCATTTTTAAAAGTGAGTGTACTATTATTCACAGCCAACTGTCTGCTGAACCATTTTCTAACAGCACACCCTTATGAAATAGTTTCCCCTGGCAGTTTATGAGATGTCCATGAAAAACTCAAGATTTTGTGAATCCTAAAGTGAAAAGTGGGAATTGTTTTGCATTATGACTACTGCACAGTTCAGACTTTCTGAGGAACATTAGCTGACTAAGAAGGACCTTCTCTATAGACTATACCCTATATAACAGACCAATATGTCTCATAAAATATTGCTATCATAACTTAGTGATACTGAATGACAAGAGATGATTTGTTCAGAAGTATCATGTGCCAAAAGGATAGTTTTGATATACTCCCTTGATGTTCAATTACACTAAATCTTCTGCAGAAGCCTTTAAATCTGTTGTCAGTGTAGACATACTTTAAATGCTGAATAATGCTTTTAGGAGAAGCTACAAATCACAAACAGTATGTGTTCTTTCTTTATTTCTTAAGGGCACAAGCAGAGTTGGGATGAAGAACAGATTGAGTTAAGCTTGATGAAAACTGATTAAAAATGTACACCTGCATGCATTAAAGAGCAATGTTATGAAAGATGCAGCAAGCCTAACGTCTTTAAAAATGAATGAGCTTCATGGAAGAAAGCAAGATTATGCTTCCCTGCAGGATTGTGCATCATATTTGTGTAACATCTCTCAAACTTAGTGGAAGTCGATGAGTCATTGGTGAAAGTGCTCCTGGAGGATGCAGTTGTTGAGACTTGACCTGAAGCTGCCCTGTAAATGTCACAGCAAGTCTTTTATTGTAATGACCATAGTCTGCTTCTGTTTAAAATCTGTTCAATTAAATATCTGCTCCTGGTCCTGCAGTCATGATTCTTCAGAACCAGCTGACCAAAGTGTGGTCAGATTTGAGGCTACAAGAAATACATGCCACATAAAAAGCAGACTTGGCTCAGCTTATTAAACATCACTGAGTTTCTTTACAACATGATCCGCAATACTCTCAAGTAAACTAATGCAGATTTGCAGAGCAGAGGGAGAGATAGTAGCAGATGTCATGCTGTAATATGAATCACCACTGGGGGCACCCCAAAGCTAGCCTTGCATCATTGCAACATTTTTTCATGCATTTCAAGAACAGTAGCTGTGAGTGAGTTTGAGCATTCTTTCAAACAGCCAGCACAAGGTGAACTGATGCAAAATTTACACAAAAAAGCCCAGATGTCACGACATGTGCAATGCACTAGGAAGATTTCTATCATGTATGTAAGTTCGTGGCTTACATACATGATACTAGGCGAAAAACAAAAACAAACTTTACTTAACGTACTTTGGAAAACTTTAAATATGTTAATCACCTTTATTTTCGGTTTGAAGCAGGAAGATGCAAAAGACAGGAAGAAATGGAGACAGTTGATCCGCTGTGGCGACCCCTAAACGGGAGCAGCCGAAAGAAAAAGAAGAAGAAGAATCACCTTTATTTGTTTTATATAATATAAAAAAAGATTTTGTAAAAACTTAAATGCCTAATGAAAGAACTTTTAGAGAACTATAACTGGTTCTTCTTCAGCATCACTCAAGAAACCCAATTGGTTCCATTTTTGAGCTTTATTTATAAGAACGCTTGTCCATGCAAGAAATGTAATTTCCCATTCGACCACACTCACTGTAAACAGTGAGATAAGAACAGAGGGCGGGAAACCTGCAATAGAGTGAAGGGTTAATTATCTTACCCAAGTGGACTTCAGCTATGGACATGGATTAGGAAAGCATTGTGTTCACACCTTCCCCACAACCACATGTTTTCTGCTGGTCCTGGGGATTGAACCTGCAATGCTCCAGTTGCAAGTCATCTTTGTTTAAAAATGAGGCAACTGCTGCCCAACATTCACCCATATGTTAGTCCTAGCACAAGTAAACATCAAATGTATGGTAAAAATGGTCCACCTTCCCTTTCATGGCCTCTACTCAGCAGCACCTTTAAATCATAGCCTGGTAATTACCTCCACTGAAACAACCAGCTGCAGCTATGCCCTCAGGTAACATGAACTGCAATATTGTTCCAATCTTACCAGATTTACTCTACTTCTGAATCTGCTGCAATACTTTTTACGCAGAATAAGCTATAAGAAATGATTTTTGTTGTTATTCTGACAGGTTCATAATTCATCTCCCCTCTCCCTGCTTGTCAGTCTTCTCTACCTCTGCTGATACTGAGAGTTCTAAAAGCTAGCTTTGTGGAGAATGTCATGAATTTCCAGCGCACCATCAGGTGGATTGTTAGAATAATCATATTTTGCCTCTCGTTTGTTGACAGCAGCTGGTCTACAGCACAGACACGAACACTGAGGTATCCACTGCTCACTTCCACTACTCACATGCTCACTACTGCATCAGTTCCTATTGCAGTTTCTTACTCCTTTAAATGCTTTATCAATAATATGATCACTTTTTTATTAATATGAACACTATAATATATTAATTATACTTCTAAGTTCACAAAGTCAGTGTAAACAATGCAGCTCTCAAGCAGAAATATTAGCATGGACACTCCCCATAACAACTCATATAGTAATTACTTTTTAGTAATTATTAAACAACAAGGATGTGCAATATCACGAGTTTACTTTTACTTTCATTTTAAACAGATTAACTTTCAACGCCAGTCATAAAAGCAACACCGTGAAGCTTTTCGTGAACTTCAGCAACAGAAAACGGGGTTTGATGATTTGCACTTTTCAGTTCAATTCCATTTTATTTTTTAAATGCTACTGTATACTATACTGTACCACAGTAATACTGCTATCACACTACTTTAGCATACTCTTAACATACTATACAACATTCCATCCATTATCTGCCGCTTGTCCCAAATGGGGTCACGGGGGGAGTGCTGGAGTCCAACCCAGCGCACACAGGGCGAGGACGGGGGACGCACCCTGGACAGGTCGCCAGCCCATCGCAGGGAGGAGCGGGACGGGGATGGCACCTTGCTCAAGGGTACCTCAGGGCAACCTATTGGGAAGGGGTTTGAACCCCTGATCCTCCGATCATGTGGCCAACACCCTAACCACTAGGCCACCGCTGCCCCTACTATACAACATTTATATGTAAAAGGTTTTAAATGGTTTGTGTGTTAAAACACACACACATCTCCTTCCAAGCATACTTTACCTCCTCACAAGCTTAACTATCTAGCTCGGTATCTCACCAAAAAACTAGGCCACAGCATTTGTGCCTTTCACAAATTCAGGTGAGAGTCAGAGCCTGAGGAAAGTAACATGCTGTCAGTGTCTTACATTATCACAGGTAGTCTGCTAAGATTACCTCACTTTAAGAGAAAGCCTAGAATACTAGCAAAGTGGAAGCGCTAAGTCTGCTGCAGTGCAGGAATGGATTTAGTGCTGGCTGCATATTGGTTTTAAAACTTTGCCCATTTAAAGGTTTTGGCTCATAACATACTTTATGCTTTATTTATGAATGTATGTATCAATGAATGTTTATATATATATATATATTTATGTCAAATCAAATATAAGTAATCTTCATCAACAAATGAGTTCTTTTCATTAAAAAAAATGGTTATTTTTTAACTCAGGAGAGAATTTCATATTTACATTCGACATACATATTACACTCGACTGAACATCCTTTAATCCATCTAAACATTGCTCACTGTTAATTTTCTTTTTTCTTAGGGTTCAGATGGGTTATCTGAACATATGTTGTCATTATTTTTTATCAACTTTTTTCTTTAAATGTTGCCATTCAGCTTTAGCTTTTTTTTTTTTTCTCAGTAGGCTACACTATTACTCTGAGCAGGGTAAAAAAATAACTTCATGGCTAACGATGAAAGGGTGATACTGTAGATGTGGCTTTTAAAACTTGCAGGGAAGAGTTATATTCTGTTTGTGCACTTCTGTTTTAGTGGTAATAGCTGACAATCCTGCATGATGGGAATGCACCTTTCTGTCAGTCTGCCTGTCTGGGTATCCTGAGAACAAACACTACTCAAAATCCAAAAATCCATAAGGCATCATTCTCACCTTTAGATGAGAGCAATCACACTGAAATCTCTCCAGCCGCATCAGTGTACTTTCTCTCAATTTCCTCCCATTCTAAAAAGTCTCTGGGAGCTATCTGTTTCATCAGGCTTTTATACCCAAAAGTTTATTTCTGTCTATGTTCCCACCACCCACATATGCTCAGTTATATTGCTGATCCTTCCTTCCTGCTATATAATTACTGTGCCCTCCTGTTAATAAACCAGCCTGTACATGCTGAATGCATAGACATCACCCTGGAGTTTAGACTAACTAAGACTGAGCCAAGGCAATTAATTTGCTAGGCAATCATTTTGTTGCTGTAAAGCTGCTATTTTATGCTTGTGGAACTGCCATGTCTTTACCTTCTGAACAGACTGAAGTAAAGTACTCAGCATTAAACATCACCAACATCACCAAGAAACTCAACACCGAGCTGATCATCTGTAATCATCTGCACCTGTTTCTTCACTGCTTCATTCTTTAGGCTGGATTTTTATTAAAAGATTCAGGGCAGGAGAACTATTTCTCAAAAGTCTGGCTCTTTGAAAGCAAAACATGAAAAAAAGAAAGAAAAAAAAAGGTGGCTCAAGATCTAGATTTTGCGGTTTTTTTTATACATCCCAGTACTTTTGTTGAATTAATATGATGAAACCAACATTTTAAGTGTGAAGAGCGTGTGTGAAAAAGTCGGAAAAATGGCCTCCTATCTTATCCTATCCCCAAATATAAATTAAAATATCAATTAAACCATTAACATCAAATAAAGATAATTTCTTTTCAGACACATTTTCAGAAAAGTAAATGAAAAGTGACAAATTTAAAGTAAGAAATATTTTAGAAGAACAAATTCACTGCTAAAGTTAACATCTAAAAAGTACAACTGTCTGAGTAATATTTAATGACAAAAAACAATTGTTCAGTTTGCCCTTGACATCTTTTTTTCTGAGGAAAGTTTTACTGTTCACCATGGAAACAATAACAAGTACTTTTAATATAATGACAGCATATGCAATGCTGAAGCTCAGGAAGACAAGATATAATTGGAATTGTTACACAGATTTCACACCAGTGCTTTTCATCTTTCCTCCAATGGAACACAAAGGCAATGTGAAACACTTTAGTCATTGTGAGGATACACGCATTTCTACCCAACCACAACATTAAGGCATCATGCTATAAAGCTCACCTTTGGAAATAATACAGCCCATAGGCCTTCCCATCAATACCCAGTGCGATAAAATCAAGATAACAAGTGCTCCATCATTACAGAACATTCTGAAGTGTTTTCCACCAAATTAGTCACTTACCCCCCATTAGATGCTCATCAAGCAAAACTGACATTTATCTCCATCTTGGATGGAGCAAATGTACTTTTCTAATGATTAATTAAGCTATATTCAACATAAACACTGCAATAATGTCAGAACTGTCATTCTGTGGCCTGTCATTCTTTCAAATACATAGTAGATTTAAAAATCTACTGTATTGCATTTGTATTTGAAATCTATCAATCCACATGTATCTGTGAATGAAAGGTCAAATAAATCTATGAAAAAAACAAAAAAGATTTCAATCATAAGGCAACTGCAAAGGTCAATGTGATCAATGTGATGTAAATTCTAGTTTGGGTGGCTCTAGAGTTTCTTGACCTCCTAAACACAGGACAAGTGTTGAACACAGGTGTTACACACAACAGGAATCGACTCCCAGAAGGGCTTAGATATGGCCAGAATGTAGCAATTTACAAGGTTAGAGCGCTTCTCTTTTTGTGGTCTAAAACTGTTTTTCTTTTTTTGTTTTTTTTTGGAGACTTTAGGTTTTGCGCCAACAGCAACTGTAATATCTATGGGTTGTGATGCTGCATCTCAGTAAGTGCTTGATCATCAGGAGATCATGATTCCCTGACGACACAGATTCCACAGGAGAAAGAAGCACAGTGACCTCATTCCTCCTCCACAGTGGGTTTCATGCAGAAAAGAGGGGGAAGGGTGTCCTAGCTTGAGGGTTGAAATTAGAAATGGCAGACATAACAGCTTAAACATTGTTTATGGGTGTCCATTCATAAATGCAGGCATTTCCATAAGCTTGTTAACTTGACTAAACATCTTTCACATGAGACACGAGCACTGCATTTATTTGTTTGTTTGTTTGTTTGCACATCTCTCAGAACATCTGTCTGGGGAGAGGCACTGAAAATGCACATTCCTCAAAACTCACCAACCAGGTAATTTGGGTGCACATAGGCGTATTAGTATTTCATTTCAGTATCCAACAGGACAAAAAATGCAATCTATCAAACATGACAAGTTAAAGGTAGAGGTGCATTTGATTTTCTCTCCCTCGACTGCCTGATCTGGAAAATGAAAAGGGAATAATTCTCACTGGGCACAGGCTGATGTCTGCCTAGCTGGAGGAGAATTTTGTTTCTGTTGAGCTCCAGTTATATTAATGTCATACAAAGGGAAAGCATCATATAGGTCAAGAATAAAATATGATTGAAGTTAGAGCACAGATGAGCCTCTGACACACCATCTCCATGGGGGTGCATGGGTCACATCAATGAGGAAGAGTCAGAGTCAGAAATTGTCAGAAATTGATTGTTCTCTTTCTCAGCCAACTCTTTCTTCTTTCAGCCTGGCTGTTCAACATTTGCAGCAGAAAAGCTGCTGATGAAGCCATTATTTTACTGCTGGTCAACTAAATATTAAGTGCTTCAAGCACTTAAGCAGAGTGATTTACAACTGATTACCTAAAGATGGTCAAAGGAATAAACTACTACAAATAAACAAATGATTATCATTCAAGTTTCTAGTTGAACTAAACAAACTAAACAAATGAGCGCCTTTCTTTTTCCTCGCAGTGCTGGAATCATGTTAAAGTTACTTTGTTTTAATGTCAGAAAAACATGGTAAAAATGTAATGTATTTTTGTTCCTCTGTTTACACAGCTATATCATTTATATGTTTAACTGTTTATGTGTCAAAGGATAGTTTAGAATCCACACTTTGGACACAATTTATTGGCTTGATTCAGTGAGTTATGAGTGGGATTTCATTTCCTGTTAACCTGTGATCAGAGTTGGGAATTCATGAAGTACTTTTATATTTATATAATTTATATAAATATATATAATTTATATAACAGATATTTTTATGACGACTTGTTAACAATATCTTTTTTTTTTACTTCTTACATTTTCAAAATGGGCTTGTTAGTTCACACTCAGTTATATTTATTTAGTATCACTGTGCAACTTCTCAAATTCTAATTTCAAATTAGATGGGTGGAACAATCACATGGAAAATTCCCTTGATGTATCCATCAAAGTAGACCATGCACAATAGATGTAACAAGAAATAAACAACAAAACAAGATGAGAAAAAGGGACAGCACAAAGAAATGGCATGTATAGAGGGTGTTTTCTATGACAGATGAAAGTGAAGTTAATGTTTTTCATGTTTAGTAGTTTTTTTTTAACAGCGCAGTGGGACAGTGGGTGGCACGTGAGATTCGCTGCCTTTCCTGCTATGTGCGCTGGGATAGGCTCCAGCTCGACCCGTGACCCTGCTCATGGTAAGAGGTTTAGATAATGAATGGATTTATTAATTCATTCATGTTTTATTGTATGTGAAGTTGGTTTAATAGTCTTGTAATTAGAGTAATACCAGAAAAAGTAACAGAGTAACAAGTGTCTGTACTTTTACTTTATTAATGTGTGTATTTTTGTTTCCACTACCATGATCACGAAATAGCCATCCCCCCAACTAAATAAATAAATAAATACAGAAATAAAAACTAAATTGCTCTGCAGTTTGTTTGTTTTTTTTTTTGGTTTTTGTTTTTTTTCATGTACTACAAAAAGACCTACTAATCCAGTCAACCAAATTACATTTGCCATTTCCAACAACATCACCCTTCCAATACTCAAAAAGCCTGATCTCAGTTCTGGATCCTGTTTTTTCCTTTTCTGGAAAGCATAATTGATAGCAGGTGCTGTTTCATTTCAACAGCAGAATGGAGTGTTGGAGAGAGAAAGATTGGGTTAGTGTTCAGAGATATGGATACTGGTGAATAATGTGCGAATACTAATGAAGGAGCAGAGTAGAACTGCGTACATCCAGGAAGGCTGACATTTCCCTGACCTTCAGCCCTGGAAACAACAGCAGACTGAAATGGAGAAAAAGAAGGGACTGCTAATGAGGATGACAGTAGAGGGAAATGCCTCCCTGAGGCCATGCTCCTCCAGGCCGAACTTGCAGGGCAGGTTAGCTGCCGGCAGGACGCTGATGGCTATAGTGTGTAAGTGCATGGAGATGTGTTGCATGTAGTAAAAGCTGTGCTGCACCCTGAAACCAGGTCTGAGTCCCAGTTCCCTTCACAGTCTCTGGAAAAGCAACTGATCTCACTCTCATTACAGGGAAGATTCTCTCTTTTTCTCTCGTTCTCTTATAAAAATTGGACCTGCATTGTCAGGTGGGAAAACTGACCTCTCCATGTCCCTCTCTCATAAATACTATTTTACAGCAACCATTGTTGGGTTGAACAAGTTTTCCTAAAGGTCTGCAAAAATGCATGAAAAAATCTTGCGGGACATTGTAGTGCAGAACATCTGCCCAAAATATCTATTTATTAATGTATTAATCCATCCATCCATTTTCTGCCGCTTGTCCTAAACGGGGTCGCGGGGGGGTGCTGGCGTCCAACCCAGCACACACAGGGCGAGGACGGGGGACGCACCCTGGACAGGTCGCCAGCCCATCGCAGGGAGGAGCGTGACGGGGACGGCACCTTGCTCAAGGGTACCTCAGGGGAACCCATCGGGAAGGGGTTCGAACCCCCGATCCGCCGATCATGTGGCCGACACCCTACCCACTAGGCCACCGCTGCCCCTAATGTATTCATTATTAATAAATTCATAAATGATACTTTTAACATTATGCGTGTCTGAAAGCTCAAACTGCAGCTTTTGGTGCTGAGCTTGCAACGCATTTACAAAAAAAAAAAAAAAATCAAAATCTGTGGGCATACCTTGACCAAATACTTATTAAGAGAATATGCTTGAATTATGTGATGGTGAATTCACTAATAGTGAATAGGCTTAGTGGTTGCTTAATTTTCTTTTACATTTTTATTATATTCACATGGAGGGGAAGCTATAAGCACTCACTGAAAGAGAGGAAAGCCAAAATAGCAGAATCTCAAATAAGCACTTGTGTTTGTAGTTGCACCTCTTCTGAAGTACAGTCTCTGCTTTGAATTGCATACATTCGTTGGACCATCAGCATTACGTTTTAGCTATATTGCTAAAATAATTGCTCTTAAAAAACATATCTGGGTTCAATTGCAGCTGCAAATGCATACATATTTAATAAACCACAGAAGAACCTTTTAAAGGTCATTTAAAAAATGTACACTTAATCCCTGGGACCCTTAAAAATCTTTGTTTTTTAAAAGGATGCAATCATCATATAGAAGCTACACTTTAAAAACTAGATACACTAATGTAAGACCTGTCTACTTTGCTGAATGACTGAAGTTCAGTTCTGTGTCCTATTGACCACATATCTGATAGCACAAAGCATCCCAATTAATTGGGGGTGAGAGAGGGTTGCGGGAAAGCTCTTTAATAGCATTTAAATTGAGTGTCAACTGAGCTGATTTTGCACTAACTGACCTTGTTAGAGTTGAGGTGAAAAGGGAAAAGAAGCAGTCGATTTAACATGGGTTGGTTGAATCATTTAACAAACCCTTCAGAAGAAAACATAAACAGTATGCTTGCGCTATCTCTGATACAGGCACTCTGTTCTGTCAATCATATATAAATAGCTAATAGATCTTGCATATATTTAAAAAAAAAAAAAGACTTGAATTTTCTTTTCACGCTTGGAAGGATTTATGTGATGACACATTTGAATAAGAAGTAGTAAACCTTGTGACAATAATAGAGCTGCAACTGCCATGATAACAATGGTCCAAATGCATCTCTCCATTCTCTGCGCACATTCCACCAATTATACAGTATGGATTTCTTCTTCCACCATAGAAAACATTTCAGAGAAAACACAGAAATCTAAATTCAAATGTAAATAGACAGATGCTGTTGTCAGCACTATTATGTGCATAGATTTATGTAGAAATTCAACACAGCTGCCTCTTCAGGTGAAATAAATAAATAAATAAAGATACTACAATCTATTCTCTGCATGTCTAGGGTGTTTCTCCCCCTTTCACCCTATGATTGCTGTGTTTGGGTTCAGCATCTTAGTCAGGATAAGCAGGTAAGACGGATGGATGGATAACAGATGAATGCATGAATTGCAAACATTTTTTTGACCTTTAGTCCAATAGCTGCCATTACATTAGCGTTCTCATCCATAAAGCACTATGTTTTATGGGAAAATCTATATTATTAAAAGACACATCGGTTGTTATCTTGTAATTGTTTGGATGGACTCTTGCCTTTTTTATTGAACGGATGGAAGAAGCAAAAAAGTTTCGCCTCTTTATCTCATGTTCTTTTTTTTTTCTCCCTCAGTGGCTCCGTCGACCATTTGCCGGCTGACAGTGCTTTAGTCAATTAAAAAGTCTTTGAACTTGAAATGCTGGGATCTGTTTTTAAGCAACATTACAACATCCGCATCCAAGTCACACAGGAATACAGTGCCAAGACATTACCATAATTACAACTCCCACATAGCACAACACAAACAAGGGCCCTAAAAAAAGAACTTTCAGTCTGTGCCCTGCGAACGAAGGGAAAAATGAAAAACAGACCGGCGCTGTCGAAAGCCGCTGCCATTGCTTTGTCCTCGTATCCAATCCATCATCATTAAGAGAGAGAGGGGGCTGGCAGAGAGCAGAGCAGCATCACAGAGACAGAGACGGAGAGAAAGAGTCTCTGCATTCCATTCCAATTCACCCTAAAACATCCTCCATTCTACCCATTTCCCATTTCCATCTACAGTGTCGGCATGCATGCTCGACTCCAAGGATCAACACATAAAGCTGCTGAGAGAAATCTTAGCCCTGCATAAGGTCTTGCCAAGCATGCACAAGCCATGTCGTTTCATTACCCCATGCCCACACTGCCAGGCTGGTACAGAGCAGCTCATTTTATTAGTCCAAGCTTCGCATGGGCCAGGCATGAATAACTGTATCAGTTTATCCCACTCCGCAAACATGACAGATGGTGTGCTTTATTGGCCATCACGCAGCGACCATATTGTCTGCTTCCAGAGTAACAGTTTACACACACACATACACTAAGCACTATAATGCATGCTGCCTTTACAAACACACGAAAGTCCCCCTTGACCCCACCACCAAAAATGAAACAGCGCCCTTTTTGTCTTGTTGGGGTTTGTGATTGCAACCATTGTGACGATTCATTTCAGAAGCACTGCTTTATGCATTCATTCATTATTCAGAGATTAAGTGAGCCACCTGGAGTCCCAGCAGGGGCTGCTCAATTCTGAACTACAATGGACCTTAACTGTACTGTCGCCAACCTGATTGTGGTGCTGCCAGGCTAAATGGCCAAAATTCATCTCATCAGATGACATCATGGTGTGACAGTGTTATTGGGAAAATGAAAATGCTTTCTATAGTCTTTTTTTGTATAACAACATCGACCCACAAGCATGTAATGAGTACGGGACACCTGTAAACATTATGTTTACCTTCGTCAGAGATAAGCACTGAACGCGATAATAAGTGTGTGAGAATGGTCTCTCCTGTGTTCTGTTCTTAGCGACTGTGGCCATGTTGGACAGAGAACTGGAAAAAATTCCAGTTAGGCTAATATGCATTGTTTGTTGAGTCAGCTCGTAGTATTCCAGTTTCCAGTTTTGAAACGCTCCACTACAGAGATGGACTACATTGTAACTAATTCAGACTAGTGACTTTTAAAATGTTAAGAATTTTGCCACCATTCTATACTTAACTGAATTCATAAGATTTGTAACTTGTCCTTGGTCTGGCTACAGTGGGTGTGAAAAAGCACATTGGTGACAGAGAATCAACAGGCCAACTGTCGTGTTTCTTGACTTAAAAAAATAAAAATAAAAAATGCAATCACAGTGTAATTCTGAGCCATTACAAGATCAGTGTCAAAACCATGATTTACATCATCCCATCTGTACACACACACAAACACACACACACACACACACACACACACACACACACACACACACACACAGGTATTTCTCATTTGAACATCATGCAGACACTTTAATATCTTTTTTCTTCTCTTATTCTTTTCTTCTAGATTGGCTACTAGCATGTTGCCTAGGTAACCAGCAGTTTCAAACTCAGCGTTTCATGTTACTGGCCGGTCCCCAGAGCCAAGGCCGGTCAGCCCCAGTCCCATCTTCACCATGGTTACGTTCTTGAGGTTCCCATTTAATGAGTGCCAGTCTCTGCAGTGCGCTGGCCCACATGTCAGAACTAATCCTGCCTGGAGAGGGCTCTGTGTGTGTGTGTGTGTGTATGGTGAAAAATAAAGCTGTGTATTCCAGTCATTCGACTTTTCCAATGGAAGGAAATGTGTTTTTCCCTCTCCTGCCCCCTTTTCTGCTCTTTTAAAGGACAGAGCCATTTGTAACATCCTTTTTTCTTGCACATATGTACATGCATAAACACTTAAATCTGTAAACATTGAATAGTCTAGCTCAATGAGCAGACTATTCAATATGAATGATTTCATATTCATATGTCTAGACAGATCCACTGATACTGTCTTGGGGTAAAACCTGCCATAATATATTCATGGAAAAGATCCTATTGTATGATGTCATGTAATAATTTAAAGCTACCCTGTTTTTATCTCCTTCTACTTCTTTTAGCTCCTCCCATTTAGTGGTCACCACAGCGGATCAGCCTTTTCCATTTCTTTTGTCCTCTGCATCTTCCTATTTCAAACTGACTGCCTGCACATCCTTTCTCACCATGTACATAAGCCTCCTCTTGGTCCTTTCTCTTTTCCTCTTGCCAGGCATCTCCATCTTGAACACCCTTTTCCCAATATTATCTTTATCTCTCCTCTGGACATGTTCAAACCAATGCAATCTTGCTTCTCTCACTTTGTCTCCAAAACGTCCAACCTGAGCTGTCCCTCTAATATACTAATTTCTAATCCTGTCCATCCTCATCGCACCCAAAGAAAATCTTAACATCTTTAACTCTGACACCTCCAGCTCTGCCTCCTGTCTTTTTGTCAGTGCCACCATCTCAAACCCTTATAGCATAGCTGGTCTCACACCATTCTCCATCCTTCCAATCTGTCTGCACACTCTTTGTCACCTCTCTTCCACACTCCCCGTTACTCTGAACTGTTGATCCCAAGTATTTAAATTCCTCGACCTTTGTCACCTCAACTCCCTGCATCCTAACCACTCCACTTTCCTCCTTTTCATTCACACTCATGCATTATGTCTTTGTCCTACTCACTTTCATTCTTCACCCTGCACTTCATCTCCTTGTATTCTTGTCTACTTTCTTTATCTCTCTGACTGTCCCACTTCTTCTTCACTTGCCTCTTCTTCTGTATATACTGCTGGCCTTCTGGGTTCCACCACCAAGTTTCCTTATCCTCCTTCTTCTCTCCAAGTGTCACCAACTACCTTTCTAGCTGTCTGCCTTACCACAGCAGTAGTTTCTCATCAATCCAGTAGCCCTTCAACCTCCCAGTGCCTGTGTTAACTCCTGCCTGATTTCAACCTTGCAGTCATCCTTCTTCAGCTTCCACCTTGAATCAGCCCTTACATTCCTCTTCTTCTTGACCTCCTAGGTCATCCTACAGACCACCATCCTATGCTGTTTAGCTACACTCTCCCCTGTCACAACTTTGCAGTCTCCAATCTCCTTCAGACTGATCCACCTACAAAGCATATAATCCACCTGTGAGCATCTTCCTCCACTCTTATACATTCACATTTACGGCATTTAGCAGATGCTCTTATCCAGAGAGATTTACAACAGTGCTTTGTTTCCACATTAGATCATCATCATCTTGGTAACCAGCTCAGATCAGCGACTGCTGATTAGCTATTACAACCTAAGCAAAATTAAGTGCCCCTGTGACAACTACATACACCTACACATTTTCTTTTTTTATAGGTCACCCTGTGCTCCTCCCTCTTCTTAAAATAAATATTAACCACAGCCATTTCCATCCTTTTTGCAAAATCTACAACCATCTGACCTTCAGTTTTCCTTTCCTTTACACGATACCTGCCCATCACCTCCTCATCACCTCTGTTCCCTTCACCAACATGACCATTAAAATCTGCACCAATCAGCACTCTCTCTCCCCTGGGTACATTCTCTATCACTTCATCTAGCTCACTCCAGAATTCTTCTTTCTCTTCCATCTCACAACCAACTTGTGCATAAGCACTATCAACATTCATTATCACACCTTCAACTTCCAACTTCAAACTCATCACCCTATCTGACGCTCTCTTCACTAATCCTACTGAATAATTTGTCTCTACATATGTGTATTCTTCCTTATACTGCCTTATACTGTGACCCTACAGTGTTTGTCACTGAAAAAGTAAATCTCTAACACTCGGTAAAGGTCAAAATGGATATAAAGTAGAAACAGTCTTAGTAATTGTACTGAACATTTGCTGTTGGGTAAAAGTAGTGGTTGGAAACAGGTGGTGTAGCTGAAAGAGTTTTAAATTTTTTGAACCTCTGCAGCTATTCACCTAAAAACTGGGTCAAACTGAAAATTCTCCAAGGAGGAATGGTGAGTTTGCCATCAGAAAGTATGAAATGTTATGAAGTGATGTGAACAGAGAGGCTAGGAAATTACTTTTTTCTACAGTACTTTGAGCACATATCAATATAACATTCGACTGGAATGAGTAGCCATGTGGCAAGCCATATAACAAGGAGCAAGCCAATATGTGGACCAAATGCAGCTGACTATCAAACTGGAAAAGCTCACTTTTTCTTTCTTTTTAGCAGTGCCCTTCACAAGACAAGGACTCACTGAAACAATACATAACCATGTGGATGCATATTCTAACGAGCCAAGCAATTACATACTGTTTGTTTCTTTCATTCCATTTCTAGCAATCTCATACATTCTAAAACACTTAGTTTTCCACAGCCGGTAATCAGTGTATTAAAAGAGATAGATTTCATAATGTTCATATTACTTTTTGAAAATACGTAAGACATAAATTGCTATATTTTGTAAGTAGACAGAAAAAAAAACATTTATATACCGCATCACTGGTGACGTGGCCATAATAATGGGTTATTATAATAATGTTAGTGGAGGTAAGTGTGAGTTACAATTACTATATAATAAAACACTGACACACCAGATGTAGAGCAAAGGCAAACTATGAACATCTGCTACCAAAGCACAGGCAAAGCAAAACTTACAAGATGAACATAAATCTAAGTTCTCCTTCTTCTTCTTTCGGCTGCTCCTGTTTAGGGGTCGCCACAGCGGATCAACTCTCTCCATTTTTTCCGGTCCCCTACATCTTTCTCCTTCAAACCAAGAACCTGCATGCCCTCTCTCACCACGTCCATAAACCTCCTCTTTGGTCTTCCTCTTCTCCTCTTTCCTGGCAGCTCCATCTTCAACATCATCCTTCCAATATAATCCTCGTCTCTCCTCTGGACATGTCCAAACCAACATAACCTTGCTTCTCTAACTTTGTCTCCAAGACGTCTAACCTGAGCTGTCCCTCTAATACACTAATTTCTAATCCTGTCCATCCTTGTCACACCCTGTGAAAATCTCAGCATCTTTAACTTTAACACCTCCAGCTCTGCCTCCTGTCTTTTTCATCAGTGCCACCATCTCCAACCCTTACAACATAGCTGGTCTCACTACTGTCCTGTAAACCTTCCCTTTTACTCTAGCTGGTACGTGTCTGTCACAAATCACTCCAGCCACCCTTCTCCAACCAATCCAACCTGCCTGCACTCTCTTCTTCACCTCTCTTCCACACTACTCACTGTTACACTGAACTGTTGATCCCAAGTATTTAAATTCCTAACCACCAATCCTAACCACTCCAATTTCCTCCCTTTCATTCACACTCATGTATTCTGTCTTTGACCTACTCACTTTCATTCCTCTCTTCTCTAGAGCATATCTCCATCTCTCCAGGTTCTGTTCAAGCTGCACCCTACTTTCACTGCAGATCACAATATCATCAGCAAACATCATTGTCCACGGATACTCCTGTCCATCAACCTGTCCATTACTATTGCAAAGAATGGGCTCAGCACAGATCCTTGATGTAATCCAACCTTGATGTAATCTAATAATTAAATGCATCCATCACTCCCACTGCAGATCTAACCACTGTTACACTGCCATCATACATATCCTGAACTACTCTCCCATGCTTCTCCGTAACATCTGACTTCCTCATACAAAACCACAACTCCTCTCTAGGAACCCTGTCATATGCTTTCTCCAAGTCCACAAAGGCACAATGTAACTCCCTCTGACCTTCTCTGTACTTCTCCATCAACACCCTCAGAGCAATCATTGCATCTGTGGTGCACTTTCTCTGCATAAAACCATATTGCTGTTCACTAATCCTCACCTCTTTTCTTAACCTAGCTTCCACTACTCTTTCCCATAACTTCATGCTGTGGCTGATCAACTTCATCTCTCTATAGTTACTACAGCTCTGTGCATCACCCTTATTCTTGAAGATCGGTGCTAGGACACTTCGTCTCCACTCCTCAGGTACCCTCTCACTTTCCAAGATATTGTTAAACATTCTGGTCAGAAACTCAACTGCCATCTCCCCTAAACATATCCATGCTTCCACTGGTATGTCATCCAGACCAACAGCCTTTCCATTCTTCATCTCTGCCCTTACTTCCATCTTGCATCTTCCATCTTCCTGGTTCACTATACTCACATCATCCAATCTTCTCTCTGTCTCTCATTTTCATCATTCATCAGCCCCTCCTTCCATCTGCTCAACTTGCTCTGTTCACATGTGAGTACGGTTCCATTTCTATCCTTAATCATCCTGGCCTGCTGCACATGTTTCCTTTTCTCCCTCCTTACTGTCCAACCTCTCATACAATTCACCAAAAACCTTATCTTTGGCCTTCGCCACTGCTTTCTTTGCCCTGCAGTTCATCTCCTTGTACACCTGTCTACTTTCTTCATCTCTCTGACTGTCCCACTTCTTCTTTGCCTCCCTCTTCTTCTGTATATACTCCTCAGATCCACCAGGAGGTTTCCTTATCCACCTTCTTCCTTCCAGATGTCACACCAAGTACCTTTCTAGGTGTACACAAACTGATCACAAATTAAATCAGACATTTTCATGCACAAAATCTGACAATAAAAACAAAAGGCACATAAAGCTACACAAGCAAAAGAGAGGAGTAGTCACAGGGTAGAGACCACGTTAAATGAAAACAGTAACAAAGGATGTAACAAAATACACATGTAAAAAAATTTATACATTTAATTATTTAATATATAAACATAATAAACACTTGGAACAACAAAGTCACTATATGCTTTTGGCAGGCTTTGTGATTTAAGATCTAAAGATGAATATAAGAGATCAGATTTTCAGCTATTTATTACAGCAATTATTTAGAATTAGATATAGTATCCCGCCATTGAGATTTTCAAGTGAATAAAAGTTTTAGAACATAAAGGGCTGACAGGTGTTTTTTGTTACTCTGTAAGACTGAGTGGTTAAACTATAAGAAGCTAAAATATCTGCTCTCAGTTGCAGCTTTGCAATTTTGTCAGCAAAGAGAGATCAATATGAAGACTAGAGGGCTTTCTGGGGGGGAAATGTATGCCATTTTGAAGTTGGAAAAAGGGTAAAAGTTTTCAGAAGCATTTGACAAACATTGGGCATTGCCAGTGCAACTATTTGGAAGATCCTAAAAAGAAGGAAACCACTGGTGTAATAAGGCAAAAAAAAAAAAAAGAAAAAAACAGCGGTAAAAGAGCAGTAGAAAGAGAAGGTCGTGGGTTTGAATCCCAGACCAATAGGTCGCCATGAGGTTTACCTTTAGCAAGATTCCATCCCATTCACTACTCTCAGGGCACTGGACATAGCTGCCCCCTGCTGCACGTGTGTATGCAGAGAATGCATTTCGTTGCAGTTAACTGTGTGCTGTGCTGTCTTTTCCAGTGGCTAATAGTCACTTTCACTTCACTTCTTGAACAAGCCCAAAATGTATTTATTGTTAATGTAGTCCATGATGGTAGCTGCAGAATGGAGCATTAATTTTTCTGCCAATGTATGCAGCAATGATCTAAAACACACTGCTGAGTTCACTGGATTTCACTTTATACAAGAAAAGTCACTTTCACTTGCTTTGACTTGCCCAATGTTATTTTCTCCTGAAGAGCAGAGTGAAAAGTGAAAATCATCAAAACCAAACAACTGATAGATGCTGTGGTTAAATCCTGGAAAATAACCAAGTTTTTTTGTTTAGTTGTGCACACTAATAGTTGCCTAATAACAGTGCACACACAAGTATTCCCATGAGTATGTTCCGTTTCAGGGTTATTAACATTTTGGATTCATTGATAGCACTGCATTTGTTCCAGATTAAAATTAATCCTCAAAATACCCACTTGCCAAATAATTGTGAGATGTCTGTATCATCTCACCATAATTTTAGAACAACCCTTTCTGACACTAAACTGTGGATATAAAGTAACACCCTTTTTTTTCTTGTGGTGACACTGAATATACTTTGAGCGAATATTCATTTGAGGATCTCAGTCAGATTTAGTCAATCATCATTTTTTTGAAAGACAGCATGATTAAAATTTAATTGCAAAGCAAACATTTATTAGAGCAATGAAATATGACATTTTGGTATTAGAATATGTCATCACAAAGTGACTCATTAGATGAGGCATGACATCATTACTGTGCCTCAAAGTGTGACAAGATGCATTCTGGAGGCTTCCAGCACATTGCTAGCCGAGTCTCTAAAAATACATGTCAAACACATAAGCTTGGGACAACAGACAGGGGTCAGAAGCCATATCTGTTTTAAGTCCCATTACACAGCAGTGGACCAAACTGCTGTGCTGAGGGGATGAAACAAAAATGGATCAAGTGTTTCTGAGTCTGTCTGAGAATTAAACTGAAGTACATTAAAGAAAACTTGCATTAAGTAAGTGAATAAAAAGAGTAGAAAGTATAAATTGAAAAGTAATAAAAGCATTTTTTATTCTTTTTAAGACAATGGAACCTGATATAGGTAGGTGTGCAAATGCTTTTAACACGTACCAATGTGGCAGGGACTCGGCTGTGTCCAGGATGGCATTTATTCATCACATTAGAGTGCATTATCATGGCTGTCCAACCACCTATTAAGCAGAGTAATTTCTGCCATTTCATTTAGCAGTAGCGTTTAGTGGGAGAATAACTTTGCAGTGGTGTTTTATGTAGCCCAGCACTCCTTTCCAATCAGGAAAAGGTCAGAGGGCTAACTATCAGGCGGATGCAGGATTCATATAGAGGAGAAGTCTTAGAGGGCCTGTGTTAATGTATCCTCTGCAATCTCTGTGTGCTAATGAATGCCTTTAGCTACTGAGTTCCATATCCCTCTGTCTGAGAGGTTGTGTGAGAAAAACAGCGGCAAACGGGGTAACAAATGCTTATCATAAATCTTTCAGCATCGTTCTGTCAAGTGCTATTGTACATGCCTTTATACAATTGCTTGTTGGGCTTTTGCAATGCTGTGAAAGAGTAGCGCTCTGGATTCTTTGGCCCAGCATAGCACTTGAGCATGTTTACAAGCAGCCTTAGTTTTTTCATGAAAGGATATTGTCTTTCTGCACCATGGCCGCACACAGACTAATTTATCCACTCATAAGGCATAAAGTTGCCAAGTCTCGCTCATTCGGCTCTACACTGGTCATTGTTCCATGCACTTTTATTCTACCAGGTTATGACAATTAAAGGTAATCCTGCAAGGTGGATTAAATGCAGATGGCTGCCTTGGCCAGGCAAGGCTGCTAATCCTCTATTAAGACCTCTGAAAGACGAACATGTCTATACAAGGGATTTCCTGCTTCAGGGCTCCTGATATAGCTGCTGATACTTAAATATAAATGAAAACTGAATACCGGACTTTGCAGACATGAAAAGAGTCACAATGGCACACAATAAAGGTAAAAGCTTTGTATTCTAATAGTGAGTTAGATTGTTAATAATCACTGTGTTTATCTTCACTAGTATTTGTAAAGGTTTACATTTACATTTGTGGCATTTAGCAGAAGCTCATATCCAGAACGACTTCCATGTCCTAATTACAGGGACAGTTCCCCCTGGAGCAACTCAGGGTTAAGGGTCTTGCTCAGGGACCCAGTGGTGACCCAGTGGACCCTACCACTAGACCACCACCCCTAGGGGTGGTGGTCTAGTGGTAGGGTATTTGCCTACGGACCTCTGGATCAGAGAGGTCCCCGGTTCGAATCCCACCACTACCACCACTGGGTCCCTGAGCAAGACCCTTAACCCTGAGTTGCTCCAGGGGGACTGTCCCTGTAATTAGGACATGGAAGTCGCTCTGGATAAGAGCGTCTGCTAAATGCCGTAAATGTAAATGTAAATGTAAATGTGATAGTGCCAGAGGTGGATTAGAACCTGGGACGTCTTGAGCAATAGGTCCATAGGCAAGTATCCTACTACTGAACATCTGTATAGTTAGTACATGCCCTGTAAATTTGTAAAAGTGTTTTTTATTTTGTAAAAAGCAAAAAGCAAAGTAAAGTGTGGTGCATGATGCTTAGAGGCAGAGGTATTTTTTGTCAAAATGAGAAATGAATTGATGGTGAAGCCTCAAGTATTTGCTCTCAGAAGGATAGAATCATGAAGAAAAGAAAAGAAAAAAAAAAAAATTTTATTTATATATATATATATATATATATATATATAAAAACATACATACATACATTTCACAGGAAGAAGGTCCTGTGTTCAATTCCCAGGCAAGTCCTTTCTGGATGGAGTTTTCATGTTCTTCCTGTGTGTGGGAGCTCCGGTTTCCTCCCACCTTCCAAATACATGTATGTCAGGTGGACTGGAGAGGCTAAATTGCCCCCTTGGTGTGATTATGTGTGTGTCTGTCCTGCGATGGTCTGGCGACCTGTCCAGGGTGCGCTCCTTCCTTTCACCCTATGTGAGCTGAGGTAGACTCTAGCACCACCCACAACGCTAATTAAGGCAAGCAGCTCAGAAAACATGTGAGTGGGTAAATTAAGACTTTAATTCAGACTTTTCTGACAATACAAAAGTCAGTACCACTAGGCTTCTTCAGGGATCTTTAAATAGTAAGCCAATATTCACATGAGAACGGGATAAAACAAAAAAAATCTTTTAAAAAAAGACGTTTGAAGTTAGGTAAAATGTTCATGGGTGATGGGACAGCAGAGTTGGCAGAAGGAAAAAGAGGCATGAGACAGAGGCAGACAAAGAAAAGAGAGAGGTTTGGCCCTCTCAGGTCGATGAGTCACCATCACCTGGGGGCCAGAGAGATCAGCTGGGCCTACCTTCAGCGCTCCACTGGACCTGAAGGAGAACACAGTGCATTGCCCACCGAGATATCAACACATGTTGCATCACACTCTCATGAGCCAGCCTCTCTTCTTTTTTCACAGAGGGACATTTGCCCAGCCAAAACAGCGGCCAGTGTTCATGGAGTTTTCAGAAGTGTGAAGGTGCTCAGTGGGCTGGAAGCTCGAGTGCAACAACCAATGTTACATGAGTACACTTGAAAAACTTTCCTTGGTTACATAAGAACAAGGCCTAGATACTGTGTCTTTGATGCTTCTGATTACTCTCTACAGCTAATCCCTTTAAACATAATACTTTTGTTATATCATTATGAATAACAAGCTGTAATAGCTAGCAGCTGTGGACTGCTTTTTCCAGTAAACAGCATGGCAAAAAGCTATTATTTACTACGATAAAGGATAGAATTAATGCTTGAATCCTGCTTTAAACACACAGCTCTTGGAGCGAAGAGGTGGGAATAAGAGCCGAATTGTGAAAATATTGCTGCTATTGATTTCTGCTGAACATGAAATATTCATTACCTTCAGTAATATGGAATAATTCAGGTGCTAATACACCATAGACTTTAATGTGTTGTTTTATGTTTTTCACTACAGTAGCTTTATGCATTTAGTTATTTATTTGTGCTGACCAAAACTGAAAACTATATCTAACCCAAACATTCATTTGCTATCAGTAAAAGCAAAGGTTTAAAATAGGTTTAAAGGTTTAACATAAATACATTTATTATAGTTGTGGAACAGGTCAGGGGTCAAATCAAGATCAAAGGAGATCAACAAAAAATCTGCATGTTGCAAGTCTCCTCCACCAAGCACCCTTTCCAGTGCAATTGCCATTCTCTTTCCAAACACACTGTAAAAGAAACCTTAACCAGAAGTACCCCATGCAGTACTAGGCAGCGGTGGCCTAGTGGTTAGGGAGCCACATGATCAAAAGATTGTGGGTTCAAATCCCTTCCCAGTAGGTTGCTCTGAGGTACTGTCCCCATCACTGCTTCCCTGCTGCACAGTGTTTGTGTGCATGAATTAAATGCAGAGGTCCAATTTCGTTGGTTCACTGTGTGCTTGTCGCAATGACAAGAATAGTCACTTTCCATCCGGTTATATAATGCACAGGTTAGTGCTGTCCAATGGTAATGTAATAACAATATTAATTATTATTATAAAAAGGTTATGCTTCATGTGATTGGAAATTCTCTCAGAATTGTGAGCATAATAAATATTTCATTACCACCTTAAACTGCATAGCTGTAAAATAAATATCTTGTACACCATGCTGATTGCATATGTGTGCATATGTATTCCACACTTTTATAAAGCAGAACTGAAGATGCAAACAACCGCAATTAAGCAAACTGGCTCCATAGCTCCTTAAGTCTAATCACAGAAACATTGAAAAAAAGTTTGATAACTCAAAAACAAATTGCTGGTGCATGAAATGACATTTCCCATTTCTTGAACAGAGAAGCATAATTAAAAGGCGAAGGAGAATTTATGTTAATGTGCTTTAAAGGAACAGTACATTTCCAAAGCACATGAAAACTTTAGGTTTCTGATAAGTGTGGCATATAGGTCTTTTTGCCATTAGGTGGTAAAGGACTGTTCTAATACTAACAAAGGTGCTTAAAAGGGTGATTACAGAGGAATATTGTTTCCCTCAAGAACCTTTCAGTGAAAGGGTTTTCAATGGGATCACACACAAAAAAAACTAATTTAAATAAAGTTGCCTTTTGAAGGAACAACGCAGATTCCTCTGAATTATGTAAGGATTCATTGTTAATGTCCCAGGGTGGAAAGGCCAGATGAACAGCGTTCAGAAGCACTATTGTTTCTAGAAATTAAATATAAATGAAATAAAAAGAATAAATGGAGTGAAAAATGGCTTTTAATACGAATTGTAAGGCTTAATGAGAATTATAGCTATAGGTCAAAGTAAAACCTCAGTGAATGGAAACGGATAATTCGCTGTGGCGATCCCCGACGGGAGCAGTTGAAAGAAGAAGAAGAAAAAAAGCTCAGCCAAAAAATAAAGATAATTGAAAGGCTAATAAAGTATAATTTTTCAGTCATTATAACTATACAACTGTACGATAGAATACAAATTTTCATCAAAGTCAGGGGTTTTACAGAATAAGAAAAGTTTTTGCTTCCTGTTTTTCATTTCAAGCCATGTCACCAGGAGTCATTAGGGTGCTCCTTCACTTCCACAGATTTTAAATATTGAGGCTGGAGCTGGCACGTGACAGACAAGATGCACTTAGCTTGACAGAGGCTTCTTCCCCAGCAGCAGAGGTGATCATGTCTACATTTACACCACCAGTGTGCTACATTCTAATTAGCTGGCACACATTAATTAGAATATTAAATCATGGCTCTTTTTCCATCTTTAATTCAACGCACATTTACTGTAAACACATAAGTCTTTTGCTTGTGACACAAGTAAAAGGTCTCATCAACAGAAAAAAAGTCATGGTGACTTCTAAAGATGAGTTAGTTTGATGGCTGTCTGTCGTACCTTTGCTGTGTGACTTTGCTTTAAAGCTGACACTGAGATGAAGATCTGATGAGTTCTTTTTATATTTTTCTTTTATTTTAACTCATAATCTTGAAGGTTGTGGATTCTGGGACTGATGGGTGTTGATCTATTGGTAGGACACTCACTTATGGACCAAGAGGTTGTAGGTTCCCTTAACCCCACCTTGCTTCAGGGGACTGTAATTAGGAAATGAAAGTCACTCTGGATAAAAGCATCTGCTTAATGCCACGCATGCAAATAGACGCTTTACCAAGGATAATTACTAGAATTATGTCATTGAAACAATCTTTATTTGATTCACATTAATGTTAAAAACTGCAAACACTTAGAATTTTATTGTGAACTCCAGTGTCAAATTTCATTAGGTTTAATTAAATTAATTTAACGTGAAAATGACTATTAGTCATTGTGAAACACAGCACAGCACACAGTGAAACACATCAAAATGAAAAGCTCTGCTTCCATTTTATCTAAATGTTTTAAGTATGCTTACTAAAATGAACTGAGTTTCAAGTTTGATCATAATGTTTGCGTTTGACCATTTGGTTGCTGTAAACAGGTTCTCTTTCCCTGGTTTAATTTTCATGTTCTCTGTATCTGGACTGCACTAGAGAAGGATGATGAATAGGCGAATAGGCAACTAGGCTTTAATAATATTAAGAGTGAGGCTTTAAACTTAAGCCTTATTATTTATGGTAAACTAAATAAAAGTTAAAATTACTAAATAAAAACTGAAGAACACACTACTTCTTGTACTGTTGTGAGCTTCACATTTACTGCATTTAGCAGACGCTCTTATCCAGAATCTCCAAACTACGGGAACAGTCCCCCTGGAGCAACCTGGAATTAAGGGCTTTGCTCATTAACCCATTGGTGGTAGAGGTGGGAATCAAACCTACGACCTCTTGATCTGCAGACAAGTATCCTACCACTAGACCGCCCCCCCCCCCCCGTGTGTTATTATTAGTGCTGTTTTTTGCTTCTTCTCAACATTGAGAACAATTACAGTCTAAAAGGATGGAAGAGTAAAGCACAGAAAACACACAAAGGTAACAAGATTTCTGACCCAAAATTGGAGAAGGGCACTTAAGGGTGCCTTGATGGCAGCAAAGTGTGTGTGTGTGTGTGTGTGTGATTTTAGTGACAGGTTTAGAGTCAAGGATGAAAGTGAACGTGTTCATTATTTTCAGAAGATTGGCTTTATTCTATGTTAAATTTGTAAGATTACAGTGATTTAATAGCCTTTGCTTGCTGAAAGAAATGTCTTTGAAATGACTTTTTACTCTATGTGCACATTCCAGAGCCTGCAGTTTTGACATTTTTTTGTTTTTTTTTTTTGTAAAATGCTGAAACAGTACTTTCACCAGTGTCACTGTTTACCCAACACTCCGTACTTCTACTTCAGCAAAGAACGTGTGAACATTTGTCCCTTCTGGCTATTTAATCTGAAAGAAAGCTTAACTAGCTATCTAGCTCTGCCTAAAAAAATATGTTAACACATTAGATTGAGTGTCATTGGTTACCCTCTAGCTGCAAAGTATGCTTAACTTGGATGATCGCTGCACCTCAGCATTATCATCTCTAGACATGCTAGCCATTTCTCTGGGCTTTATGATTGAAAAATATTTCAATGAAAAGCATAACATGTACTTCAGCCACTTATATCTGTGGCACAAAAAAAAAAAAAAATATGTTATGCATCTTAAATGCAGACAATCCAAAGCACATGGATGTCAAATCAACCTTATGATGAGTGAGAAAATTAAGGTTACGTTAAAAAAAGTATTACTAAGCTTCCTTACGTCAACACACAAATTGCAGAATATTCTACAAGTGATTCTTGACATGAACACAGTCACACTGACACATGGAAAAGAACACCATGCTACAGCTCTTCAGCATTTAAAAAACACTCCTTACATTTTACCACTGGAACAAGTTTCCTATTTCATCATCAGAGGGCAGTTTGGAGCAAAACAGCTTCTTCTATCAAAAAAAAAAAAAAAAAACCTACAGTGTATCATGGAATACATTCATGAAGCCATTAAACACGCCCTGCCTCGTTTATTTGTCTAACACTCTTTTTATCTGCATAGTTCTGAAGTCAGTGATCAAAGCGAGTCTGAGTCTGAGTTTCCCAAAGACTCCAGATAAAGACAGAGAACACACTTGAAAGGGAGCCATCAGCAGGCTCAGAACACAGATCTCACTGGATCTGTGAGAAGTGAGATTCCCTGTTAAGCAAATTAGATGAAATGTGGAATTTTCCCCAGAAATCAGAACAACATAGGAGGTTTCATACAGCAGCTATATATGTTCCTTCTATCATCATCTGTCACAACGTGCCTGCAGATGGATTGCTGATATCATGTGGTCCACATCTGCTGTTACAGTCATATATAAAAACACACTACCACCCTCTAACAGAATGAGACAATTGTCATCATCATTGGATGGCTGTCATGGTAGCAATTTACAACATTAAAAAAAAAAACTTTTTGTATTAAGTAAGGCTGTAGAATGACTGTTTTTAGTTACTTAAAGAATCTTTTTTTCATAAACAACATAACTGAGTATGAAGACCCTATTAAAGGTATAAAGAACCTATTACAGAAGATAAAGGTTCTTTCAAAAATCAAAATTTTCCAGCAAGATTCTTCACTCTCCCACTAACAGAGAAGAAAATAACACGGATAATCTCATTGCAATGCCACTCAAGGGCTGGGATATTTTTGGCAGCAAGTGAAGTCAGTTTTTGAAGTTGATGCTTTGGAAGCAAGAAAACAATCTGAGTGACCTTGACAAGGGCCAAATTGTGAGGGTTTGAAGACTGGGTCAGAGCTTCTCCAAAATGACAGGTCTTGTGGAGTCCTGGTTGCAGTGGTTAATATCTACCAAAAGCGGTCGAAGAAAGGACAATTGCTTAACCTGAAAAAGATTCATGGGCCCCCAAGGCTCATTTGAAGCCAACCCATCTGGTCTGATCCCACAGAAGAGCTCCTGAAGCAGATAAGGTTAATGCTGGCTATGACAAAAAGGTGTGAGAACGTGCTATGTGGCTCAATATCCGTAGACCAGTCAGAGCGCCCATGCTTACCCCATCTACTGCTTAATGTATTTAAAAGGGTCATATGAACATTTGAACTGGACCATGGAGCTATTGAAGAAGGCCTGTCTTGATTAATCATGTTTACTTTGATATCATTTACATCTCATTCATGTTGATGTTACTTTGACACACATAACCTAGCTAAATATTTTTGCTGACCAAGCACACCACAACATAGCGACAGAATTCACAGCGCTGGTCTCGTTCGGCAGGATAATGCTGCTACACTGCACTGCAACTGTCAGGAATGGTTAGATGGACATACAAAGATGCATGAGCATCTGTAGGATATGTTAAAAAAAACTATTCTGGTCCCTGAAGGACTCATTTTCACAGCTTACAGGACTGGATCTGCTGTCTGCAAGGCATGGACTAGGTGTCAGATACCACAACACCCCATTACACAACTTGTGGAGTCCATGCCTTGAAGGGCCAGAGTTGTTTGCAGGGATGAAGGTCCCTTTAACAATGCTAGGCAATTGGTTTTAATGTCAGAATCAGGAAAACGTTATTGATCCACAAGGAACCTGAACTGTAATGTCTGATTCTTGTTTATGAATGCTTGAGCTGAAGCATGTGTCAAAATGAACAAATAACCTAATTAAGTAGTGAGTTAACAAGACATATAACTTCAGGGTAACTGACACCTTGTTAGCTCATTCCATTAATACACATATTAGCCCAATAATACTATGCTACATGAATTCCTTCTAATGCCTATTTAGATTTATACCTATTTTAATTCAAAATATAATAGCCTGTCTAACTTGACAAATGTTGGGATCGTTTCTTATGGTATAAACACAAAGATATTTAATCAGAGGAATTGAGTCATAAAAGTCTGCAATTCATAAAGAGCTGTTGTGTTCCAGCAGTGTAGCTCAGATGCTTTAATCACAAAATGAACACTTATTAGTTCAGACTTGCCTTAGAAGTCTGTAAATGTACCTCTGGTGCAGCTTAAATGAGTATATGTAAAACTCTTTGCATTTAAGGCCCTGTAATAGCCTATTAAAAATAGATGCAAACACCACAAATAAAATAAACCCTTCTTTTCAGTCACAGTGCCTCTGGCTCTTAGTACTCTCCAGACTAGTAAGGTCTGCATCGCTTGTTGTGGGTCAATATTGTTCCAGCAGAAATGATAACATTAATCTACAAACTAAGACCATGTGATTTAGATAACACAGATATAACACTAGCCTGTAATTCAGATCCCTCGGCTATGCTGGTTATATTGTAACTAATCAGCCAATACACAAACTCTACAGGCTGATTGTATTATTATTTTATTTATTTATTTGTTCGGCTTATTACTGTTTGCTCTCAGTCACATTGTAAATAAATAAAATAAATAAAAAGCAGCCAAAGAGATAAACGGCAAAGAAAGTATTTTTCCTGAACATGGTTCAGGACAACATTAAGATGCGAATACAGCAAAGAAACGCTCAAAATGGATCAGAAGAAACACACAAAGAGGTTTCAATAAAATGAAAAAATACGAAAAACAAATCTATTTTTGATTGTTTTGGATATATGACGGGGCATGTTGGTCAGGAAAGTTACATTTCTTACATGAAAATGCGTCTATGCATTAATTACTATTCACTTAATCAGCATTATTAAAATATTTTTTATCAGTTTTAGTTTGAAAAAAGCACAACTTAGTAAGAGTTAAAATAATGCTCTGGGGTGTGAATTCATTCAGACATTTTTATAGTATTAACATGAATTTGTGTTCAAATGCAACTGATTTTGTTGGGCATCTTTGCTCATTTCAGAACTATCCAATATGATCGTGCCCATGTTCAACTAATTTCCTGACTTTTTAAGGTTAAATCAGGTTGAATTAGGTTTAATAGGTTTTTATCTTTTCAGTTTTTTTTTTGTTTGTTTTTTTTTTTTTTTGGTGGGGGGGATTGGGGATTGCTTTACCTTAGAAAATGCATCTATACCCACATTCCTTGAAAGCCTGTGTTTTTTTTTTATATACTTAGCTGTGAAATGTAAGTAAGAACATATGAGAAGTGATCAATCCCAAAATCAATTCAGTTTATTTATTTCATTTTAATTTAGCCTTTTTGGATAAATAATTCTTCACTCAATTGAAAAATACCTCCAAAAATCTGTTTCTTGAGCTTCCATTTGCAGACCTGCTGACAACAAGCCCACCCCAAGCTTTGGAGCGTTCACGCGATTCCTCGTTTAAGAGGTCTTTCCAGTGACATGCACTGTATAGCTTCACATTTTTTTATACTGAAAATTGCATATTATTGTTAGGTGGTCAGGTTAAGTGATGGTTCCTAGCCCATCTGAGTGAAAAGATCCCAGAGATACTGATAGATCAGATAGATTAGCTAATGCAGGATTAGAAACCCTGATATATTGCAACTTTGAGTCCTTCAACTATAACAGAATTAAGTCTTATTATTTCTGTAACATAATGTGGTGCTATTGCACACATGTTGAAGGTGCTCAGCTTATTTGCTCAAGTGTGAGCTCCCACAATCCTACCTCAAGGCTCCTGTAGTTTAGTGTTTATAACAGTAATAAATTGTTTGGTCATGTTAACCATCATCAGGAGGTTTTCCTTATCTTGAGTCATTCTGGTAGCCACAAGACATAGAGTGGTACAAGCTGTAAGTGAAGAACTATAGAAACTGTAGAAAACAATTCATGTTCCAAGATTCCTCTTGGCTTTGAAAACTCCTTAATAATGTCACAATATAATTCAAATCATGGCCAATATCTCTGGGTATATTCTCATTACTAGGCTGAAGTGGTATACGGCCTTGTTTAGCCTCAGTGTTATACAGATAATAAATATCGGCCAGTCTCATATGTGGTCCTACATCGGATATAAATCCAATTTAAGGTGGCTTAATGAGAAGAGCCACATCAGAATGCATGTGTTCAGAATGTGAAAGTGTAGCAGAAGCATTTTTGTATTTGGCCTTTGCTCATCTTCTCTGATATCATGAACAGCTGGGAGTTGATCAGAGGTAATGTAAACAACAGCACATATTGAACCGATGGAAGTCCTTCAGGATGTAGGAAGCTGATAAATAAATCCTTGAAGTTCACTTAAATGTCTGAGGAGAAAAAGGCTTCTAAAATTGGATGGTGCCTTATTTAAATAAAGAGCAAGTACCTTTTGGTGGGGGATTTCTCCAAACATGATACTTAGGTCAACCCAGATAGAACTTTTCCTGAGGAAACAGAATGATCAGCATGTGTCAATAGTTAGGGACGTAAGACAGCACTGCTTTCAGGAAGCAGAGCACAAGCGTGACCGAGAAGTAATAAGAGTACAACTGAAGAGAAAGAGGTTAACACTGAGACTGCAGTGGTGGTTTTCAGCAAAAAGCTTCATAAACTATTTAAAGTGTCAGCAGTGATACAATTATTATTAGGTCTTCATACTTTTTGGTTTGAACCAGTGATTTTGGTTAGGTGATGAAAGGTTTTGATTATAATGGCTGTAAAATAATTTACATTTATAGGATTTTTAAGACACACTTATTGATGTCCATTGTCTTGAGAAGTCTCCCTTGAGCAATTTGGGGCTAAGAGCCTTGCTCAGGGACTCAAAGGTGCAAATGATGGAGGCTGAAGTGTTGACAGCCAGGCTTTAACCCACTACTTTTTGCTCTGAATCTGAGTAGCTTATCCTCCAGCAAAATAATGTACAGTTGTTTTGATTCTCATGGCTGCCAAAAGCTGTATATTAGAAATGATTTTCGTATGCCACAGCAATAGACTTCATCCATGCAAATGAAGCCAAAGACACTCTGTAGGATCATGTCATTTAATTATTTATAAGAACTCAACACATTGAACCACATAGTTGTCATGGAGTGTGGAAGCACCAGCAGTCACTGGAATCAATCCTAATGTTCTTCGTCCCAGGAGGAATTTAAACAATAAGGCAATAAATCTTATTGGAGATTTACATCTACATCCTAGGAGATGCCTCATCTTAAGTTCTACCAAAAAAAGTAAGATCTGTTTTCCATTGCCTTTGCATTTTCTCCTGCCTGTCTTTTTACTTAGTCTTTCACATAACCCCATTATGTGCGCCTACTAGTGGCCATTCAAACTGTCGGATGGAACTAAATTAATTGAACATTTTATTTAAATAATCAAATATTTTAATGCACATACATACAAATTTCAATAACAAATTTCAAATGTTTAAGGCTCACTCTAGGTACCTTCAGAATTAACCATAATTGCAGTCGATCCATCAGAGTGAAACTACATTGAAAATACTGGAAGCTGTTCAGCTCTTTGGAGCAAGCTTCAAACATTGTTTTATACACTGCAATTATTTACACATTAAAATGAATAGTTATGTTCACACATCTTTACAATAATATTTTATGGGCAATGAAAAGGTTATTTAGGGAACCAACATTTTATTTTTCAAATAATACCATTTTAATTCCAGTTTTTTTTTTATTGTTAATTATTGTTTTTTCTTGTAGAAGGGCAAGCTCAGAACTGAGCTAAACGGGGACACAAAAGACTTTGCTGTTGCAGAAATAGAACAGCCGGGAGAGATGTCAACATTCCCTTGCACATTTTGCTGCCCTGGTAGCAGTGGTAAAAGAGTTTTGGCACTTCTCCCCTCCTCAGTCCCGGGTGTAAAGCAATGCTGTGCACAGGTTGAACTGTCCACAGTACAGCAGCTGGTGCAGGCCAGGTGACAGATGGAGAAAAGCTGTTTACTTCACTCAGAGATGTTCTTCAGGGCAGAGCTGTAAAAAGTGGCATCCCTCTCCAGCTAGTACCAGATGTGGCTTTGTTAAGATGTGCTAGCAGTTAACGAGTCCAGACTCACACTACCTCTGTCCTGACTACAGTTTAAAGAAGATCCGTTTTAAAGTAACTCAGGGGGCATTTGACGCATTACAGAAATAAACGTGAACAATTACTCGTGTTCCTATTGTGATGGTCAGTTATATCCAAAAAAAATGAATGATAAGAGCTGGCAGACATTTCTTTCACTACAACAGTAAGGTGTAGAACAAGACCTGAGCAAGACCCTTAACCAGTCCTCCAGGGGGACTGTCCCTGTAATTAGGACATGTAAGTCGCTCTGGATAAGAGCGTCTGATAAATGCCGTAAATGTAAATGTAAATGTAAGACCTCAGTTTGTGGTCTGGTCTAAGTTAGAGAGTGCGTTTCATTTTTTAAATAAACAGAACATTATGTTCTGTACATTATGCTTTGTGTTTGTTGGAAATCAAAGCAACTACATGGTACATAATGTACCATTTTTCATTTCCTTCCAGCAGCCTTTTCCTTCATCTCAGCATAATGGCAGCTGATAATGATTGGGGAAAACCAGATGAATACTCACTGATGGCCCTACTGAACCTGTGCAATAAGCAGTACAGCATTGTTGCATAAATCTAAATCCACAAATCCTATGCAAAAAAATTTAATATATTGATACACAATGTTCTTATTATTAGTAGTAGAAGCTTGTTGTTGATTTTTGTTATAATTATTATATAGGGTTCTATCCCTCCAAAAATTATATTATGTTATATGCGGTTCCATATATAACAATGCTGGGGGGCTTTAGGAGTTTTTAGTTAATAGTGGGAGTCTCAGCCTTTGATAGTTGGTTGCAGAGCAGCTGCACACGAGTCTACGTGCTTTGCTATAAAGATGACACAAGCTATGGTTGTAAAGCTTTTACTTTAAAGCATATAAAGGGAGTAATTGTTTTAAAAAGAGGACAAGGGCACCATTACTGACGAGCCAAAGCACTGTCACAAAATAAAATGAGGCTCATAATTTTCAATTAGCATTTTTTGATAAACTGGACTTTACATTAAGTGCAGCAAACTTTATGACCAGAACATCAATTGCTCTGGATTATATTTTCCATCATTAAGACATATTACAGAAACTTTTAATTTTTCAGTTTCATAAGACAAATGACCAGAGGGGACCCAAGGTCATCTTACCTGCAAAGGGCTGGTGTGGCTTTAGGTTTTCATTCCACAGCGCTCACCTGAGTCAACTGGTTTTAACAGTTGAAAATGGATCATTTGAGCTCTTAGTTTAATAAACTGAAAACCTGCAGCACCTTTTGCACCTGCCTCCAGGTCTCCAAGGCCTAAAGAGAATGCATTTTCTGACTTTTCTATATTTGTTGCTATATTTGATTAAAGAATCGTTGTTTTTTATGTTCTGATCTTTGGAAATATAGTAAGAAAAAAATCATTCCATTCGAAATTTTAGGATCAAATTCTGCGATGGGCTGGCGACCTGTCCAGGGTGTGTCCCCGTCCTTTGCCCTGTGTGAGCTGGGATGGACTCCAGCACCCCCGTGACCCTAATTAGGACAATCGGCCCAGAAAATGACTGACTGACTGGCTGACAGACAGATTAACAAATTGACCATGTGAAGCTGCTTAAGTTAAGAATAACAGGGGTTAAAACACAGATTCATACCAAGCTTGTTTAAACCAGCAGGAGAAAATATACAACAAGAAAGAATTTTTTCTAGAAGAGCTGAGAGTTCTATGGGAAGAAGCTGCTACAAAGAACAGTTAATCCTTTCAAATGAAATACTAAAAGGGTGGCACACTCCTGCCACACAAAAGTGTGAACTTTCAGGGTTTTTTCTTTATTTGACTTGCCTATTTGCACTCACTTTTTTCAGATTTTCTGCGTTTGACTGATGAATGCATCAAACAAAAGCATGTAAAGGTTTGCAACCTCGATGCTTCTTGCACATTTGTTTTTGCTGAAGTCCAGATCTGGAGGAGGAGCACTGGTGTTAGAGACAATCTTAACTGTGAACATATGCAATAGCATGGCCTTAAGGTTAGGAACTAAAGATAGAGAGGCTATTTCCATGCTTTGTATTGGAAAAACTAACATGAATTATATACTATCCATCCATTTTCAACGTGCACAGGTCAGTTATGTTAAAGTCAAGCAGAATTATCTTCTAGGTCCTAAACATGTTACTCAATTATGCCAACCGTACATTGCTGCAGTGTCAGGTGGTGCGACAGAGAAACGGGAGAATTTTATTTGAATTTGGACTTGTTTAGTAACCCAGAAGACAGATTTAACTTTTAAAATGAACAGGAAAAAGTCTCCTTCTCTTTCTTTCAATGCTTGTGGAAGGTCAGTGGTGGGTGGTAGACACGTGTGTATGCTTTAATTTCGTTTTTCAGTCTCCTTTTTAAAGTTTTTATCACGCTTAGTTTTGTACTGATCCCACAGAGCCATTGTTTGCCCTGTGATTTTCACCGTTAACTGATTTTCCATGATGTTATTTCTTTCCTTTTGACATTTACGACTTGAACAGAACAAACATTAAGCCAAGGCAAATGATCACAATATTCTGTAAAATAGCGTGGTTTCCTGCATGTCAGATGTCATGAAGAGGAAGAGGGATAAGGGATCCCAAGGTGCAATGCTTGCCATGCTGGGCTAATTTACTCCCTATGTCTTATTTCTTGGTTTGAACAATCAGTCTGAGGGAGTGGGGGCGGGGGGCTGGGACACTTAAATGTTATTGCCGACAGCTTTACTAGTAAAAACTATGGCCAAGTGAGAGATGCTGTAAGTCAGATTTGCTGCAAGCATTCAAATCCACACAGTGCTATGGTGAACCCACCAACTTCAAACAGTTTGCTGCATTCTCACAGTCAGCACAATGTCAGTTCGTTTTAAGCCATTTAAAATGTAGTCCCAGTTCTATTAAAATATTAAATAAATTCTATACATATACTAGACTGCAAAACTAGGCCAGAAATTGAATGAATGAATGGTGACTGTGAAATTGTTTTAATACTTTTACTCACATTTAAATTTTTTATTTATGGCATTAGGTAGGCTTAACCATTCAGCTAAACCTAACCCTAGCCTAAAATTAAAGCATTCAAGGATTCAACGATTTAATCATATACACAAATAATAAAATGAAAACAAACAGCCTTACAAAATTAAATAAATTATTCCTTACAAGTATAACTAGCCACAGATAAGCCTGAAGCAGTGGGTAGAACCTTGCCAAGTGATTTTCTATTAATCTTTTAAACAGCTGCAATCTCAGACAGTACTGTACATTCAGTTTTGTTTCTATAGGACCAACATATTAGATTATAATAAAATAGTGTGGTGGTGGTCTAGTGCTAGGATACTTGCCTATGGACCTATTGCTCAAGAGGTTCCAGGTTCAAATCCCACCTCTGGCACTCATTGGGTCCCTGAGCAAGACCCTTAACCCTGAGTTGCTCCAGGGGGACTGTCCCTGTAATTAGGACATGGAAGTTGCTCTGGAGAAGAGTGTCTGCTAAATGCCATAAATGTAAATGTAAACAATGTCTGTCATATAAAGGTTCAGAATTTAGGAATAATTTTTATTTTTACTTTTTTAAGGCAGCCTCCTGAGTATAAACTAAAACAAGCTGTGTATTAACTTAACATTTAGTTGCTCAATAGTTTGAGAGTTAAATGGATGTCAGAGCATTTTTATATGAAAAGGTTTAGAGTTGAAATCAAAATGTGGCTTTTGCATATGGAACCTGTTGCTGTTAACTTTCAAAATGCAGGCCATCATAAGGCTAAAACATCTCTATAAACAGATTGGAGAGAGATGAAAGAAAACATGAGAAAAAATAAATAAATAAAAAACTCTTGATCAAGCGGATGTTTGCTTTGGGACAATTGACAAAATTTATTCTGAAACCATGATGCCAAGAACAGAAAGGTCAAAAAAGGGGAACTTCCAGAATAAAGCTCTTGGACCTTTATGAGAGAAAGATAATTATGCAAACACAAGAAGAAAAACTGATCATCTTTCTAAGCATAGATTCCCATCTGTAAAACATCAGCATGTATGGCTGTAAGTGGAACTGTCTCTAGTGTCTGCAAGTAAACTTGTCGTTATCGATGATGGGAATACTGACAGCAGCAGAATAAATTATAAAGCACCGAGAGGCTTCATAGTTGCTCAGATTAAACCAAAAACACAGTACACAGGTTCCAACAGGACAGGATATGTTAAAAGGTGGCATATCTATGCATTTATCTATATATTTGCTTAAAATGTAATTTATAAAAAAATATGTTGAAAAGCAAAAGCATCGGAAAGCAAAGCACAAATTTGCCAAAATAATATATTAGTACAGTAAAAACAAAACACAATGTCATTGGCTGCAATGGCAGGCCAGAACAGTAACCAACTGAGGTTGCATTCAGATCGGCAGTTTTTGTTCATTGCATGAACTAATGCTATAATGACAAACATTAATTTTAGCTTCATTGCAATTCTTGCATTTCACTTCACTCCTGTCCATCTTCATTACTCCCAGTGCAAATCTTAGCATCTTTAGCTCTGCCACCTCCAGCTCCGCCTCCTGTCTTTTTGTGAGCATCACAGTCTCCAATTTGGTGTACATTGTATTGAATACAATAATGCAATAATTGTAATGCATTTTCCGAACACAAAATACTTTTAAAGATTAACCCTTACCACTTGACTGCCCCACCCAGTGGGACATTTCAGTTATCCCGTTGCAGCTGGCTGTCCCACTGGGTGGGACATACATGGTTGCAGTAGTTATTGTACTAGTATCACCAGTATAAGTCCCATCTGGCAGGACAAATTTATTTTCCATTTCATGCGACTCATAAAAAGGAATGCACCCAAAACTGGAAACAGTATTATGTGTAATGTAATGCTTCAAAAAGTACCATATACTGACTGATTTCAAGCAAACACCACCTTTAGATAGATTTTAGCTACAACTATACATTACAGTTTACAAGAATTGTTGTGCATTGTGTCCAGCCCAGCCACTAGGGATGCACAAGCCAGTCTATTTCTTCATGCTGACTGAAGACTGAGAATGGAGACTGCAAAGTCTGATAGGGGAGAGTGTAGCTAAACAGCATAGGATGATGGTCTGTAGGATGATCTTGGAGGTCAAGAAAAAGAGGAAAGTGAGAGCAGAGTCGAGGATCAAGTGGTGGAAGCTGAAGAAGGAGAACTGCAAGGTGGAATTCAGGCAGGAGTTAACACAGGCAATGGGAAGTGTTGAAGAGCTACCGGATTGCTGGGAAACTACTGCAGAAGTGATAAGGCAGACAGCTAGAAAGGGACATGGTATGATATCTGGAAGGAAGAAGAAGGATAAGGAAACCTGGTGGTGGAACCAAGAAGTACAGGAGTGTATACAGAATAAGAGGGAGGCAAAGAAGAAGTGGGACAGTCAGAGAGATGAAGAAAGTAGACAGCTGGTCAAGAAGATGAACCGCAGGATGAAGAAAGTAGTGGCGAAGGCCAAAGATAAGGTGTTTGGTGAATTGTATGAGAGGTTGGACAGTAAAGAGGGAGAAAAGGACCTTTACCGATTGACTAGACAGAGAGACAGATCTGGGAAAGAGGTGCAGCAGGTCAGGGCGATTAAAGATAGAAATGGAAACATACTCATAGGTGAACAGAGCGTGTTCAGCAGATGGAAGGAATACTTTGAGCAGCTGATGAAAGAAGAAAATGAGAGAGAGAGAAGACTGGATGATGTGAAGTGAACCAGGAAGTGCAGCAAATAAACAAGACGGAAGTAAGGACAGCGATGAAGAGGATGAAGAATGGAAAGGCTGTTGGACCAGATGACATACCAATGGAAGCATGGAGGTGTTTAGGGGAGATGGCAGTTGAGTTTCTGACCAGATTGTTTAACACAATCCTGGAAAGTGAGAAGATGCCTGAGGAGTGGAGACGAAGTGTACTGGTACCGATCTTCAAGAATAAGGGTGATGCACAGAGCTGTAGTAACTATAGAGGGATAAAGTTCATCAGCCTCACCATGAAGTTATGGGAAAGAGTAGTGGAAGCTCGGTTAAGAAAAGAGGTGAGGATTAATGAACAGCAAGGTTTTATGCAGAGAAAGAGCACCACAGATGCAATGTTTGCTCTGAGGGTGTTGATGGAGAAGTACAGAGAAGGTCAGAGGGAGTTACATTGTGCCTTTGTGGACTTGGAGAAAGCATATGAGAGGGTGCTTAGAGAGGAGTTGTGGGAGTGACGGATGCATTTAAGGTAGATGCATTTAAGGTAGACACCAAGGATCAACGCTGAGCCCATTCTTGTTTGCAGTAGTAATGGACAGGTTGACGGATGAGGTGAGACAGGAGTCTCAGTGGACAATGGTGTTTGCTGATGATATTGTGATCTGCAGTGAGATTAGGGAGCAGCCTGAGCAGAACCTGGAGAGATGAAGATGTGCTCTAGAGAGGAGAGGAATGAAAATGAGAAGGTCAAAGACAGAATACATGAGTGTGAATGAAAGGGAGGAAAGTGGAATGGTTAAGATGCAGGGAGTAGAGGTGACAAAAGGTAGAGGAGTTTAAATACTTGGGATCAACAGTTCAGTGCAAAGAGTGGCTGGAGGAGTGGCTGGAGTGATTTGTAACAGATGGGTATCGGCTAGAGTAAAAGGGAAGGTTTACAGGACAGTAGTGAGACCAGCTATGTTGTATGGGTTGGAGACGGTGGCACTGACGAAAAGACAGGAGGCGGAGCTGGAGGTGTCAGAGTTAAAGATGCTGAGATGTTCGTTGGGTGTGAAGAGGATGGACAGGATTAGAAATTAGTTTATTAGAGGGACAGCTCAGGTTAGACGTCTTGGCATCTGTGGATGTAAGCAAGGTTGCCTTGGTTTGGACATGTCTAGAGGAGTATATTGGAAGGAGGATGTTGAAAATGGAGCTGCCAGGAAAGAGGAAAAGAGGAAGACCAAAGAGGAGGTTTATGGACGTGGTGAGAGAGGACATGGAGATGGTTGATCTGCTGTGGTGACCCCTAAACGGGAGCAGCCAAAAGAAAAAGAGGTTGTGCATTGTGTCCAGTACATATTTACTTGTGTGGTATTATAAGTACACCTTTATCTGTATTTTTAGCAATTTTTTTTCCAATCTGGCTGCAGCGACATGAAAATTTTATTTGAAGGGTAAGGATTAAGGGTTATCTCAGTACCCCCCCCCCCCCGGCTAGGATGCACTTCAAAAGTGGAAGTCATTATACCCAAGTGATGAGAAGTCCTGTTATTTTATATAATTGGATATATAGTGCCATTTTTTTCAAATGTATATGTAATATCAGATAAAATGTAACGATTAGCGATTGTAATGTAACGATTGGCAATGGTGCTTTCTCCCTCCTCACTTTCCAGCCTCTCATACAATTCACCAAACACCTTATCTGTAGTCCTCACTACTAAGAATATCTATTTTGAGTATGCTTCTACATTTTTGCTCTTTTTAGATCACTGTTCACTGAAATATTGCTCAGACTCTGCATCAAGAAATGTTTGCAAAAAGGAGACAAAAATTGCACATATGCTTCTCAATTTTGATTACTTTGAAAATCAACTCCACATGAAATTAGTATGCAAAAGGCTGAGCAGAATCAGCTGCTGCTTGCTTTGATCACTAGCCAGTTGTGTTGCATATGCAAAAAGTAATCAAAGACCACTACATTGCCAGTAGATCTCAGGCATGACAATAACCAATAATCTGACAAGATTTAAAGCGCAGAGACAAGTTAATTAAGACGTAAATTAAATGTACAAGAGACAAATTGTGAATTATAACTAAGACTGGAAGCAAAAGCAATTTGTGGTTTGACTTTGGCAATTCTGGTTTGACTAATGATGCCAACATCTAAAAAGATGATGTTCAATATAGCTTTCTTCCTTCAACTAGCATACACTCTGTTAGTGAAAATTATTAGTTAGTGTGAGACAGTCATAAATTGTAAGAGTAAGCCAAAGATACCCCGATCTGCTAAAGATAACCAAAACTACTAAGTTAAAGGCTTATTAATGGACATCCTGACAACTGTGTTCTATCTTCATCTTCCATCTTTTGTTTCCCATTTTCCATTATATGTATATGAACTGAGTTTTAAAATTCATATTGTGTAAAGTATACTGCATGTTAATCTCTAGTAGTAGTATACAGTAGTGTGCAAAAGTTTTAGGCAGGTGTGGAAAAAATGCTGTAAACAGAATGCTTTCAAAAATGGAAGTGTTAATCATTTATTTATCAATCAACAAAATGCAGTGAATGAACAAAAGAGAAATCTAAATCAAATCCATATTTTGTGTGACCACCCTTTGCCTTCAAAACAGCATCAGTTCTTCTAGGTACACTTGCACACAGTTTTTGAAGGAACTCGGCTGGCAGGTTGTTCCAAACATCTTGCAGAACTAACCACAGATCTTCTGTGGATGTAGGCTTCCTCACATCCTTCTGTCTCTTCATGTAATCCAGACACACTGGATGATGTTGAGATCAGGGCTCTGTGGGGGCCAGAAGAACTGATGCTGGTTTGAAGGCAAAAGGTAGTAACACCAAATATTGATTTGATTTTTTCTTTTGTTTGTGCACTTTGCATTTTGTAAATTGATAAAAAAAATAAGCAATCATTATTTATATTTCTGAAAGCATTCTTTGTTTACAGCATTTTTTCACACCTGCCTAAAACATTTGCACATTACTGTGCATAATAGTAAGAAACAAAAGTGATGTGCCATACCACAATATAACAGCAGAGACTGCCAGCATCAGGGCATCAGGATCAGCATTAAAGCAAAAAAAAATAATTTAATATGTGGTAAATAGGTATAGTTTCCAAAGATATCTATGTCTTTTTATGTTTGCTATAATATGCCTTTTTATATCTATTACATTCATATTTGCTTTTAAGAATTAATATATATCTAAAATTTCCCATTTCCAAAGCAGATTCTGGCAAGCTTTACATTTCCATATTATGGTATGCCTGATGAGGTGTTGAATGAAGTGGTCCAGTAATTGTAAGGGGATATAAAGGGACCTCCACAATATTTGTGAAATAATGTTTCATGCTTGGGCAAGAGTCAACTCAGGCAATATTATATATATATATATATATATATATATATATATATATATATTTTTTTTTTTTTTTTTTTTTTGTTTTTGTTTTTTTTTTTCCCCCCATTTACTGTGTAGACATGCCACCCAAGAATGGTCGAAACAACAGATAAGAAGTTCCATAAGGCTTAGGAGCTAACAAGCAGTAGAGTGAATTCAGCAGACCTGGAGGACAAGTGGGGAAGAGGATAGGATTATGAGGGAAGAGGATGGGATGAGAAGGAAAGGGTTTGTGATGTTTAGTGTGAGGGATTTGGATTGTGCTGGGATGAAGTGGGCAAGTAAAGGGGTTAAGAATGCTAGGATAAAGAATAGCTGGGATGAGGAGGATGTTTTGGCGTGATGTGGAAACAATGGGAAGAAGATCAAGGCATTTGGTTAGTAGAGTAAGGAGTGTTGGGTTGGATGAAAATGGTTAAAATTAAATGGGAAGGTTTAGAATAGAAAGAGAACTGGTAAACTAAAAAGAAGGGTTGAGATAAAAGTTAATATATAAGAAGAATACTGGGATACACAAACAGGGTAAGGAGGGAGAGAGATTTGGAGTGTCTTTCGTGATCAAATCTGATATGGTTGCAGAAAGAAGTCTTAGAATAAATGTTGCTGTGCAAAAAGAGAAGACATACATAAGTGAGAACGAAACTACCAGAAGATGAAAAAAAAAAACAGTGAAAAAAGTGTTTGAGAAAGAGTTAAAGAGATAAAGATAAGAGCCAGTGAAAAAAGCAGAAAAGGGCTCATAAACAGCTAAGCCAAACTGGAGCTGCACAGATCTGGAGTCATGGTTTCCATTGTTAGTGTTGAGAAAACGGGTCAAAAGAAAACAGCACTGCTTCTGGGAGCAAACAAGAACAAGGGGTTTTGAAGTTAGACTGCAGATTCTTCTGATATGCAGGGAAGATGGAACATGGAGGAACAGGATACTGCAGGGTACCAGAGATGTGGAAATGTCCATACAAGGGTTGTTGTTGTAGCAAGAATGTTTAGGTGCTATTCTGGAGAAAGTGGCAAAGCCTGACTGGAACCCAGAAAAAGAGGAAAAAGAGGGGAACATTCGGGAGTGGGCCAAAAAAAAGTCTGTGCTGGCTACAATGGCATCAGACCAAACGTGGTTCAGATAGGAGTATTGAATGATAGCCAAAGAAAAATTCTTTTGTAAATATTCAATTCCATTTCATGAAAATATCTCAGACCATATGTATAGTCTTTCTGCCAAGCTGCAGGCAAGTCACAAAATATATATATATATATATATATATATATATATATATATATATATATATATATATCTGTCTCTTATACACATCTTAGGAAGTCTATCCATATACTCAACTACAGACCAAGAGCTCCCAGCTCCAGCACTACCACCACTGGGTTCCTGAGCAAGGACTTTAACTCCAAGTTGACAAGAAATGCAAGTCGCTCTGGATAAGAGCATCAGCTAACTGCCGTAAATGTAAATGCCACATCTAGCTGAAAATGAAATTTACAGGGTTCTGAAATCTAAATGACAAGAACCTGACATTTTGATTAATTGATGCTGTACTGTCTAGATGGAACACAAAAGTGGAAAATAATTTCAGTATAGCTTTATGAAATCATTTGAACGACAGTTGAAAATGAGATTCATACAGGTGCCAAATTTGCTTTTCAACAGTAGAATGGCTCCCCAGAGGGCTCTTAACAGGTGTTGTTATTTAGAATCTTCCTGTGTATTTTATTTTTCATACTATTAATATCAATATGATGAGATGTCAAGTTAGGAGGCTGTTTGTTCAAAAAAGTTCAGGAAAGCTGGTTAGAATAAATGCCATTGTGAATTGTTATGTACAAGATCATTTTAGAGCAAAATCTGGCAGGAAAACAAAAGAAAAAAATAGTTAATCTCTATCATATGGTGTGTTGGGATTTTGCTAATTCCATTTAAAAAAAAATGTAAAAAAAAAACTATTAGACGGTGTCTGCTGTTGCTGAAAGGGTAATCCTTACAGATGCCAGACGTATGATCTATGATGGCACTGTAATAGTTCAACTCCTCCTACAGGGGTTTTGTTGTTTTTATACTTTCAGATGACTGTGTGGGGTTTTTTTTCTTCTTCAAAGTGATGAGATGCTTTAAAGGAATGATTGTTTTGACAGCTGTAGTTTCTTTTGTGTGAGGAGCTGAAGTGTAAAGTAATATCTTAATGTTTTGTGGGAATAAAGTTGTGAAGAAGGGTTTAGTGTCTAGAGTTCATTACTTATATAAATATCATATGGAATATTTATCATAAAACAAAGCCTCCTCCCTCTCTCTAAACAATAGTGTACATAATGAAGTGAAGGAAAAAATTGCATGCTGATTGAGTACATGATTGCTCTCAGAATGTGTTATACTAAATAATCTCTTCACTTCTCTCATTTAATCAGCTTCAATTTGTGATTCAAATGTAACTGCTTACTCTTCAACAATACAAAACTTTTCTAATAAAGGGGAAACTTGCCTATGAAAATAAATATATTGCACATTCTTTATATATTTTATTATAAATTGCACCAGGACAAATTGTGTAACAAATATTTTCTATACTGTACTTTTATATTATTATATATATTATACAGCACTGTGCAAACATTTTAGGCAGGTGTGAAAATGTTGTGCTAAAAGAATTTTTCAGAAATATAATAATGATTGTTTATTTTTATCAATCTTCCATGTTTTAAAGTGTGAGCGAAACAAAGAAAAATCTAAATCAAATCAATATTTGGTGTTACTTACTTTTGCCTTCAAACCAGCCAGTTCTTCTAGGTACACTTGCACAAAGTCGTGGATTCGTGTGATTATAGTCATGTATGATCAACTAGGTACGATGACTCATCAGTGTCAAACGGAGGTTGAAACACAGTCATGTTTGGAACAACTCACTGTACGAGTCTCTTCTTTCCAGAAACTAAAAGTAAGTGTACCTAGAAGAACTGATGCTGGGTGGCTTGAAGATGTGGTATGGTCACACCAAATATTGATCTGATTTAGATTTCTTTGATCATTCACTGCATTTTGTTGATTGATGAGTACAATGATCTACACTTCCATTTCTGAAAGCATTCTTTGTTTCCAGCATTTTCTGTACACCTGCCTAAAACTTTGCAGGTACTGTATATATTTACTATCATATGCTAACCTAGGATCAAAAACAATATTTAAAATTATGTATTTTATTTATTAAAAATTTGATGACTCAGATCTAACTGTGTTTTCAAAATATATCAACTTTTTAATGCAGGCTAATTTTTCTGTAGGTCATTCATGTATTAGCATATATGAATGAGTGATACAGAACTAACCATATTTAGATAAATAATTATAGCATAGAAAATTGTTGCAGCATGAAACAAGTGAATAGTTTTCTCCTAAGCAGTTTTTCCTCAAAACAAGCTTTTGGAACCTTTTTAAAAACATATTGTACACTATTAAAAAGTATCTGACACATTTGCAAGCATCCTTCTGAGAGTTCACGGTAGTTAAGTATAAACCAATTTAACCTTTTTCTTTTTTGAAAAAACACTGTTAATTTATCATCCATGTTTTTCACAAATTAAATGCAAATGTTATATCCCTAAGTGAAAGGAAAGCAACATACTCTTTGTCATTTTGATCTGTATTTGAAAGCCAAATCAAAGGCAATTGCTAGTTACAACTTATTAGGAGATGTCACTGCACAACAGTTATATTATAGAATTAAAAAAAACCTCTCTCTCTCTCTCTCTCTATATATATATATATATATATATATATATATATATATATATATATATATATAAAACATAACATCACAGTAAAGGAAAGATTAATAAATATAATATAACATGAATACCTAAGAATTTTCTCTGAAACATTCAAAGATGCATATGCCTCAAGAAAAAAAAAAAGTTGCAATATATGATATATGAATAATATATGAAACTTTATCTCTCAGGAAAAGCATCTTATTTAACTGATCCTCTCAAAAGTGTATCATTTAAATACAAGTTAGGTATTTACAATTGATGTTTAGCAGCTTTATCCAATTAAAGCACCCTAGTATGACAGTTGTAAGGAAAATCTCCCAAAAGCTGAAGGTGCCAGGTGGGAATCAAGACTACTAAAAAAGAGAAAAGGTATCCTTCTAGCAACGCAGGACAGTAAAAAAGGAATGTAGAATATTTCTAAGGAGCTGTATAACAAGAAGCAGCTGTATAACAAGAAGTTAACTAATTTAACCGCTCATGAATAATACAGTCTGAAGTTAGCAACAGCAGGCCCTCTATAGGTGAAATTTGCAAAGTCTACAATCTTCCGGCTGCTCCTGTTTGGAGTCACCACAGTAGATCAACCATTTAAATTTCTCCTGGTTCTCTGCATCATCTTCCTTCAAACCAACTGCCTGCATGTCCTCTCTCACCACATCAATAAACCCTTTTGTTCTTCCTCTTCTCCTCTTCCTGGGCAGCTAGAATCTCTTTCTCCCAATATAATCATTGTCTCCCCTCTGGACATGCCCAAACCAACACAACCTTGCTCCTCTAACTTTGTCTCCAAAATCCTGAGCTGTCCCTCTAAAATATTCATTTCTAATCCTGTCCATCCTCAACACACCCACCGAAAATCTCAGCATCTCTACCTCTGACACCTTCGGCTCTTATCGTCAGTGCCCTTGTCTCCAAGCCATATAGCATAGCTGGTCTCACTACCATCCTGTAAACCTTCCCTTTGACTCTAGCTGGTACGCGTCTGTCACAAATCACTCCAGCCACTCCTCTCCACCCATTCCAACCTGCCTGCACTCTCGTCTTCACCTTCCTTCCACACTCCCCATTACGCTGAATTGTTGATCACAAGAATTTTAATTCCTTTACCTTTGTCACCTCTACTCCCTGCATCCTAACCACTCCACTTTCCTCCCTTGCATTTACACTCATGTATTCAATCTTTGTCCTACTCACTTTCATTCCTCTCCCCTCTAGAGCATATCTCCATCTCTCTAGGTTCTCCTCAAGCTGTTCCCTTCTCTCACAACAGATCACAATTTATCAAACATCATCGTCCACTGGGACTCCTGTCTAACCTCATCCGTCAACCTGTCCATTACCATTGCAAACAAGAACGGGCTTAGTGCTGATCCTTGATGTACTCGCACATCTACTTTTAAACACTCCTACTGCAGATCTCACCACTGACACACTGCCCTCATACACACCATGTACTACTCTTACATACTTCCTCTGGGAAATCTGACTTCTCAAACACAACCACAACTCCTCTCTACGCACCCTGTCATATGCTTTCTCCAAGTTCACAAAGGCACAATGCAACTCCTTCTGACCTTCTCTGCACTTCTTTCTTGCTTATTCGCAGCACTTCCTGGTTCACCATCGTCTCATCGTGCAGTCTTCTCTCTCTTCATTCATCAGCCGCTCAAAGCACTCCTTCCATCGGCTCAACATGCTCATTTGTGAGTACGTTTCCATTTCTATCCTTTATCCTCCCGACCTGCTGCTGATCTTTCCCATCTCTGTCTCTGTCTAGTCAATCGGTAAAGGTCCTTTTCTCCCTCCTCACTGTTCAGACCCTCTTACAATTCACCTTATCTTTAGTCTTCTCCACTGCTTTCTGCTCTGTCGCGTCTTTGTATCTCTGCCCACTTCTTAATTCCTCTGACTATCTTAGTGTCTTCCTTGCCCTCCCTCTTCTTCTATACACTCCTGGCTGGCTTCTCCACCTCAAATAACCACAAACCATTACAAACTATCATATGATTGCACACTAACACTTCAAACTCTCATCCTAACTGTTATTCAATCTTTAATCCAACATCTCGTCTTATGAGTTTTTCACTGATGGGCCTGTCTCAAATAAATAGGTGTATGTTAACTTGAGACCTAATGTCTTAATGAAAGCTAACTTTCAGCTACTATTTAACTATATAACATGGACTATGTCTCCTTGCTTGTGCTACTTGCTCTCAGTGCAGCTTTTAACACCATCATTCACTATATTACTAACTAGACTTAATGGGAATAATAAATGAGGTTTCCTCAGGGGGGACATTTTTCATTACATCGGTAGAATGAGTTATGTTAAACTAAATGTATTGTGGATGCACACAGAACAACCCTCTTCATTTAAAAAATATTTATCAGAAAATATATTGAAGGAGAAACCATTTCAAATCTGTACTGTTATACCTTGCTATACCTTGTAATCCTTATAATGTAACTCTAAGCACTCTCCAGTTAGTCTACTGCAGTACTCACTTTACTAAGCCCACCCTGAAATTGGTTAGCATACAAGCTAAAGGTGTAGTTTTTTATTTAGATAAATTTGTTTTCATCTTAACCTAAAATAAAGTTTATGGCATAACTCAATGTTCAATGCTTTACAAAGAATTAAAATAATTCTTCATTTTAGCCAGTAGTGTAGAAGCAGATCATTATGACTGCGTTATTCACCCCAAACTGAAATCATGCATACAGAATAAATGAATGTACACTGAAGCACAGTGTTTCCTTCCTAAGTAAAAACAGTATAAATGCTTTAAATACTTTAAATAGTTTTACTGCAACTAACATTTTTCAAAAATACGGCTCTGTTCACACTAATCATTTTTCCTCAGCCACAAGTATGTTCCACTTTTAATCCTTTTTGGTATTTGGTAAATCTGCACTAGGTTGTTTTCATTTCATAAGAATAGAACCTTTTAAAAGTTGAGAGATGTTAAGCTATTCAGAAAAGAGTGAAGGCCTCAGTGGTAACAGTGTTGTTATGGCTACGGTGTGGGCACAGTATAAGGCGCATCAGCAGTGCTTTTGCAGAGCTCAGTGTGAACATGGTCTTCTCCAAACTAGAATAAACATAACATGTTGAATCAGATAATAATGAATGCATGCGTGACTACATACCAAACAGGCAAAAATGACTCTAGCAAATTTGATTAGAAATGTAGGGTGGTAAGCCAATGTACCAGATGAAAGATTGAGAAATGCAACATCCCCAGAGGATGATTTACGATTGGCTGGCTGGAAAACTCCCACGTCTTTTTCAGCAGTGATTTATACTTGATTAAATAAGTGAATAAATAAAAGCACAGAGATACTAATGTTTGGGCTCATACCTGTACTGGCAGTGGGTCTTCAGTAGCACCCAAGGGCAGGCTTTGTAACTGGTACTTTAAGAGCAAGTAGGTCTCCTGCTACACTTTTTAATATTGTTTGTTTATTTGTTTTACGTTCATGAATATCTCTCTGGAGCCAGGAGAACTATTGACTATTTCTATGATGGTAATGAACGCAGTGTGTTAATACCGCTGTTTTGTTATGTAGGTGAAAAGTAAAAATCTACCACCCAAGGGAAAACATAAAATTTTGGTTCCATCAACCCTCAGGATCTGTTTAGCCATTTGAAATCACCTACCTACCTACACTATTTACTTTTTGCTTTGATGAAAAAGCCTCATCTGAGAGGGCTCAGAGATTTACCAATCAAGTATCAACATCGCATCCTTTGACACCCGCCACATCGATGGAACACCATGACTGCCAATTCCTCCAAGAACTCTTAACCTGCCTTCAGAAAGTCTTCCTACGCCTTACCTTCATACTGATCTCCTGACCCATAATATTCTCTACATCTGGCATCACCAGCATGTCTGACTATCAGCTGTATATTTGATATTTATTTTAGTGTTATTTGCATGTTTGCTTGAGGGTGTAAATGTCAGAGTTTTTTTTATAAAGAAAAAAAAAGGAAAAAAGATAAAGAAAAAGAGTTTAAGATTTTATGAGAATATGGACACACCCTGTTATAGAAGGTCCTTGGTTTGATTCCCAGGCAGGATGATCCAAGTCTTTTCTTTGCAAAGTCTGCATGTTCTCTCCATGTCATTGTGGGTATTCTTGGTTTCCCTTCTAAAAAAGGTTATCAGTTGTCTTATATGGCCATGACAAGGAGCTCAGCACATTAAGAAAATACTAAAAAGGAAAAAAGTAAATCAATTTAAGCAAAATAAAAACATTTAATGTACTTGTTTGACGATGTTACACTTGAACACTACTGAGAATGCATGTCACTTCCTGAAGACAAGGCCTTCAAAGCAGAAACTGAAACAACTACATGACAGGTCTGAAAGAACACACCCAAAGATGCTTACACAGACCACACACTCGGTAGTGAGTGGACCACTGCTTTGTCATAGCTGGCCCCCATTGAAATTCCATGCTTTGTGATATTTTCCAGCTACACAGAACTCAGCATCCTGTCCAGAGTACTACAAAGTACTACTTCTTTCTTTCTTCTTTTCTTTCTGCTTCTCCAGTTAAGGGGTCGCCACAAAGAATCATCTGTCTGCTCTTCCTGTCTTTTGCATCTTCCTGCTTCCAACCCGACCACCTGCATGTCTCCTTCACCACATCCATAAACCTCCTCTTTGTCCTTCCTCTTCTCCTTTTGCCTGGCAGCTCCATCAGCAAGTAGCTCCATCCTCAAACATCCTCCTTCCAATATAATCATCGTCTCTCCTCTGCACATGGCCAAACCAACGCAACCTTGCTTCTCTAACTCTGTCTCCAAGACGTTTCAACCTGTTTTGTCCTCTTCAATATACTCATTTAATCCTGTCCAACTCGCCACACCCAACGAAAATCTCACATCTTAACTTGACACCCAGCCCGCCTCCTGCCTGCCAGTGCCACCGCCCAACCCATACAAAGATAGCTGGTCTCAGCCACTGTCCTGTAAACCTTCCCTTTTACTCTAGCTGGTACGCGTCTGTCACAAATCACCCCAGCCACTCTTCTCCACCCATTCCAACCAGCCTGCACTCTCTTCTTCACCTCTTCACACTCAGCTGTTACACTGAACTGTTGGATCCCAAGTATTTAAACTCCTCTACCTTTGTTACCTGACTCCCAAAATCCAAACCACCTAATTCTCCTCCCTTTCATTCACACTCATGTATTCTGTCTTTGCCCTACCTACTCTCATCTCTCTCCTCTCCAGAGCATATCTCTCCATCTCTGTGGTTCTCCTGCTGCTCCTCTACTCTCACTACAGATCACAATATCATCAGCAAACATCATCGCCCACGGAGACTCCTGTCTAACCTCGTCCGCCAACCTGTCCACACACTGCAACAGAACGGCCCAGTGCTGATCCTGATGTAATCCAACCCTACTTTAAATGCATCCGTCACTCCCACTGCAGATCTCACCACTGTTACACTCTGCTCTGCTACATATCCTGAACTACTCTCACATACTTCTCTGCAACACCAGACTCTCACAAAACCACAACTCCTCTCTAGGCACCTGTCACATGCTTTCTCCAAATCCACAAAGGCACAATGCAGCTCCTTCTGACCTTCTCTGTACTTCTCTAACACCCTCAGAGCAAACATTGCATCTGTGGTGCTCTTTCTCGGCATAAAACCATACTGCTGTTCACTGATCCTCACTCTTTCTTAACCCAGCTTCTACTTACTCTTTCCCATAACTTCATGGTGTGGCTGATCAACTTTATCCCTCTATAGTTACACAGCTCCTGTGCATCACCCTGCTCTGGAAGATCATACCAGTACACTTCGCCTCCACCCTCAGGCATCTTCTCACTTGCCAAGGTTAGCAACAATCTGGTCAGAAACTTCAACTGCCATCTCCCAAAATATCTCCCATGCTTCACTGGTATGTCATCCGTCCAACAGCCTTCCATTCTTCTTCCTTCTTCATCGCTGCCCTTACTTCCATCTTGCTTATTTGCTGCACTTCCTGGTTAACTCTTCTCACATCATCCAGTCTTCTCTGGCATTTTCTCTTCTGTCTAAACAGCTCTCAAAGTATTCCTTCCATCTACCAACACGCCTGTTCACCTGTGAGTACGCGCACGTTTCTATCTTTAATCGTCTCTGACCTGCAGTAATATCTTTCCCAGATCTGTCTCTCTGTCTAGCCAACCGGTAAAGGTCCTTTTCTCCAACTCTTCATACAATTCACCAAATACCTTATCTTTTGGCCTTCACCACTGCTTTCGCCCCAGTGGTTCATCTCTCACACCTGTCTACTTCTTCATCTCTCTATGTCCTGTCTTTGCCTCCTCTTCTTTGAAGGTACCCTGGACTTCTTGGTTCCACCACTGTGTCTCCTTATCCTCTTCTTCCTCCGGATGTCACACCAAGTACATTTCTAGCCTGTCTGCCTGATCACTTTGGCAGTAGTTTCCTCAGCAATCTGGAAGCTCGACACTCCCAGTGCCCGTGTTAACTCCTGCCTGACTCCCACTCAGTCCTCCTCTTCAGTCGCACCACTTCTGATCCGACTCTGCCCCTCACTTTCCTTGACCTCCAAGGTCAACCCACAGACCACCATCCTATGCTGTTTAGCTACACTCTCCCTCGTCACTACTTTGCAGTCTCTGATCTCTTTCAAACTGACCCTCCTGCAAAGAATATAATCCACCTGTGGAGCATCTTCCTCCACTCTTATACGAACCCTGTGCCTCCTCCTCTTCTTAAAATAAGTATTAATTAGCAATACTTCCATCCTTTTTGCAAAATCAACAACCATCTGACCTTCAGCATTCCTCCTGACACCATGCCCACCCATCACCTCCTCATCACCTCTGTTCCCTTCACCAACATGACCATTAAAATCTGTACCAATCACCACTCTCTCTCCCCTGGGTACACTCTCATCACTTCATCTAACTCACTCCAGAATTTTTCCTCCTTCACTTTCATCTTACAACCAACTTAGGAGCATAAGACTAACAACATTCATTATCACACCTTCAACGTCCAGCTTCAAACTCATAACACCTCCTGACACCCTCTTTACTTCCAAAACACTCTCCACATACTCTTCCTTCAGGACAACACCTACTCCATTCCTCCTTCTATCCACACCATGGTAGAACAGTTTGAACCCCCCTCCAATACACCTGGCCTTACTACCCTTCCATCTAGCCCTTGCACACACAAAATGTCACAACCTTCCTTTCCTTCCATCAGATCAGCTTAATTTACCTTACCAGTCATGCTGCCAATATTCAAAGTCCCTACCCTCACTTCCACTCTCCTCCTCTCCTTCTTTCTCTCCTTCTCCCTCTGGGACATGCCTTCCTCTTCTTCTTTCTTTGGCCAACAGTAGTCCAATTTCCACCAGCACCCTGTGGCCAATACACTGATGGCGGTCAAGAGCACCTGGGCTCGACCGATCCGTAGGAATTCTGCATCGCTTGTCCAGATACGGATTTGGCAAAGTTTACACCGATGCCCTCCATCTAACCCTCTCCCCATTTACCCGGCTTGGGACCAAACTAAGAAATACACTGGCTTGTGCATCCCTAGTGGCCAAGTTATCAGCAAAGTACTACTATACTATCAAAATGCAAAGGCAAGGCCTGCCATTAAGTCAAAAATGACTATTCCTAGGGAGTGTGTTACATCTTTCAGCAAGGATCACACTAGATATTGGAACATACAGAAATTGACTCAACCAGTCCCAAGAGGCCATAAGCATTAATTACAGGCAATAAGGCCTGGCTAACAGCCAAGTTTCCGATTTATCCCAAACTGTTAGAGGAGGCTGTGGTAAAGATTCTTTATAGGTCCATTCTTCAACTCTAAACTTTTGTAGGTCCATTTTCTACTCATTAAAATTTTTTTATTTTTTTTTTTCAAGAAAAGGAAAGGGTTCACCAAGTCTTCAAAGCAGAAATCTCGCTAGGTTGTCATCGTAGTTGCTGTATCACTTAAATGACCTCAGTGCAAATGCCCACAGTCCACCACAAAATTTACAATGGTCACTATGAGGGTACTGCTGTCCTGGACCGTCTCCTGGACATAAGCTTTACGCCACAGGAAACCAGCCACGATGTTCCTTCATGAGGCAACTTGGAACTGTATGAGAAATGTTTAAATGCTACATTTAACACAAATTATATTGTCCACATGCTGTACCTCAGGTAGATAGAAATATTAAAATGTGTTAATGGGGAATATGCCTAAAATTAGATCATTTTTAAACGCAATAATGTAAAGAGAAAAAAAAATAAAAATAATTCTCTAAAAGAGTTTGATCCAATAAACTACGACTAAAGTCTGTATATACTCATTTTTATTACAATCCTCTATTATTTTCTTTGGTCTGTTTTCAAGCTTTAACTGTGTCTCTTATACAGGCCTAGTGTTCAAACAGAGCTAAAGTAGACAATGAACACACTTGCAGAGATGAGACAATGATAGAGCAGCAGTGAAGAGCTAAAATAAATAAAAGTGAAACAGAAAAAGTTCATTATGCAGTCCTTACCTTCTCTAATTTGCATGCCATTTTCAACACCACAAAGCAATGCAAGAGTTTATCAGCTCTCGAACAAGACCCACTGCTTTGTTTTCAGAGTGAAGATCCATGTGCCTTCCAGAGATAAGCACTTACCATCCTCTGACTGTTTACAGTTTCTGTGTGTTTAATAAAATAAATAATAAAATAAAATAAAAGTTCCAACCACTGACAGGATTTAATACATTTCTTTATATACAGTATGGGCTAAACAGCTCAGTAAAGAAGAACAGATGCAATTGACATTTGGCAGCAAATGGGTTATTTAGATTTTTTTATTTAGACGTTTTTTTTTTTTTACATTTGCACTTCCTTATCTGGCTAATTTTGAAAGGTACATTTTGCTCAGCTACATTAATGCAGTGCATATATTAAAGCCATTCTATACCCATCTTAAGGTCATGTTTGGAGTCAGAGGCATGCAGGAAATTAAAATAAACATGACCCAAAACAAGATAAATAGACTAATGAACACTGTGCACTAAAGTTAAAAAGAGAAGTAACTCAGCAAATAAGCAACAAAAGAACGGGCCTCACCTGACAAGGCGATGACAATGGATACCAGGTGAGAAATATCTTTGGATGGGGCAAGAACTCAAAACAAAAGCACAGGTCAGACAAACACAAACACATGGAGAGCCAAAATGAAGCCACAGAGCTGGAAGGCATGACAATTTTTTCTTTTTCCCCATTTCATTTCTTTTGGCTCTTTGTCACAGACATAAGGTAATGAGAAAGCAGCAAGTCATTTTCTTGTAACCCGTGGAGCCTGTAAACTCTTAAGTAAAGATCATTTCTGAACTTCAGATATAAACAGGCAGACCTTTCTCAATCTTGTTTTGCATAAAGTTACATGCAGTGCTGTTTTATTTTTTAATGTTTAGTTTAAAATACAATTTGGAATTGAATGTCACAAGAGTAATCACTGAAATTTCTAATAACTTAAACAGACCCCTCCAAAAATACCCTAACAACCAATAAATGTTGCTTTAAAGTGAGAAAAATACAGCATTTCGAAAGGTTGCGCTGACACAGCACTGGTCTGCTCAAACCAGCCTTCAGGGTTTAATGCACGAATGAACCAGATTACAAATGAGGATTGCCCTGTGAGGACTCCACCATTTTCATACACTCAAGGCCAAAGACAACTAATGAGGCTTGACTTGTCCAGCAAAGTGCTCACTGACCGCTTATTGAGACAAAAACAATCAACCATAAAGTTATAATCACATACTCTTGAAAGGTATTCCATTAATACTGAATGATATTGATTATGCTTTGCTGTAAATGATCTATTCAATCAAAAGAGCTCCAGAAATTAATAATTTTAATGACATTTGTTTTCTAAGAGTTCATTCCTATTCACCAAAATACCAAAATGTTTACTATTATGTTTTTGTGAATCACTGATCATGGCTGGCAGAGAACACGTCATTTTATCTGTTATTGGCTGTGCTAAAATTCTCCTCATTACTGCAGTGCTAGAGGAGAAATGCTTAGCACACTTTGGGTAAACTTAACAAGCAAGAAAAGATCTACGCAGGACCTTTCCACCACTCCAGCACAACCTCATCATCCACTGCCTGGTCAGTCACATTCACCCACTTCTCAACCGATTCCAAAAGCAGCTCAAGTTAGGAAACAAGAGAGTGAGGGGCATGTTCGAAATAAAGAGTGTGCAGCAAGAGCAAAAGGAAAAGCTTTAGAAACATCATCCCTTGCTGCTCATTTGAAAACAAATCCAATCCCAATCATGCACATACCGGGCCATTTTTTTGGGTCTCAGTGGGCTTTGGTTGGAGTAACAAACCTCTGGTCACAAAACTGCTGTGTCTGAAATGAATTTAGAATTCTACCTTTGTAGCTATATGGCGATTCTGAGCACCTCACAGTGGATGGTAGAGTGAAATCTTTAGTTATGCAGACCAGTTCATCATAACATTTAATAATATTTGTTCACAGCAGTTGGTATAAGAGAAAAGAAAAAGAAGGCCCTGTTGGCAACTGGATCCTGATGGTAAACTTAGTTTTATTTATAAATTGACTCTCTTTTATTAACAGATGTCCAACAGTGGCATAATTGTGCCTTCTGTGTTGTGTATTTAATGGATGCACAGAAGGAGATAATTTAAGTTGAATTTCTGTAATCTTAGATTGGAACTGCAGTTAAAGTGAAGCTACTGACTTGCTGCCGTACTTATCATGCCCACATAAACTAGAAACACACTATATACACAATTACAACTGTATATTAACTCTGTTTTCTACCAGTTTGTTAGTAGTATAGTCCTGATGAGGTTGGCATCAGGATTTTGGGTGTCTAAGTCTATTAATGCACATGGTGAGTAAAGATTAGCCAGTAAAATTTCTCTCAACATAGAACATAACGTAGCACTGACAACTGAAAAGGAAATGCTGGCAATGAAAATAAGATGTCATAACTAACTCATCACATCAGTTGCAGGAGCTGCACTTTCGCCCAACACCAAAGTACCTTGCCATTCAGAACTGACAGTGGAACGTAAGTACAAGCATGTCTGGTCTGATGAATCAGAGCGTACTATGGGAAGAGGACATGGAAGTCGCTCTGGATAACAACATCTGCTAAAATGCCATAAATGTACAGCATTGTGCAAAAGTTTTAGGCAGGTGTGAAAAAATGCTGTAAACAAAGAATGCTTTCAGAAATGGAAGTGTTAATAATTTTTTTTCATCAATCAACAAATGTAGTGAATGAACAAAGAGAATTTAACAACAATATTTGGTGTGACTATTCTTTACTCTCAAAACAGAAAGCATCGTTTTAGGTACACTTGCGCATTAAGTTTCTGAAGGAATTTGGCTATCGGGTTGTTCCACACATGACTGCGCCAACCTCCGTGACACTGATGATCATCAGCACCGTTTGGTAAAAACTGGTTGATCATACACCGACTATAATCCTTATAGAACTTGACTTTTGTGCAAGTGTACTTTGTGAAGAACTGATGCTGGTTTGAAGGCAAAAGGTAGTAACACCAAATATTGATTTGATTTAGATTTTTCTTTTGTTCGCTCACTTTGCATTTTGTAAATTGATAAAAATAAACAATCATTATTTATATTTCTGAAAGCACTTGTTTTACAGCATTTTTTTTTACACCTGCCTAAAATGCACAGTACTGTAAATGTAAGAGGCAGTGTGATGCTTTGTTCAATTTTCTGCTAAGAAACTATGGACTTGCCGTTCATTCGGAAATTACTTTGACACATGCCAGCAACACTGTTGCAAACAAATTTTACCCCCTTTATGGCAATGATGTTACTTCTTTAAAGCTTCTTCTGCCTCTAACGCTCTTATTACTGGCTAGTGCACCAGCCTGAGCATTTTTAACGTAGGACCATTTGGTACCAGTGCGGTACTTGTAGAAACCTTTTTTCAGTGTCATTTTGTGCATATTTTATAAAATATTTGTATATTAGCAAAACTACCTAATTATACAGTTGTGGCTAAAAGCTTTGAGAATGACAAGCATTCATTTTCACAAATTTTCCCGCTCAGTTTATAATGGCAGTTTGCATAAACTCCAGAAAGTATTGAAGAGTGATCGGATGAATTTAATAATTTGCAAGTCCTCATTGGTATGAAAATGAACTTAATCCAGAAAAACCCATTTCAAGTCAAGTCAAGTAGGATTTTGTCATTTCAGCCATATACACAGGACATAGTGAAACGAACTAACGTTCCTCCAGGACCCTGGTGCTACACATAGGACAACGTCATAACATAAGACATAAGACAAAACATAAGACACATGAAACAATATAAGACAAGACAAGGCAACACAGCACAACAGACGGTACATTCATCACAGACAGTACCTTCATCAGAGGGCTGCAGTGTTGTGGAACAAAGCAGCCCAGGTTGTTGGGCAGTGAGACAGAGCAGCGTTTTGAGTAAAGTGCAGATGTGCAATTAAAATACATAGTTAATAGATATGTAGATGAGTAATAAGTGAAGATGTTATCAGTTCAAAAGTCTGATGGCCAGGAGGAAGAGCCATTTCCCCATCCTGGTAGTGGAGGCCCGTATGCCTCGGAACCTTTTCCCGGATGGCAGGAGGGAGAAGAGAGTGTGGATGCAGTGGTTGGTGAAAATGGCCTGAACAGGAGGCAGAGAGACACCGATGATCTTCTCAGCTGTTCTCACTACCCGTTGAAGGGACTTGTGGTCTAAGACGTTGCAGTTCCCAGAACCAGTGGCAGTGCAATGCAGCTGCTCAGGATGCCTCGATGGTTCCCCAGAATATGGTGAGGATGGTGGAAGATGGGCTTTCCTCAGTCTTCTGGCTAGGAAGTAAGAGGTGCACTGCTGGGCTTTTCTTCGGTGATGGAGTTGGTGTTGAGGGTCCATGTGTGAGGCTTGTTCGTTAAGTGAACACCAAGAAACTTGGTGCTCTGGACCATCTCCACAGGTGAGGTGTTAATATTCAGTGGAGCGTGGTCCCGACGTGGTCTTCTGAAGTCAACAACCATCTCTTTAGTCTTGTCAACGTTCAGAGACAGGGTTGTTGATTCAGACCAACCAGCTGTTCTATCTCCTCTATGTACGCCGCCTCATCTCCACCGCTGATCAGACCACGGTTGTATCATCAGCATGGCTGTATCATCAGCAAATTTGATGATGTGGTTCCCAGCCAGCTTGGCTGGTGCACAGTCATGGGTCATCAGTGTGAACAGCAGTGGGCTGCATTTCCACTGCATTTCAGTCCTGGCACAAAAGGACCTGCTGACATCATTTCAGTGATCCTGTCACTAGCACGGGAGAGGAGGACAAGGCTGGAGATCACTTGTCATGCGTTAGGAATATTGAGTAAGAATAGCAGACTGATGCTTAAAAGGAGGGTGGTGCCAATTGTTCGTCCTCTGGTAATCTGGTTAGATGCAAGGAAGCTCATGTAGTCATCACTGCTTTGCACAAAAAGGGCATCACAGGCAAGGATATTACTGCTAGCAAGATTCCACCTAAATCAACCATTTATCAGATCATCAAACTTCAAGGAGAGACATTCAACTGAAGAAGGCTTCAGGTAGAAAGGTACAGGAATAAAGTCATTTTCTCTGATGAACCCCCTTTACAATTATTTAGGGCATTCAGGGAAAAAAAAATGCATCCTGAGACCATTCATGTGTGGGGTTGCTTCTCAGCCAAGGAAGTGGGCTCACTCACAAACATCACAGCCATATTATATATATTTATATACACATACATACAGTACTGTGCAAAAGTTTTAGGCAGGTGTGAAAAAATGCTGTAAACAGAATGCTTTCAGAAATGGAAGTGTGAATCATTTTATTTCATCAATCAACAAAATGCAGAATGAACAAAAGAGAAATCTAAATCAAATCAATATTTTGTGTGACTCAGCCTTGCCTTCAAAACAGCATCAATTCTTCTAGTACACTTGCACACAAGTTTTTGAAGGAACTCAGCTGGTAAAGGCTTCCACATCTTGGAGAACTAACTACAGATCTTCTGTGGATGAAGCCTCACATCCTTCTGTCTCTTCATGAAAATCCAGACACTGATGGTGTTGGATCAGGGTTTTGTGGGTATATATATATATATATATATGTATATATATATATATATATATATATATATATATATATATATATATAGTACCAAAAGGTACCACATTCTCCAAGAGCAACTTCTCCCAACCAAGAAAAGTTTGGTGAAGAAAATGCCTTTTCCAGTATGTTGGAAAACTGTGCCATAAGGCAAAAGTGATAACTAAGTCAATATTTTGGATTCATGGCCAAGAAAATCCCGAACTTAATCCCATTTAGAACTTGTGATCAATCCGAAAGAGGCAGGAGGACAAACAAAAGCTCACAAATTCTGACAAACCCCAAGCAGTGACTATGCAAGAATGGGTTCCATCAGTCAGGATTTGGACAGAAGTTGATTGACAGCATGCCCAGGCGAATAGCAGAGGTTTTGAAAAAGGAGGGTCAACAATGCAAATATTGACTCTTTGCATAAACATATTGTAATTGTCAATAAAACCTTTGGAACTTTTATGAAATGCTTGTAATTGTACATTTGTATTATAGAAACATCTGACAAAAAGATCTAGAAACTAGTTGTCAAAACTTTTGGCCACGGTTGAAAGCTAACATCTACATAACAGACCAGGAATAATTCAATCCTAAAATGTTTTCCTTGAATGACAATTTAAAGGTGAGTAGAAACAGACACTCAGGCAGTAATAGTGCCAGATATGACATGATCATTTTCAAAAAGTAAGGGCGTTGGTGATCTATTGTTTGGATACTTGCCTATGGACCAAGAGGTTAGAGGTTAGAAACCAGCCTCCATCACTACCACCATTGGGCTCCTGAGCAAGACCCTTAGCCCCAAGTTGCTCCAGTGAAACTGTCTCTGTAATCAGGAATTGGAAGTCACTCTGGATGAGAGTGTTTGCTAAAAATATGTAGCTCTCCTTTGATATTTTAGTAGTAATTTACCCTTCAAACATATTGAACAGATGTGTAATGCTTTAAGATCAACCATTATAAAAGCAATTTCTCCTGGAGAAACCACTAATGAACACCAAAGTGCTCAGAATTCTTGGATTGCTTGGATTTCTTGGGGTAAGATTACATTGTCATATTTTTTGCATATTTCCAACAGCTGTTAAATAGCTTTTGCAATTTCTTTCTAGTTACTGCATGCCCACAAACACCAAAAAACATTATGTTCACCCTCTCTAATGTTTAACCAATGGCTACACTTTTGACAGAAAACAGATCAGATGTCATCATCCTAATATGCAGCTTAAAGATATTTCTCTTCATTTCTCCATGAAATGAAAAAATAATGTTCAAAGATGTTTTGTACAAATATTTCTGTCCTAAATAAAAATGAAAGGAACACTTTGAAAACCCATCAGGTCTCAATTGGAAAAAAAGTGAGTACAGGGCCCACTAGAGGACATCGGGCCCTCAGGCCACCCTCATGAAGTCTGTTTCTAATGGTTTGGTCAGAGACATTCCCACCAGTGGTTTGCTGGAGACTTTTTAGGGCTCTGGCAGTACTCATCCTGTTCCTCCTTGCACAAAGAAGCAGATACCGGTCCTGCTGATGGGTTAAAGACCTCCGACCGCCCTGTCCAGCTCTCCTAGAGTAACTGCCTGTCTCCTGGAATCTCTTCCATGCTCTTGAGACTGTGCTGGGAGACACAGCAAACCTTCAGGCAATGGCACGTATTCATGTGCCATCCTGGTGGAGTTGGACCGCCTGCACAACCTCTTTAGGGTCCAGGTATCGCCTCATGCTACTAGTAGTGAAACTGACCCTAGCCAAATGCAAAACTACTGAAAAGCAGTCAAAAAAAGATGGAGGGAAAAAACTTCTGTGGCTTCCACCTGCAAAACCATTCCTGTTTTTGAGGTCGTCTCATTGTGGTCCCTTTAGTACACCTGTTGTTAATTTCATTAACACCAAAACAGCTGACACTGATGAACAACCCCCTCTGATACTGAACTGACCAGATCAACACCCCAGAAGTTGAACTGACTTGATACTATACTCTGATTAAAAGGTGTAATTTTTTTTTTAGCAGTATATATATATATATATATATATATATATATATATATATATATATATATATAAATACACATGTGAGGTTCATATGCCTGCATTACAGGTATGTATGCAAAGTCTTTACGTGTGTATTTGCAACATAAAATGTTCATAATACAGAGCTTAATGAGAGAATATGCCAATACTCCTCAATTCTTTTGAGTTGAGTCACCCAAAGCCAAGTCCAATTTACTAATTAATGTTTCACACTGGCTTCTTTCAATCAATTGCTGGCATATTTTACAAAGCCAAAGGCATACAGTATTTCACTGCTACTGTTAGTGCTACACTAACTAGTTTGAAAATTAATAAAACTACTGCACTGTACTGTATTAAACCCTACAAAAATACAAAAGGCTGAAATTAGCTCTTTAGTCACCAGCTCATTATTTTCATTTTTAATTCCACTATAAATGGTTCAGCTATTACATGCCAGTTCCTCAACACCCATCAAAATATAAGTGCTGCACTGTTTACACTGGAATGGCAGAACTGAATAAAAAGTGACCTTAAGCCTTTTCACAGATCCAAAAAGATCCTGCATGGCCTAAAATTTACTTCAAAAGGGCAATCAATGTAATCTTGACTTTCTTAAGATCAACAGACCACTGTTAAGTGTCTGTTTATACCTCAGCCTATGCCTCAACATTCAGCCTACTTATCAATACGTACTTCACCATGTCATCATCATCATCATCATCATCTTTTAGCTGGAACACAGCAAGTGTGTGATAGGTTACTAAAGTTCATTTTGTACTTTGACTATGTTTTGTATCTTTGTCTGATGCACACTTTGTACATGGTTTCTGAACCGTTGACAACATTTATTTATTTATTTTTTTTAATAAATCCAGCCCACTTTTGCTGAAGGCCCTCGGGTAAACTTAAACTTCCTTTTTTACCTTATGTTAAATTTGAATGCTCTGGTAGCTTTGTTGTTTCACGTGCTAACCATTTTCAATGTCTTTAGTGTATGAGTAACAGATCAGGGTAAATCAAGTAAAGCAAAATGGAAAATAGATTCATTCAGCCTATCCAAAATAATGAATAACCGTAATCATGGTATTTCATCAGGCCTTCAAGACATTTTCATCCAGATGTCATTCACCGCACAAACAAGACTACGGGACCATAATGTAGCATTGCACTGGTTTGATAGTGTTGGTGGGAATGCATTTACCCACAATTTAAACTAAATTTGAATAAAAAACATTTTAGTTCATTTTTTTTTAGATTTTTAAAATAATATCATCAGCAGCCTCCGTGCTTAATAACACTACTGCAAAGGTTAAAACTGATTCAGTAGATGTTAGATGATTGTGAGATAACAAACAGATTTTTATCTGACATGAACCACATGACTGCAGCCAAATCAGAGAAAAAGAAACTGTGTTATCTGCTTTGTTCACCAGAATCAATCAAAGCATGTCCCTCTCTTGCAATGCATTATGTTTTATTTCAACTTCATCTCACCATTAGATTCACGTATTCCTTCACAGATTGAAGGCTTTCACGCTTATCCATCTATTTACAGTGCATCATCCCATGTTTCATCAAGCCAGTTTTTATTTATCCATTTATTCATTTGTTGATTTATTCATCTGTCTTACTTAGAGCTGTGTGTGCTGAGCGAAAGGGAATGGGAGATGGGCTGGGATTTGAACGGTGCATTTGAAAAGGAATTGGATATGGTATCTTGATGGAGGACTCTTCTGGCACTGACCCCACTTCTCTTCCTCTGAAGCAACTTGGTCAACAACATTTCAAAGCACAGAAGCATGTGTTCTGTGAAAAAATAATACGTGAAAAGAAAAAAATAAAATAATAATAATAATAATAATAATAATAATAGACATTCAACAAAGTCACAGCATATCCAAATTCATTTCACATTAAAAATCTAAAAATGATGCTGTTCCTTCTGGTTGGAATATGGTTCTAAAATATGATTTTTGTCTCATTTCATGTACATTTATTGAGAAGTAGTGTTTCTGTTTAAATGTCATTTTTGCATTTCAAATTAATTTCATGAATCGTATCATTAATTTATTTTTTAAATATGAATATTAAGTCTATGCTGTGGTTTTAAGTATTTCTGAAAAGTGCTTGAGCTACATCTTTAATAGACAGGGACGATTGTAGAACATTTAGTTTCGGTGTGTCTCCACTTGATTAAGGGAGAATCATTTTGCTGCTTGCTGAGCTGAAAAGCAGTTGATCAGTCTATTTTATGATTTTTTTTTTTTTATTCAGTCCTGACCAGTTAGATGAAAGTGGAAGTAGGACAGTTTATATGCAAGGACAGACTGTTTCACAGAAGACATGTCCACATGATGATTAGCTTGCTAAGTTAGAGTGTACTGAAACTAGTTTTTAGGATCCTAAAAACACAAGCATTGATTAAATCACAGGCTGCAAAACTGCTCTTAAAACAGACGTTTAGTCAGAAGTCTTTAAAAAGCCTTGGGTATGAAGACCCTAAGAGAAAAGGTTTCAGCCTTCATCCTTGTCTGTTGTTTGTCATTTATTCCATGAAGTTTGGTTACTCAGTATCAAAACGTCCACTCACAAATTATATTTCTGCTATTTTTCAACTCCCCAAACACCCCTGCTCCCAGATGGTGGCATCTGAGTGAAGAGGGGGGAAAATGTGAAATTACATGGCTACAGATAGATTGTGCATTTAGAACGATGGGGCTGACATGACTACTCACTCACTCAAATGCATGTGAGCAGAAGATACCATTGCTGTTTGGCAAGAGAACAAAGTGTTCATACTGTTCAGAAGTTCATTACTTAGTAGGTTTATGAATAAAAATATATATATAAACATTGATTGGACTGTCACAGAAATCTATGATCTATGAAGCTTTTACAGATATAGAAGCAATTAAATTTGAATGAATTAAAATGTGGAAAAAGGTGTGCGAAAGTTGCACAAACCTTGATTAAATCCTCACTAATGTAAAAATGTCTCCAGGCTTCAAGTTTTCAGTTTTTATCCTCTCATGCACTCTCACTTGGAGGGAAATTGCAATGGGGTGTGGGGGAAAAATTCTGTTCACAAAAGGCATCTAATCTCCCTTATTTTTCTCTTTCCAAGTGTGTTTCCCGTTGGTATAAGTCCAATAAGCTAGGTCTGGTACGAAGACCGGCTTTTGTGAGCATGTTATTGTGAATATTTGCAGCATGAAACTGGCCTTATTTGCCCTCTGTAATTCAAGGGACTGCAGCAATCCACCCACAAAGACTGGTGCTGTGGTGAAATTCTCTTCAAGCCCCCTAAAGGGACTAGGATTAGATATTTTTAGGTCTATTGTTTCACTTTAAAGTCTGTTGATCGATCTGGATACTCTGGAGTCAGATATGCAGTGCTAGCATCCATGTGTGTCTTTTTTTGTCAATAATCATCTGGTCATGGTGCCATCTCAAAGCTTAGACATTCCCTGCCCTCCTCTGAGCTGTTTCTTGAAACTGATTCACATAAGCAGTAAAGTAGCAGTAAACCCATTTCTTAGTAAAGTTTGTGTTTAGCTGAACACCATGCTGAAAAAATGAAAGAAGTTCAACAAGCCTGATCAATAGTAACTCATCTGAAAACAACAAATGCATGGCTTTATTGGAGCACGTGGTTTAGGTAGCAAACTATGTGACAAGTCTAATGAGTTTGTAACTTTTGTAAGAAATATTTAAAAAAAAAAGAATAACTTCTATAGAGAGAAAGAACAATACCGTGCTCCTGTAGAGTTTTGCTGGAAGCAAACTGAGAACCTCTGGAAATCTCCATGATTTTTCTTGCCTTGTCATTTGTAACGATGTATTGATGGTTGGCCCTCATTCACGGCGGTTAAATAGACTGTGGCAAACAGTGACTATTAGCCCTAGTTCATATGGAATTGGTTTTTTAGGGGCAGCGGTAGTCTAGTGGTTAGGGAGTTGCCCCTGGGTCGGAAGATTGTGGGTTCGATCCCCTCCCCAATGGGTTGCCCTGAGGTACCCTTGAGCAAGGTACCGTCCCAGTCACTGCTCCCCGGGCGCTTTCAATAGCTGCCCACTGCTGCACGTGTGTGTATGGTCTGGAACAAAAGGGCTAGGCAGCCCCATATGCAACAAGCTACAATGCAATGTTCTTCCACCTTTCAATCACAGTCAGCATAAATATCAACTTTTTCAGAAATTTATTCTGCAGTAGCTCATCAGTCAAATCAAACCAGAAGGCTTAGCCTTTTCTCACAGTATACATTATTATGCCTTAGGCACCCATTTCTCATTTTACTTCTTTTGGTAGGTACTAAATCACTGCAAACCTGGAACAACCCACAAAATCTCCCAGAAAAGCTCTGGCCATGTAGCCATCATAATTTTCAGTTAATAATCAATTATTTGCCTATCAGTTTAATGTTGTGTATGATTGGTGTGTATGTTTCAGTAGAAAACCATTTCACAGAGCTGCTGCTGCTGTTTTCATTTTCTGATGAGAGACTGAAATGGGTTTCTTTTAAAATTGGTCCTACCTATTGTCACCATCACTTTATAATGATGGTGGTTAATCAGAATGCCTCCCGTTACAGAGTCTGGCTTTTAAAGTCCTCACCAATGGATTGGCTTGGTTGTCTTTAACTACTTAGATACCATGGAGGAAAAAGAAAGTTTCATAGATTATAAAAGTACATCATCCAAAAACAATTACTGATTGAAGGTCATTGCACAGCTAATCCACCCTTATACACCGACAATCAAGAAAAAGAGACCAATTTAAAACAACTGCTTGTCAGACATTGCTGCATAGCATCCCTATGATTAGTTTTATTTATTCTTCAGTGGCAGGTTTCTCTGTTTCTTATTGCTTATGATGAATGGTTAATCTAGGCATCTCAGTTCATTCCCCACATGATTCCATGTTATTTACAAAAACATCGACCATGCTGCTCCCCCACTAATTTAAACTCATCCCTGCCTGCCATTTGTTCTTGGAATGTCTTCTAATGGATAGAATTCCATCTCACAGAGTAGTTATGATGCTATATATGTCTAAAGGCTTTCAGATATGTCTTCTAATTAATGAATTTAGCTGCTTTAATGTGCACCCATTGCTGACACAGAAGCACACACAGCTTGTATAATTTCTATATCCATTATCAAATGTGTAGCCTTCCCAGAAGGGACACATGTTTGTCAGCAAATATTAAAGGCCAGTCCAGACTGTTCTAGACATCAGTAAATAAATTTGTTTACCCTGTTTATATTTTAACAATATAAATATGTTTAGCAATATTCTGACCTAGTGGCCTAGTGGTTATGGAGTTGTAATGTAATCAGACACCTGATAGAAAAAAAATAACTTTGTGTGATAACTTTTATAATAAATAAGTGTCAACATAGCACTCAAACTTTCACATTCACCGAGTTGTTTCAAGAGTCTATCATGCCCCATGGAAAGTACTAATTTGTTTTGCCATGGTGTACTGATTGATTGTAATTCTGAAGAAAGTAGGCTTGCATAGTGCAAAGTCAGGCTTTTGTAGCATGTGATTGATTTAATGAGTCATATTTCACGCAAAGTCTTTTAAAGCCCTTGAAAACATAATGGGCATACCAACAACAGAGCTATTGATTGAAGATATGAAAAAAAAAATGCTTAAAAGCACAGGCAAACTCCCTTGTAGGTTGAAAAGCTGTCGGTAAATCTTCTATTTCATCATAATAGATGAAATAAAGTGACATTTTTGAAATGTTGTGGTGCACCACATTATTCTTCTACACTTTCCCAGTATCGGTTGGGCATGTACTAGTCACTTTAAATTGTAGTCATGCACTCAAGTTCATTGTGCAGAGCTGGAGCAAGGACAGAGCTAAGTTTAAACGTTCTGACTGTCATTTCGTCTATACTGTATCTACTATAAAGAATCATTTCATATAATTTTAAAGGATGTGAAGAAAGGCTCTATATATGCTAGAAACAATGTAAGGCAGCCTCAAGAATATATATGTGTGTGCGTGCACACACGTGTGAGATGAATAATTATTTATACGTATAGTTGAGAGCAGCATTATGCTCTTAAGTAAACTTTTGCTGGATGTACAGATCCCTCCACAAGTACCAGAACAGCAAAGTTAATTGATTTGTTTCTGATATGCACTGAAGGCATTTGAGATCAAAATACGACAACAGTAACATTTATTTTTCCCTGCTTTTTCAAATGAGCAAAAGTATTAGTTGTTTAGTACACCAGTGGTTTCCTTCTTTTTCCAGGACTTTACATATGCTTGTACTAACCAGCTCTCTCGTCTTCATGTTGGTTTTCCTTTTTAACAACAAATGTAGTCTTCATTGCACTCCAAAAACAAAGGGGACTGTATAGAACTTCTTGGACATCATACATGCTCATAGTTTTCAGCAACCTGTAAAACCACTTTTCAGCCTTTATAGTAAAGATACATTTTTCAGATCTGTGTGTGCAAAAATGGATTTAACATTTTGTTGTTGTTGTTTTCACACCAGCGTAGACAGTTTGTGTGTATCAGAGACAACAGGAAGCTGGTAGACACTGAAGTGTGAGGGGTCATGAAAAGTCTTTTAATTATGAATCTGAAGCTTGATTGATTATAATAACAACAACAAAGGATTTAAATCACAGATTAAATTCTCACCCTGAACATCCAAGAGCCCTGGCTCATTTTCAGTTGAAGAACTCAATGATGATTAAGATGTAATCTAACAACCTGAAACAAATTGAGAAAAAATGAACTAATTAGAAACGGCACTTGAGCTATTTTTTAATTAATTCATTATACAAAAGAGGGAGATGGATATATTAAGAATGATCCATGTTAAAATTAAAGGTGTACTTTATTATTTTTTTTTTTTTACAGTGCTTGATGATCTGTGTAAGTCTGATGCCAATCAGCCGCAAGGTACCAGAAACACCAGAAAGTGTCTCATAGCTGTTATTGTAGAAGCACGCATGACTGACAGAGCATTAGATATGCATTGTAAAAGAATATTAAGAATCATTCTGTTACACATTTACATATGCTGCTAAGCCTTAAGAGAGTATGTCTATTAAAACAGCAACAACATCTCAATTACTAGTAATTAATAGATAACCTAATATTTGAATGTCTTATCTACTCTGATATTTTTTTTTGTCTATGGCACGATCATTTCAAGGAAATGTAGCAGGATTCAAGTGAATTGTTATCAAAAAAGCCTTAATAAATGAACAAATCAATGGAATAAAGAATTAATATGATTTTCATCAAATGTAAATAAACTTTCCGTAACACAGACTGCAGTGCTCTCTTGGGATGATTATTAGACTGACCTGGAAAATGATTTCAGTCTCATTAAACTGCAAAATGTTTTCGCACACTTCTTATGCGAAGCAAAATCAACACATGATGGGATAACCAGGCTGAGAAAACAGTTACTGTCAAAATGAAGCCAATATATAGACTTGTTCTCATTTGCCTGTCCCAGGATCCTATTCTCTTGCTAAATTTCACTGATTTAACAGTGGGCTGGTTAACATACAAATGAAAGCAGATGACTAATTTAGCATGCAAACACACCTTTTGTTTATGCACTGTTATCTGCATGGGGAGGTGTATGTAAATGAGATTGTGTGAGGAGAATCTGCATCATAGGAAACCGAGGAAAAACAGCCCATGCACAGTCTAAGCAAGGACACAGGTGTCACAGAAGTAAAGCCCCTATTGCCTAATCCTAATCTAATACTCAGCTAGCCCAGGAAAAGACTGAACAATTTATTAGCTAAACTCTTTTTGTTATCAAGGTCATGTTTATGTTTGTAGACTGCTTTGGTCAAATGAACAAAGGTCATCTTGCAAATCTCAGGGTATTAATAACGCAACAGGGAGGCAAACAGCAGATGTGCAGCATATGCAATATACATGGTCACAAAGTAGGCACCAGGGGCCACTGGTTCAAAAGAAAGTGCTACATTCATAAACTTAAAATTCAGCCTATGGATAACCCCGCCCACTATCTGAAGTATTGGTAAGGGAAATTAAAAGATAAAAAAGGCCATTCATTGTACTGAATAAACGGCCCAGATTTAAAATGAAAGCAGAGCTTCCAAAATGACAAAAAACAAACCAAGGGTAAAGATTGACTCAATACCTTGAAACCAGCAGTCTAAAGGCAGAGAGTTTACTGGAGCTGAAGAATGGATTAACAAGTAACAGAGAGGCTACCTTAAGGCATGATTCACAGAAGACAAGGTTCTGAGGGGTTATATGTGGTCTTGATAATGATACACATCGACTCACAAATTGTTAACTTTGTTAGCTACGGATTTTGCTGCAATCTGATGCAACAAAGACTCTTAAAAACTCTCCCCCTAATTTACGCTATCCTTCTCTCAAGATGTGTGTGGAGTCTTGGAAGACTTTTCAGCCATGCTTGCTTATACTTTACATCCTTGAGCTAATGACAGACTAGTTGCCCATCATACATGTTTGAGAAGCACCCCAGCTCTGCCTTCACAGGCAATGAATTGGTTTAGAAAATTTCGCAATCCATTCAGATCTCATTAGTATCTTACTTACGCTGAGTCCACAGTTTCTCATGGTTGTCTCCAGGCATTCTCTTCCCTGCAAGACAGGGAGAAGCATGATTTCAGGCTTTTTTGGTTTGCCACAGGAACAGATCGTCAATACCTTGGCAATATTCTGTTTCAGTAATGTGCAGAACAAGGATTAAAAGTAGTTTTGATGATGAGATTAAAAATCCCATCAGATTATTTTTTCACAAATTCAGTCAGTCTTTCACAAAAACAAAGCATGTTAACGTGTGTAAATACAGTAAATATTTTTGGAACAAATGTTTGTGTGCGCACGTTTTTTGTTTAGCTTATGGCTCCATGACTAATGGGGGTAAGCTTTGTGTTAAATCAACACAAACAAAATTTGCAAACATTGCTATGTAGACTGAACACATCATGTTTTAAGTACTTGTGTACTAATTTGTCTTGGTTGTGACTTAGACAGGGAGAATGTTAATACTGTTTGCTCATTTTACTTCTCTAACGGTCATCAGTAGGTAACCCAACAGCAGTATGAAATATAATAGGCCAGTCCATTGGTATTTACCAGCTGAGTTTTGATTTTGTGAGAATAAAGGCTCTCTCAAAATCCTAGATACATAATACTGGGTGAGCAGTAGCTCTATGCCAGACCTGTGAATGGTACTTCCAGAAAAGCTACATTCAAAATTCAAAGTAGAATGTCTGCAACAGGTTTTTGTTCCACGTAGCCAAAAAAAAATATTCCTGTGCAACACACACACACATACACACACACCACTGCCTTTCCAAAAAAAAAAAGGTGATGAGGCATCAGGGTAAGAAGTGATGCACCCATCATGCCTAGTGTTCACCATACAAGCCTGTGGGGGCAGTGCTGTGATCTGGGGTTGCTGCAGTTGGTCAGAACTGGGTTCAGCAACGCTATGTGCCCAAAGAATGAGGTCAGCTGACTACTAGAATAAACTGAATGAGCAGGTTATTCCATCAGTGAATTTCTTCTTCCCTGATGGCACGGGCAGATTCCAACATGACGATGCCAGGACTCATTGGGTTCAGATTGTGAGCCCAATGTAAGAGTGGTTCAGGGAGCATGAGACATCATTTTCACACATGGATTGGCTACCACAGAGTCCAGACCTTCACCCCATTGAGAATCTTTGGGATGTGCTGGAGAAGAATTTGCGCAGCGATCCAACTGGAATATTAGAGTGTGGCAGTGTAGCAAATGGTAATCCAGAATGTTTAATAAAGTTACAATCAGGTGTAAGCTGGAGGCATTCATTTAACTGCTGCCTTACATTAAAATCTGCATTACAATGGGGCACTTAACCAGGGCTGGTTTTCACCAGAAGAAATGAGTGGATGTGAAAGTGAAGTGAAAAGTGACTATTCGTCATTGTGAAACACAGCACACAGTGAAACATAACGAAATGCAAACTCTAAATTTCACCCATAGACGCACCGCGCAGCAGGGGGCAACTATTTAAAGCACCCGTGGAGCAGTGACGTACCCGTGGCCTTGTGAAACTAAACATGTAAACATGTTGAACATTGCACTCCGCCATGTTAAATTCCAGGACCTTAGTGGTTACACAGAAAAATTTAATTCCAGCATTTATATGCACATAAAGTTCAGCTGGAGAAACGGAACAAGTTTAGAGCTGGATTCGATCATGTATTTTGAAAACCAACAACAAAGCAACATCAAAGAAAGACTTCACAGCTAATGAAGTTATTTGAGGATGTTCATGAGGATCCAGGATTTCTTTCTTGAATTTGCATTGCTGATTCTTTTTCACTACAGAGTGAAACAGTAATGAAACAGCTCAGACTCAGCTTTATAGTAAAGTCTTGCCACAAAAAAAAACACCCCTCACTCAGGGCTGTACATACTAATTTTGATCAAGAATTTGATCAATTAAAACGTATAACTGAGGAAAAAAAAATTCAAACTTTACATGCTTAGTGTTTGTTGACAGTTAAAATGACAAAACTTTCACATTTTGGTATGAATACTTTATAATCTACAGTGGTGCTAAAAGTTTCGTGGTCCTAAGACATTAAAATTTCGCAAAATAGTTCTGAACGCAGATAAAGAAAAAATAAATGTGAAAAGTGTGTTATATTGGACCATTATTGAGAAAAAAGACCAAGTATTACATTCCTGTGAGTAATGTATGTAGGGCAGCAGTGGCCTAGTGGTTAGGGCGTCAGCCACATGATCGGAGGATCGGGGGTTCGAACCCCTTCCCAGTAGGTTGCCCTGAGGTACCCTTGAGCAAGGTGCCGTCCCAATCACTGCTCCCCGGGCGCTTTCACTGCTGCACATGTGTGTATGGGTGAAATGCAGAGAGCGAATTTCCCATTCGTGGGATTATAAATAAAATATATTATTATAAAACTGCAGGTATGTATTACTGACATTACAGCAGGTGTTTATAGACAACGTGATGACAGGCAGTTGTGATTGTTGACCTTTTATTATTGAACAAACAGATTTTTCTAATCTGATCTTCACGACAAATGTTTGTGGAAAATTTTTCAAGGATTTTTCTGAGAACCTCAATGCTCAGTGGGTTTGAAAAAGGTTACAAATGCTTTAAAAGAGTTAGAATTAAATTAGAATTTAAAGAGTTTGGACCACAGTCAGAAAGATTGTTCCCTTAGTGAAAGTATAAATCAGTATTGATCAGTTCAAGACCAATGCATGAAATAGTCTTCCAATTCATAAACTAAACGCCACTCTCACGTTGGTGATCATGAGTTCAGGAGAACCAGTATGGTGGGGTGTTGCAAGCAGAAAGCCTTTGCACTACAAAATAATATTACTGTCCATCAACTGGTTGCTGAAGGGCACATGGAGATGCCAGAATCCTACACAAAAAATATTTTGTGGTCAGAGGAGACCTTTTTGGTTTAAGTGAGTAGCATTAGGTTAAGAGGGGAAAAAATTGTAATTCCAGCATAAGAAATGTATCCTATCTGTGAAACATGGCGGTGGTACTACTGTGTTTTGGAATTGTTTTGTTTCTTGTTTTCCCCCCCCCCCCCCCCCCATGACTTGCCATCAATGATGAAACAATTCACTGGTACAATTCAGAATTCATTGTAAAGTATTAAAAAAAAAAAAAAAAAAAAAAAGTAAAATGCCTTGCCACAATAACAAAGGAATACTGCAGAGCCTTGGGGAAGAATCAGACCCAGCCATGTGTGCATGCCATGTCCTTTATCCATAACAGAAGGAACTAAAGTGGAACTATGGGAAATTTTGTTTCTGTTTATGTAATACCCCTTTTAGAATAATCCATAGTGACTAAGAACTTCTCCCTGTCTGTGTCTTTATTCACTTTAGTACTTTTTTTAAGCAATCGTATGCAAATCCATTTGACAAGCTTCACAGAAGATTTCTTAAAACATCAAACAAGGCCAAAAGGAAAGCAAGTAAGAAAAATAAGCAGATGGGTTGTACTTCCTTAAAGTTTTACTGGTGTGTATGTAATCACATAGCAAAAACTTCATAATGTAGAACTCCCCAGGAAAGCTCGTGTGAGTTTAGCCTGTATTGTAATGGAATATAATGTTTTATGCGAAAGAAATGTCAAAACCTTCAAGACTTTAGGGTGACTTTGGTAATATTTAATCATTTTTAAGTTGCACTATACAAAGTTGGAAGTCAGTAAGCTGCTAACTCTGGGGAGCTCTGGGCAGAAGCCAGATATGTACATAACATATCTCATAAATGCATGTTGGTCCAAGTCTTGTGTCCTTGTTGTCCTCTCCTCTGCTTCTACTGTGCCCTGCAGCAGATCCCAAGCCCATAGAGACCATGGCAGGATTGGGGTCGCTTCCTCCCCAGTGGTTATTGTAAGTGTTCAGCTGTGCCTTTGCCCAGTTCTATCTCAATCATCTGCTTAGAGCTATTTCAGTATTGCTATGAAGGACATAAGGGCAGATATATTGTTTGCTTATCTGTGCAGCAACATGCTGGTAAAAACACTACAGATGGCTATAAAGGTCAGCATCTGAGAGCTGAACTATAACAAGGCCTTTTATGATTAATACTTGAACTGAGACCAGACCTGATACAAAACAGGGGATAATAAAATTCCCAAGTAAGCTACAAAGCACAAAAGAGGGCCACAAGCACTGGCCCCTGTGGAGGCTGGATTCAGGAACATATGATAAAAAAATATATATTTTTCATTGCAATCTGCCCCAATATTAAAACTACTGAGAGGTAATAAGAATGACAATTGTTATCTTGCTACAGCTATACTATATACGGCTATAGCACCAGTTCAAACAGTAGTGTATACAGTGTTCAGCAATGAACAGCTGAAGGCTTGAAAGCTGGGAACTGAACTACTTTAACAAACATGTGATAGCTAGACAACTAGCAATTGCAACAAAATGACCCATCTGACCCCCCCCCCCCCCCCCCCATAACAGAGAATGTGCGCCGTGCTGGGTTTCACAATGGCAAATGATCACTTTCCTTTCACTTCAGCAGAATGCACTATAATAATAAGGCAAGCTGGTGGAGGTAGTGTGATGCTCTGGGGAATGTTGGTAATACTGGGTCCTTGCATTCATGTAGATGTTACTCTGACATGTTTCTTAACACTGTAGGCAACACAGTACCCCTCTTCATGTAAACAAGATTCCAGAATGTCAGCGACATCTTTCAGCAGGGTAACATGCCCTTCTTTAGGACTGATTTAAGGAACATGACAAGAAATGTTGTCATGTGTTGGCCTCTGAAAATAAATATATTTGGGATGTGCTGAACAATGGGATCTGATCCACCTTGGAACTTGAATGACTTTTTCCTGTCAATATCTGGGTGTCATAACATACCTGCCATCTTGTGGAATCAAAGCCTTGACAGGTCAGAGCCTTTTGGCAGCATGAGGGGAGATCAACACAATATGATGCAGCTGGTTTTAATGCTGTGGCTAATCAGTGTTTAAAAGACAGAACTGTCATATTTGCCCAAAGGGCACACTATTGATTTGCTGTTCTGCAGTTAACTGCATGGCTTATCTAAGGAGGCTTTAGGTCATGGGTCAACAGATCCATGTTACTCACATAAGGGATCAGCTCACCTGCTGATCTCATGGCCCATGAAGGAAATATTAAGGTCAACAATTCTTTTTCAGAGTTGCTGAAATGCTTCACTGATGTGTTTATAACCTGCTACGTTTCAGAGTTTTTCCAAAGGGCTGATAGTCCTGATAGTGTTCTGTGCTCCCTCAGCACCAAATTCCATCCAATCAAATCTCCCGTCAAGGAGATCTGAGTGAGTTTAATTTCTTAAGCACAACATAGTCTTAGCTGCCAACCTTAGGCACTGTCCTTCACAAAGAATGTGTGACACAGATGTGTTTGACATAATTATGATGAATGCTTCCTCTTTTTTTATGCATTTCCTCCCAATTATTTCCTCACACTAATCGTAAACAAAAAGAGCCATCCATATGTTACCGATTATGTGGTGATGCGTCATATTTATTATCCATCACAAATATTTTCATAAATTCAGTTCTCGGAAGTAGGAATCAGCCTCTTTTTATTTTTTTTTCCATGCTTACCCATTCTCCAGTGACAGTGAGCTGGACCTCAGCCATGATGGCAAATGAGAATCGATAGCTTAATCAATCAAGTAATAAAATACCATAAAAGCTATATATTCTCATTTCCATCAGTATATGGCCTATGAGGATCATAAAAGGCAAGGCTTTTCTCAAACTCCGATTACAGAAGCTTAATATTATATATAAACAATGGCATAACACAGATTTTGGAAATCTGCTCTAGCATTCTTCTGACATGGATCCCTTGAGACTTGAGTCATGCAAAATTCAAACAACACAATATCAAAGCAATGTATAATTGAGTACAATTGAAAAAGCATCTATTATGGCAGTTGCTTATTTTAATAAAGCCATTTCAAAGCAGTATAGATTTCAAAAACCTCAAATTAGCATATGGTGTTTGAAAAAGCGTCGTCCTACAGCAGTGGTCCATGATGATGCATCCATTTCATTAACTCTAACTAAAAACACAACAAAATCACTTTAAAGCCAAATATGTAAGGTTTTGAGAAAAGACAACTCCTTACTACATCACAGGGTTTATAATATCCATATTAATGCTATTTTCAGTATAGTCTTATCGATTTTGTTTAGAAGGCTCATGACCTAAAAACACATACACACACACTTTTGCTGGGTTAAAGTCTGGTGGTCCTGTTAAGGGAATGCAATGAAGCAGGTGATGAGAGAAATTTTTTGAATTTATTCAAACGAAAACTACATCTTTCATGAAATGGAAGAATTCATTGCAGAAAACTGTAGACTCGAAGTTCATGAGCATTAACTGAATACACTTTAAATACGTTACTTTGTACTTGTGCAAAATGCATTTTGAAACACTGAGGCACTATATTTGCATAGCAAAAGCATTGTTATTATTATTGTTATTACTACTAATTATTATTACTAATAGTAGTTCTCCTCTCTTTTTCTGAGCACAGTGTACAAACACAGGCCCTGGGGTGTTCTAAACATAGCTTTAGGCTTGCCTGTATTTACTATTCTGTGACATGTGACATGCAGTTCCTGAGCTGCAAACGTCCAGTAAACTGTGAGTCTGTGCCATTCAATATAGGGCCATTTAAAGTGGTGAGTTGCTGTTGAATAATTCAAGAAACAAAAAACAGCAAACCCTGACTGGAACAGCTGGTGGTCGTATTTAGTAAGAAAGCAAACAGTATGCCAGACCCATATCATAAAAGATCTGCTGTGAAATGTTTGTGGTGCTCTGTGGGACTCGGTCAGAGAGGCCAGACACTAACACATACATATATACATGGCTATAAGCGTAAGCCTTCGAGCCGATGTGTAGGTGCCGCTAAACAACATGATGAAACCCAGTTACTGTGGGAAGCGGTCCCCATGAATAAATCAGCATCAGGGTGGTCTCAGTGGCGCACTGGACCATCACACCAGTCTCCTACCGACAGCCCTCAGAGCATCACAACCACATTTCCTCTGAAAGCCCACATAGTCTCAGCCAGACTGAAAGAAAGACAGCAAGGCAGACAGACAGAATGAGAGAACCAGAGATAGACAGATAGAGAGAGAGAGAGAGAGAGAGAGAGAGAGAGAGAGAGAGAAAAAAATATGCTCATTCACACTTCAGTTTGCATGCACTGTAACAAGGTGGTCTCCAAGAACAGGCATGAACTTGTCTCATACAAACTCTTGGGACAAAGGTGGCGATCCACACAATTCATAGACTGTCGGTGTTACACGTTGTGATAGAGATATTTATACAACTTGCACTGTTGGAGGTCTCTGGAGCACTTGCTAGTGTTCTAGAAACCTTTTCTTTCAACGTTTATTTTTACCTCCATTTTCTTCTTCCTTTCTTTTGTTTACCTTCCCTATGACTCTTTATATCAAAACAAGTGAGATGCTAGGAACTGAGGGTTCACAAGTGTAAGAAAAGTATAATATGGTGTACAGAAGAAAAAAAAAAAAAAGGACCACAATTGAACTTAGCAATGATTTAGATATATTACCTTTACTTTGACTAAATCAAATGCCAATGACCTAAAGTAATAAAGTGAGTCAGAAATGTGGGAGGGAAGCTGAGGACAGCTCTAAGGAAACACTGAAAATAGATTGAGAGGATGTACAAAAGGTAAGGAATATTAAAAGGGAAGATGAAAAGTGACATTTGAATTGTTCGCTGATTTTTGTGCCAATAGTTCATTTTGGTTTGTGTGAACTCTGCATTATTTCTGTGCTACAAGTTTTTTTATTTTTTAAATCATAAATACAACTTAAGGCAGCCATGGAGCTTCCAGAAAAAAATGCAAATGAATTCTACAGCCTTTTTAATTCTATAGGTTTAGCCTATTGCCCCCATGCCTGTATATATTACAAAATAATTGATTCAAATATTCTCTGCATTTTTAGTCAGTTTAGTAACAGTTTATTATCTAGATGTGTTAAAGGATATAATATTACATGTGAACCTTTTTGAATATAGGAGCTGGATTTTCTTCCCATTGTGTATTTGTCCACAATGCAACTATGTGCTTTTGATTGACACTCACAAACACTCTCCGTGCATCCAACGATGTTCAACACCTTGCTTGTTTTAAAGGATCATAGAAAACACAGTATCTAAATACTAATATACTTTACAGTCTCCAGAGTAGACTAGCATGCGCTCCAACCACTTTGAGACCTGGTTTAAATGAATTAAAGGGGACACTGGCAAGTCTGGAAACTCAGAGTTGTAAAGGCATTATTTGCTTTTGTGACTCTAGCAGGTGCAAATCTACAGGCAAAATGCTGCAGTGGAGAATTAACATTCAGGAGGAAGAGCCGGAGGAAAGGCAGGTGATAAATAGCTGTGGCATCTGACATCATGTCTACAATATCTGACCAAGATTATTGCTGGCAGGGCACTCCTAAAACATGTGTACTGAGAGAAGTTCTTTTTAAAGCTCTCTCCGTCTCTCTCTCTCTCTCTCTCTCTCTCCCCCTCCTCTCTCTGTCTCAGTGCAGATATCCATTTTGAATCAATGCTGCTTGTTTGCATGCACAATCGCCCTTGTGAGATGAAAAGTCTCCCTCTCTGCCACAGATATAGCCACTTGGCAGTGCGATCATGTAGCATGTGTTTCTGTACAGGGCAGACAATGGCCTTTCATGGTGTGGTTAGGCTTTGCCTCCTTTTGTAACACAGTAGAAGTAGTAGATTTGGAACAGACGTCCTTCAAGGAGCCTTAAGGGGAATACGCCCGTAAGAACAGGCATTGTAGAGCTAGAGCTACAGGTCTTTGATCTGCTCTTCTCTTCCTGCTTTCTGTGCTCTCTCTCTTTCTCTCACTCACTTCCCCTTGCTCCATCTCTTCCTATCTAGTTCAGATAGAGACGTGACAATGCCTCATCTGTACTGCATCACTGCTACTAAGGAAAATGGTGTAGCCATGGCAACGAGGAACACATCAGATGATAAATTGCCTGGTGTTGAGGGGACTGCTTCATACCTTCTGACTGAGTCTGGCTGGGGAGCACACATGCACGCACGCACGCACGCACGCACGCACGCGCGCACGCACACACACACACACACCTCCTCATTGAAGTTTTCTTTTCTCTCTCTAAAATAATAAATTACACATTTGCTATTCATTATGAAACATACACACATTGCAAAAAGGATAACTGACATTTTCAAACATTGAAAAGTTCAATAGAAAAAGTAGAAGAGTATAAAGTCTTAAGTAAAACTTTTCCCAAATCAGTTTGTGGACAATGATACACATTTCCAAACCAGGTCAGTTGAGGCTCAGGTTAACAAGTACATTCATCAGTACTGTTAGCCAATAAGGTCCAGGTCCAAAGGTGAACAAGGAGGAGGATTTCTGGAGACAGGAGGAGAAAAGGAAGGGTAGAGTGGATGTGAGAACAGGAACTTTGAATGTTGGCAGCATGACTGGTAAAGGGAGAGAGTCAGCTGATATGATGGAGAGAAGGTACACATTTTGTGTGTACAGAAGACTAGATGGAAGAGGAGTAAGTTCAGGTGAATTGGAGGCAGGTTTCACCTTGGTGCAGATGGAAGGAGAAATGAGGTGGGTGCTATTCTGAAAGAAGAGCATGTCAAGAGTGCTTTGGAGAAAAGAGTGATGATTATGAAGCTGGAAACGGAAAGCTTGAGGGAAATGAGGAGTACATTTGGAGAAGAATGTTTACAATGGAGCTCCTGGGTTCAATTGCCTGTGAGTGTTTGTGTGTGTGTGTCTGCCCCGCGATAGACTGGTGACCTCTCCAGGGTGTGTCCCTGCCTTTTGCCCTGTGAGAGGAGGGATAAGTTCCAACACTCCTAATTAGGACAAGCAGCAATGAAAATGAAAGAATGTATGAATGATTCACTGTTGTAACCCCTGTATCCAGACACTCTTCATTTGGAAAACTCACAGTTTAAGATGTGCTCAGTTCCTACATTTAGTGCAATCCCTTAAAGACAAAAAAAAAAAAAATTTTTAAATGAAAGAAAAAAAAACAGCGGCTGTAACTTCAGGGGAAACAAACTCCATACTAAATAATAATAATAATAATAATAAAGCTGTTGATACCAGAAGAGAAGCTGAATATGCAGGTTCCAAAAAAGCTACAAAAGCTATAGTGACTATAGTATGTGTCCTTTATATTGGTCCCTTGCAAGAAAGAGCTAGGGTTTACGAGACCACACAGTGCATGTTACGCTGACACACTGGAAAAACATTGTTTTATTCCATAGTATACGTGCAAATTCATGATGTTCTTGAATTTCATTAAGATCTTTAGTCAAAAACAAACAGCTATTAAAAAGAAAAAAAGAAAAAAAAAAAAAACCCACGATTATTGCATTCAGGCTATTTCAAGTAGGTTTTGACTGTCCTAACTAGTATTTTAATGAGACACACAAATGCTGTATATATGAAAATAAATAAATAAATAAATAGCTGAACCAGCAATGCCAGAGGTTCAGTATAGGTGTTGCCAAGTGAACCAGCCCTAGTGAAACTGCCTACCTGCATTGCCTCTGGTTCTGCCCCTGCATCGGTCTGAACATCCCATTTCAAAAAGCCTAAGACTCCAGACATTCATCATTCATATACCAGCATCTGTTCTCCTTCTTTTGCCTAATTTTAGCAGTTGACCACAAAGCTTATTTCAGCGGACCATGGTCATGTTGGGGCCCAGCCACCTCCTTGGCTCTTGTAAGCTCTGCTCTCTCTGGGCTAGACCAGGTCACCTGCATGCGATGGCAGTGCTGTGGAACATTTGGAAAAAGGCCGTCCTCCCCTGCAGCATCTGCCCACCTCCCCTCTGCTTCCATTCATAATTCAGAGCACCTCTGGGTCCAGGGCTCAAATAAGGATGAGAGCTGGAGATGACTAAAGGCCACATATCTCTGCTGTGGATTAGAGGATTAGGAAAGGCTGCGACTCTCATGGTGGATTGATGCTGGAGGAGCACTCGGCAGGCATATTGATGAGCACATACAGGATCGTAGAAGCCCTGCACGAGCGATGGCTATCCCTGATAGAGAACTGAGGCTTGTCGTGTATTTACACATGAATTTCACACCAATCAGTCTTTACAATCAAGCATGAGACTGAAGGAGGGGGAGCCAAAGAAAAAGAAAGAGCGAGATCACCATCGTCATTTGTTATAAAAAGCAAGATTCTTCATCCTGTGTCCTGTTTATGGTGCTTTACATCTCTGTACACCTCCGCAAGGGCTGTTCATCAATGATGAACACATTAAGAAACTCAGCAGGGATCAGGGGCTCATTATCATACATTTACAGACATTGACCTGAGCTAAGCTGACAGTGCGTGCTGAGCATTTTATTCTAGCTCTCCTCACATCCTCCCTGCAGACCACAGCCAGCCAGAGGATGCAGTCAAAAGGCAATGGACTTTTAGTTACAAGACAGAGCAAGTCAATAATTTTTTAACAAGGCATCGTTAAGTCGGGGCCTTGTATAAAAGAAATGACAGTCCTCCAGGTGAAGAGTGACAGAGTGCTACGACCGACAGGATTAACACATGCTTATGAGGGCAGTTCTCAAATGGAGTGTATGGGAAAAGGCTTGAGCCTGCACATTCGTTGGGCTACATGAAACCCTCCTGAGATTTCTAACAAAGTAATTTTAAGAAACATCAAACTAATTGTGAAGTTTTTTTGGATTTTAGCAGCATGCCAATCACTAATCACCTCCATTCGGCCTTGCTGCCACCCTGTATCCTGGAGGGAAGCTCTGACTCAAGCTTGGCATCATCCAGCTCCATCCTCAGGCCTGGCAGCATTGTCATTGCAGCCAAAAAAGCCTTCCATCCCACCAGCTGGTGCTTCCCCCATTCTCTTTATCTGGCTGCCCTACACTGACCCTAACCCAACAAACCCAAGAGATGGCACATAGTGTTGCATGCTAATCACTCACCTAGAGCTGTGGGGGAATTATATGATGTGTCCAAATGTAGAGGAACTTTATATAAACTTCAACAGATCAGTTCATTAAAAATTAGTTTCTTCACAATAATCAATTTTCATTTCAAAGTTTCAAACGCAACATTAAAGCCACTGACAGGTGAAGTGAATTACAATGATTACCTCAATACAATGGCACCTGCCAAGGGGTGGGTATTATAAGTATAAAAAAATAAGGATAAATACTTCTAGTTAAATGACTGCGGCTTGTCAAACCTATTTTCTATTTTATGTAACAGCAAATTTAGAGCCAGAGTTCTCTTCTCAGAGTGGAAGGATGAGTAAAACTTTTTTCTGATCTAAAACAAGAGCCTAATGCCATCTGAAGTTGACAGTTTTCATGATTGACCAAGACACTTGCTAAGAATGACACTGACTCTATTAAAGAAACAAGACAAAAAATAAATAAATAAAAATATCTAACAATTACTGCCTATAGTTTTATAATTTTTGTTTTCTTTCGGCTGCTCCCATTTAGGGGCCACAGCGGATCAACCGTCTCCATTTCTTCTGGTCCTCTGCATCTTCCTGCTTCAAACCAATCACCTGCAGGTCCTCTCTCGCCACATCCATAAACCTCCTTTTTGGTCTTCCTCTTTTCTTCTTTCCTGGCAGCTCCATCTTCAACATCCTCCTTCCAATATAATCCTCATCTCTCCTCTGGACACTCCTCTGGTTTCTGGAAGCCAACGCAACCTTGCTTCTCTAACTTTGTCTCCAAAACATCTAACCTGAGCTGTCCCTCTAATATACTCATTTCTAATCCTGTCCATCCTCTTCACACCCAACGAACATCTCAGCATCTTTAACTCTGACACCTCCAGCTCTGCCTCCTGTCTTTTTCATCAGTGCCACCGTCTCCAACCCATACAACATAGCTGGTCTCACTACTGTCCTGTAAACCTTCCCTTTTACTCTAGCTGGTGCCCATCTGTCACAAATTACACAAGCCACTCTCTTCACCTCTCTTCTACACTCACCATTACACTGAGTTGTTGATCCCAAGTATTTTAAACTCCTCCACCTTTTTCACCTCTACTCCCTTCATCCTAACCACTCCACTTTCCTCCCTTTCATTCACACTCATGTATTCTGTCTTTGACCTACTCGCTTTCATTCCTCTCTAGAGCATATCTCCATCTCTCCAGGTTCTCCTCAAGCTGCTCACTACTCTAACTGCAGATGACAATATCAGCAAGCATCATCCACGGAGACTCCTGTCTAACCTCGTCCGTCAACCTGTCCATTACTATTGCAAACAAGAATGGACTCAGCGCTGATCCTTGATGCCTACCTTAAATGCATCCATCACTCCCACTGCAGATCTCATCACTGTTACACTGCCATCATACATATCCTGAACTACTCTCACATACTTCTCTGTAACACCTGACTTCCTCATACAAAACCACAACTCCACTCTAGGCACTTTATGTTTTCTCCAAGTCCTCCCAGACACAATGTAACTCCCTCTGACCTTCTCTGTATTTCTCCATCAACACCCTCAGAGCAAACATGGCATCTGTGGTGCTCTTTCTCAGCATAAAACCATACTGCTGTTCAATAATCCTCAGCTCTTTTCTTAACCTTGCTTCCACTACTCTTTTCCATAATTTCATGCTGTGGCTGATCAACTTGTTTTTACTACAGCTCTGTGCATCACCCTTACTCTTAAAAATAGGTACCAGTACACATCATCCCCACTCCTCAGGTATCCTCTCACTTTCCAAGATTGTGTTAAACAATCTGGTCAGAAACTCAACTGCCATCTCCCCTAAACACCTTTATGCTTCCACTGGTATGTCATCTGCTCCAACAGCCTTTCCATTCTTCATCCTCTTCATCGCTGCCCTTAATTCCATCTTGCTTATTTCCTGGTTCACTATCTTCACATCATTCTCTCTCTCTCTCTCTCTCTCTCTCTCTCTCTCTCTCATCCACCCTTCAAAGTACTCCTTCCATCTGCTCAACACGCTCTGTTCACCTGTGAGTATGTTTCCATGTCCATCCTTAATCGCCTTGACCCACTGCATATCTTTCCCAGCTCTGTCTCCGTCTAGCCAATCTGTAAAGATCCTTTTCTCCCTCTTTGGTTAATTGTATGAGAGATTGGACACTAAACACCTTACCTTTGGCTTTCACCACTGCTTTTTTCACTCTGCAGTTCATCTCCTTGTACACCTGTCTACTCTCATCATCTCTGACTGTCCCACTTCTTCACCTCCCTATGCTTCTGTATATACTCCTGCATCTCAGTTCCACCACCAAGTTTCCTTATCCTCCTTCTTCCTTCCAGATGTCACACCAAGTACATTTCTAGCTGTCTGCCTGATCTCTTCTGCAGTAGTTTCCCAGCAATCCAGTAGCTCGTCAACACCTCCGATTGCCTGTGTTAACTCCTGCCTGAATTCCACCGTGCAGTCCTCCTTCTTCAGCTTCCACCACTTGATCCTCGACTCTACCCTCACTTTCATCCTTTTCTTGACCGCCAAGGTCATCCTACAGACCACCATCCTATGCTGTTTAGCTACACTCTTCCCTGCCACTACTTTGCAGTTGCCAATTTCCTTCAGACTGACCCTCCTGCAAAGGATATAATGCACCTGCGAGTAACTTCCTCCTCTCTCAAACATCACCCTGTGCTCCTCCCTCTTCTTAAAACAAGTATTAACCACAGCCATCCTTTTCACAAAATCTGCAACCATCTGACCTTCACCATTCCTCTCCTTGACACCATACCTACCCATCACCTCCTCATTATCCCTTTTCCCTTCACCAACATGACCATTAAAATCTGCACCGATCACCACTCTCTCTCCCCTGGGTACACTATCACTTCATCTAACTCATTCCAGAATTCTTCTCTCTCTTCCATCTCACAACCAACTTGGAGAATAAGCACTAACATTCAGCATCACAACTTCAACTTCATCACCCTCCCTGACACCCTCTTCACCTCCAAAACACTCTCCACATATTCTTTCTTCAGAATAACCCCTACCCTATTCCTCCTTCCATCCACACAGTGGTAAAACTATTTAAACCCTCCTCCAATACACCTGGCCTTTCTACCCTTCCATCTAGTCTCTTGCACACACAAGGTCAACCTTCCTTCTCCATCATATCAACTAATTCTCTACCTTTACCAGTCATGCTGCCAACATTCAAAGTCCCTACCCTCACTTCCACTCTCCTCTCCTTCTTGCTCTCCTCCTTCCTCTGGACATGCCTTCCTCCTCCTCTTCTTCTTCTTCGGCCAACAGTAGTCCAATTTCCACCAGCACCCCGTAGGCTAACAGCACTGATGGCGGTCGTTAACCCAGGCCTTGACTGATCCGGTATGGAATTCTGTACCGTTGTCCGCATATTGATTTGGCCAAGTATTGTACCAGATGCCCTTCCTGACGTAACCCTCCCCATTTATCTGGGCATAGGACCGGTGTGAAGAAATACACTGGCTTGTGCATCCCTAGTGGCGGAGTTCATTTGTATTTTCTATAAAGAAAATACAAATGTCTGATGGCAAAAATATAAAGTAATGTTTGAAATAAAACATTACTTTTGACATTTCAAAAAATATACCTTGTCTGTTCAACATGATCGTGGATTTTTTATGTTTTGAAGGTTGTGTGGAAAGAAATATCTTACTAGATATCAATACATTGACATGTGACATTACATTAGCAGACGCATTTATATCTAGAGTGACTTCCATGTCTTAATTACAGTGACAGTCTCCCTGAAGCAACTCAGGGTTAAGGGTCTCACTCAGGGACCCAGTGGTGGCCGTGCTTGGGTCAGGATTCAAACCTGTGACGTCTTGATCTATAGACAAGTATCCTGGATGCAAATGCCCCACAGTCCTACAGTGAAGGGGAAAGGAAGTGTATTATTGCAATAAGACAATAATCCAAAGCATACATGAAAAAAACTGTCTTTTTAAGTAATATTAGATCTTGAAATGTTGTGCAATGAACGCAAAAGCATCAGAACTGGGCTTAGGAGCAATCAAAAGGGTGGGTTGATCTGAATCACATGGAAGGCTGGGTGTCTGAACATTGTTCACCTGGGAAAAAGACTGAGGGTCATAAATGAGAAATGTTCTTCTTGGATAATAGTGGTTTACAGCTCTCATATACATACAAGCTTTGTTCAGTAAGTTTATAATTGTGGAATCATTAATGCTGACCGGACTTCTTTGACTTGGAAACATTTTGGTAGACCAGCAACTTCTGGGGTGATCACAATCTTGAATTTTCTCCATTTGAAAACAGTTTCATATTGATTTGTGTAACCTCAGAAACGGCTTTATACTTATTATGTGTTATTATTCTTACTTGGTAAGGGCAAGGTTCAAGGTGTTTCAAAGTGGTATTGGGGTGGTTTACAAATAGTTTTTTTGGTATTTGAAAAAGAAATACTATTAAAAGTAGTTCTAAGGTCATGGTAATTTTAGATTGCACATTCATCTAATCTATTTTTCCACAGCTCTCAGGCTCCTTTCACCCAGTTTAAGCCAGGTTTAACAGAGCATCTTTAAACCCATCCAAAATTTAAAAAATAAATAAATAAATAAATAAAAATAATAATAACATTGCCAAACCATAAGTTCAATAGTTTTATTGCATTGTCAAGATAATCCAACTGGCTTCCGTGAAGGCATAATATAATTAGTAATTGTAATAAAAATGGGAGATTTGTACTGATTTCACATTACAGCTTTAAATCTTTGTCCATGTATACTTGAGGTTGATCGGTAGAGGTTAACTTCTGAAACCAAACAAAAGCTTCAATTCTCATGGAACAAATGTGTCACTGGCCTACTGGTCACGTGCCCCACCTTCAAATCACAAAAATGAATGTAGTTTATAATCATAGCTGGGCTACTTTGGTTGGTTGGCCTGGATCTTTAAAAAGCAGCATTGGTATAAGCTTTGCCTCCCATACCTCACCTTTAAACTCTTATTTTACATACTGCTCCCCATGGTCTCATTGTTAAGATGGGACTAAAATCCACATAAATAATCTGGAGTCAATTACATTACTACACCTCCCCATGTGAAACTATTCTCTTCTGAATAGTATGGAAGTCATTATTGATTTGAGTTCTTGTGAGTAATGGAATCAGGTTCTTTAAAATGAAAATATAGATGGCACAATGTGTTCAGACATGCCTCTCATTGCCATTCATGCCTGCAGTGAAAGATTTTGCATCCAGTAAAAGCCACTCGATATTGGTCCTAGAATGAGGTATCGTGAAGTTATCAAAGTTGTGTAGACTTTATATAATAACAACCACATATGCGTGCGCATTTGCTTTTGTCCATTTTAGCCTGAGAATTTAGGAGGCTTATGAACGTTTGTCTGTCATGAGCAAATATTTAGGCTGGGAATGTGTGTTCCTCCTAAAGAAACCCATCAGCAGAGCACAATAGTACTAACAGAGGTAAATATTGTTGGTAGTAGATGATTGATTAAACCATTTTATATGAATTAACTCCATGACAATTCCTCAGTGTTGTTGTTCATTGTCATCACTGCTGCTCTGTTAGACTGTCCATCTTGAGATCCGACATTAGGGTCTATTGATCAAGACAGGATCTGTGTAATGATTCATATGTAAATAGCTCCAAAATGTCACTTGGATATGGAAAATTGGACAAGGCAAAGTCAATAAATCATTAAAATATTTGCTTAATAAACTGGACCACACATGCAATTGCTGAGAAATATGAGAATAGAAATGTTTTAAGCCTGTTTTTTCTTAATCAGCCAGTTTCAGTCACGAAAAAAAAAAATGGTGTTCTTGGTGTTTTTCTCCTTAGAATCCATGCTCTATAGGATATTCTTTTCTTCCTCATTATGTATCAGAATATAAGTAAATGTACCCACTAGAGTTCAAAATGATTTCCAAACCTCTAATACTAGCCCACAGACTCCAAAATAAATGGTTCAGAAAAGAAAGCTTTTGTACAGGGACTCAATCAAATCAGCCTACAGCCAAAGAAAAGACCATTGAAGAGAGACGAAAGGTAAAGTAAAGCAAAACCCATACAAAACCTGAGGAACATTGAATATGATGACTAATCACCATGAAGAAAAATCTAAGTGTTGGCAGGTCTTTGAATGAAATGTGTTTAAATGAGCATTCAGAAGGCCAAGTCAATATGGCCATGTTGCAGTTACTCTGATTATTAGTGCTTATGCCAATCATAGGGAACAGTTCCTGAGCATGCTGAAATGTATGTGATGACAATTAGAGGAAAACAATAGAATCTCTTGTAAAGAGTAAAAATACTACATCTATTTCAAAAGTCTATGCTATGCAAAAACCAAAAGGGCTTTTTCAAACAAATTGAAAAAAATATATATATATTTTTTTATAGTTACTTGTATCCATTAACTGAGCCACTTATCCTGATCAGGGTCGCTGGACCCCATCCCAGTGCTCGTAGGGTGAAAGCCAGAGAAACAGCCGACACATGGTTATCACACTTCATGTTATTCTCTCATCATTTTTCCTCTGTTGAATTGTGTAATTGATATAAGGTACAGTTTTTGTTTTTTAGTGTTTATCTGCCACATCTGATTCATGAACACAATTGCAACATTATTACAGGATTTGGATCTGTAACTGTAGCTCATGTTATATTGGAACTTAAATTAGAAAATGTTGTGAAATGGTGGTGCTAACAGAAAACTTGGATTGCAGTTTTGCGCAGTGAAAACTGAGTCATATTGACCTTCAGTGAGTAAATGGCATATTTGACAGTTAGATGGAAGATTGCTCTATCCATGATCCTTGCACAAATTCATTCTTTTATTGCAAATGTTAAATGATCAGAGCTTTACAGAACCTGACAAAAACTCTTTCAACCTAAAGGGAAATGGTAATTAAAGCATATTTATGTTTGTAATGTGAAAGGACAAAGCACTAGGAGATCTCAGACGTAACTTGCTTATTGCAATTAATCATATTTAAGTAAGCATTGTGGCTAATTCCCAAGTTCTAATTATTAACAAATAAAGTCCAGCTCAGCTGTTTCGCAGTGCAAGCTCAGTGTTAAGCAGTGAATATAGCTGTGAGATAAACTTTAACCTAAATTCATTATGAATGAATGAGATTCACATTGCCAGCATTTGGAAAAAGCCTTTGCGCCCAACCATGCCTGATACAAAAAAACACATTTGTGGGTGTGAACAAGTCAGGGCACAGTACTGCAATATATTTTGTGGCTCTTGGGTTTTTCTCAGAGTTGAAGTTACTGTTTTCCAAAAAATTGAGCCTTTAACCAAGACCAACAGCCTCTAGCAAGAAGAGCACTGAAGAGACCCCCACCGCACTGTTCCCTAAATGTTTAAAGCATTTCACTTTTACAGCAGTGGGAATACACAAGGCCAGGCCAGTGAATCTGAAGCTTATTCACAACATCAGAACCAGTCAATGTGCTCCATGTCATTAGTCACTGGAAAGTATCCTGGGTGGCCGACTGCAAAGGTAAAAAGGTAAGAGTCGACATGAAGAGAAAAGCTCTTTGATGAATTACTCAAATATTTTGAAATATTTTCCCCTCCTACAGCTCCTGGGTGATTTAATATATGCCTCAATCTCTGATGGTCCTCCAACATTCTCTGCCATGTTTGCAGGCTCCCACAGCATATGTGAGCCCTAATTCATGCTTCCCATTCCTCATCAGGCCTGGCTTCTCTCAATGATTCCATATAGGGGAGAGAGACCATCACTGTGTGTACCCCAAACACGTCAAAACAAGGAGCGTATGTTGGAGCAGACGCTTCAATTTGTGGTATGAGAAGGAGTGTGCAGCACAGACGTCTGGCCCTAATTATACCAGCCTGCTGAGAAGATGAGGACGAGGGATGAAGGCCAAATTAGTGAGTGCACACAGGTGAGAATCAGCATCTAGAGCACTGTAGGTACTCACAGCCTGAGCCAGTCAACATCTGACCTTAGAACTTATGGTGATTATAAGGATAGAGCTTCAGAATTTAAAAGTTTATCAAGCAAAGAAACTCCTCTCATCAAGCCCTTGGTTAATGTTCCAAATAAATAAATAAAAATAAGTGTTAATGAAATGTCCCACTTGCTGTCTAATTTCTCATACTATGTTATACACTTTTTTTTTTTTACAATTTTAACTGTTTACTATACACTCAAGCAATGGCCATTTATCAAAGATGTATCCTCACTGTCAGAGCAAAACCTTACACCTTTGAGATAGTAACGAGAAAATTATGAACTATGATGGACAATACACTGGGATGTATATACAAGTCGTTTTAGATGGTTCATTCAGGATGAAATTCAGTTTGTATAAAAGGTAGCTGGTGTTGTCCAATGTAATAAAAGAGGAAAAAAAAAAAAATAGAATGTTTTGATGTGAGTGTACATTTTTTGCACTTCTGCAGTTTTAGTCTGCCATATTATGTATACATATACATATTACATATGCAGTATTGTGCAAAAGTTTTAGGCAGGTGTGAAAAAATGCTGTAAACAGATTGCTTTCAAAAATTGAAAAACTGAAGTGTGAATCATTTATTTTCATCAATCAACAAAATGCAGTGAATGAACAAAAGAGAAATCTTAATCAAATCAATATTTGGTGTGACCACCCTCTGCCTTCAAAACAGCATCAATTCTTCTACGTACACTTGCACACAGTTTTTGAAGGAACTCGGCTGGTCAGTTGTTCCAAACATGACTGTGTTTCAGCCTCCGTGTGACATTGATGATCATCAGCACCTGTTTGGTAAAACTGGTTGATCACACACCGACTATAATCCTACAGAATCACTGACTTTGTGCAAGTGTACCTAGAAGAACTGATGCTGGTTTGAAGGCAAAAGGTAGGAACACCAAATATTGATTTGATTTAGATTTTTCTTTTCTTCGCTCACTTTGCATTTTGTAAATTGATAAACAATCATTTATATTTCTGAAAGCATTCTTTGTTTACAGCATTTTTTCACACCTGCCTAAAACTTTTGCACAATACTGTATGTGTGTGTAGATGGAGGAAAATGTGCGCTCGACCCAAGGGTCCGTGATGGCCATTTTCAAACCCATTGCTATAATCACCTGCTCATCCTGTTTTAATTCAACATTTGGGGTATTAATAAACATGTGTCCCCCACATGCTGCAGTAAGAACCTCTACTGTTGCATTCAGCAACAAGAGGCAGTAATGTTAAATGATTACCTCTGGATCACAATTGGCCCTTCGGTTTATCCCAAAGGTTCTGGATGGAGTTCCAGCGCGCCACAGAACACAGTTCCATTGTTCCACAGTCCAGTGCTGAGGGGTTTTATATCCCCTTGGCTGATGCTTGGCATTAGGCATAATGACCTTAGGCTCATGTGCGACTGCTCCAGAGCATCCCATTCCATTGGCAATGCTTTTTATAGAGATTAGACAAGCTGTATGCACACAATTACCCACCTGTGTCAGCAAGGGACACCTTAAAGTAGCTGAATTCACTCATTAGAAGGGCTGTTTGTATGTGCAGTTGTGATTCTGACCAATCTGCTACCAAAATATATTTTTCAGTCTTTTAAACAAAAGTTAGAGTGAAAAAGAATGCAGTAGCAAAAATGCTCAAGGAATAGAGAAAGGATCAGAATGAATAACATCCAATTCTGGAAATCATTTTCTGAAGAATGCAACTTGCACTCAATTTCTACCAAGTTTCCCTTCATTTCACATTTTCTCTGAAGGAGGGTTTCACAGGAGCAACACGTTAACTCTTCTTTCTCAGACCCACAGATTGCGTTGGTATTCCTTTGCCATTACTGAATCTTGATAAAAACACTTGGCAGAGGACATGTATGCACACAGTTTAGTAATACATTGGCGTATGTACAAGACTGCCGAGCAAAGACTGGAGGACTGGATCAAACATTCTGCACCGTCTTTCCATATCTCCTTGTGTTTGACAGCAGTATGATTTATTCCAGGCTGGTGTGTCTGTTCTTGGTGAGGAGAACTCATAATTATCACTATCTGCTCTGTCCATGTTGTTTCACTGATTACATGTGTTAAATCCTGTTCATATGCCTGCAATTGGATCCAATTTGCACAAAAGGAATGCCCGTTCCAAATGAACGTTTTACATTCTCAATTTATGCCGGCAAAGTGTAGAAACTTCCATAATAATACACAGCACATCTATTTTAAAACGCACTTTCCTTCTGACTGATACTGATGTCGACAGGTGACAGGAGGTTTTATCAATGCGTATGACTAAAAGACACTTTCAATCAAATCTGTTGGTGTCATCTAAGGCCGGACTAAGCAGGCTTCAGGTTTTATTTGTTGGTATTCTGAAGCAAGCACTAATATTTATATCTCTTAATATGTCAATTTTTACATGAATTTTAATTATGTTCATTATATAAAATATAGCCGGTAGGCGTCATCCATCTAATGATGGTCAGCTGAAGCTCAGCTGCTTGTGCATCGCTTGTTGCAATAGAAGCTCCTGCAACTGTAGCCTTTCATTCAAATACAGCTTTTGTGAGTTTTGTAGATGCAAAGGTGGAACAGATTTAGAACAATCACTAGCAGGTTTTTTTTAGTTCAAAAATGACTTAATTATCATTAATTCTATTTAGCTGAATTATGTTAGTTTACCATTTTCATATGGAAGTAGACCATTCAACGCTACAGTGTAATTAGTGGAGAACAAAAAAAAAATGTTTAAATAATGAGAGGGGGGGGGGTTCAAAACATTAAATGCACCACATTTAATACTTTGTACAACTTCTTGGTCAATAAAACAGCTCAGAGTTTTCTCCTGTTAAATGTTATAGGGTTAGAGAATACAGAGTGGAGAAGCTAAAACCATTATTCTTACAGAATCTCTCTTGGGTCTTAGGCTTTCACTTCAGACTCTCATCTTCAGCTCACCCTGAAGGTTTTTAATGGGGTTCAGGTCAGGAACTAAGATGGTCATGGCAGAAGCTTGATTCTATGTTCAGTTAACCAATTTAGAGTTGATTTGAACACATGCCCTAAAAATGGTCCTGATGGAAGATCCAGTGTAAACCCAGTTTTAGTTTCCTGGCAGAAGCAGTGAGATTTTGTTTTGTGTACATGATGCCAAGTACCATAAAACTGTTTGCAGGGCCATTAGAAGAAAACATCCACATTTTATTTATTTTTTTTAATGATATGCCCGTCTTGTGTGTTTATCGCCAAAAAGACTGGACCATAGAAAATCCCAGCCAATATTTTAGCACTTCACCCCAGACACGCATGTTTGGGTGAACTAATAAAAAAAAAATAATAATAAAAAATTCTCTTGGTCACATCTGATGATGATTTGAGAATTTACTTTTGTTTGTAACTCACCCCCAGCGCTTCATGCACATCAATAGTTGTGGCACATGTTTTAAATGAAAAGGATTATTAAGAGGAGGTTTTGTCCACACCTTTTTTTTATAAGGGCTGCCAAAAATTGCATAGGAAACTGTAATTCTGTGCATACTAACAGAACAAACAGGAATATCTGGAAGGCAGCAGAAGCCATGGACATATTTTTGTCTAATCTATCAGGTTTCAGAGCGGTGTCGTCTCCCTGTGGCCTCTAGGAAAGTGGAACCCAAAGCACACATACTCATTTAGAGCGAAAACTCCGATCAGGAGAGTAATTATCTTCGGCACAAACAGAAACTTGCTTTTAGCAAGTCAAATTACACAGTCTCTCCACACCAGTTTATTTGTTGTGAGAACCCAATTCCTCTCTAGTTTCGTGCCTGCTTAACTTTCATGAGCAAATTCTTATAAATGTTTAAAACGGTGTCTGCTGTGGATATATAAAGCTGGGGAAAAAGATGATGAAATGAGATCCTGAAAAGACAAACGAGCAAACTTCAGAAATGAACAAATTACTACCTGCAGCCCTCAAGTTCATCATTAAACGGAAGACTTTTGCCAAGTAAGCTTCCTGTTCACTAATGCAGGGCTGTCACGTTGATTCCGCACCTTGCTGGTAGCTGACTGTTTGTTTGGGCTGAAATTGCCTTTTGATACAGATGTGAGATCAGGCATCTGCATCCAGATCCTTCACCTAAGATAAACCACACGACTGGCTGAACTGGATCCATAGCAAAGGGCAATTTCACCAAATGTTGCTGGCAATCACGGAGCAAGTGAAGAGGAGCTGTGGAGCGAATGGAGCCTTGCGTAAAGAGTTTAATTAAGCTTCAGTCCAGTGACATCCTGCATTAGTCAGACTGCAGCGATGCCAGGGAGATAAATGAGGTGTGGATTTTTGAAACTTTGTCCATGATAACCTCTCATTAATACTCGCCAGAATTAATGCTGGCATTCAGCATATAGGAGCGACTAATTACACTGCTGCCTATTTACTCAGGTGTGATGAAAAATGTGCGGGCGAGGCATGCTGAGGACTGCGCAGCATCCTGCTCTTCAGTGGCAAAATGTGCATGATTACCTATTATAACGGCACGTGAGAGCAGAGACATCTGAAAGCTGAGGGCATTATGGCTTCTTAGGCAAGATAAAATAACAATATAAGGAAAGTCACAGATGCAAGTCAAGTCCCAAAGAGATTATATAAGGTAGTGATGTAATTCAATGCAACTATGTGAATCTGTAGGGGAGATCAGGGTACAACTGAACACTTTTTTTTTAATATTGGAGCAAGATTACGTCAAGATCACTGTTTTGGACCGGCAACCTGTCCAACACACCTATCCAACTGTTGCCCTAGATGGGAAAACCAACCAGGAGGGAAAATCTGGAACTATAGACAAATCACTCCATCAGAAGTTAAAAATAAGAATGTCTTTAAAAGCAAATTATCCAAATGCATTTCCTAACAATCCTTTTAGCGTTTAAAGTGTTTAAAGTAGTATTAGATTAACCTACAAGTTATTAACTTGATGTCTTTTCAACCATTTTAAAATATGTGAACTGTCTTTAAACAAAAGTCCCAGAATGCATGAGCTTTTCAGATTAAATATGCAAAATATCTAGCAATGGAAATTAAATATGTACAAAATAAGTGCACTATATAAAACATTCTTCTGAAATGTTATTGAAAGGCCAGTATGAATATGTAACTTTACTTTGTTTTTTTTTTTTTTAGCTTAATAGCACTTGATTTTTCACACTGAGCAAACAAAACATGCTCAAATGAAATTGCCAGTAAAGGAAAAAGGAATATGCCCATCCTACTGGTGAGGCTAGTAAACAGTTAATGGACATGAGAAGATCCATGAGAAGCATTTTTGTCCTTCCTAATAGCAGCCCATATAACAGCAACGTGTGCAAACCTACAATATCCATTTCATAAGTTGATTGTTCTTTTGCCATGTCCTTCTTAAATGCTATTTACATGTCTGCTCCCTGTGAAAGTATTCTAGCACTAAAACTATGCCCTTAATTGGATCACGCAGAGTACGGCCTCTCTCTGGTGCCATCAGAGCTGTGTAATTATACCTGTTAACAAAGGAGCTTGTTTGCATGCACCCCAGTGGGCCATATGGCAGAGAACAGCTCCTGGAGAGGAGACTGCCACTTCAGCTATTGTTCCCTAAAAGCGAAAACACCACAGCCAGCTGTTGTGATGTGCGTTAGTCAGCGTCTGCACGGATGAGCCTGAATAATTGACCACTGGATACCAGGCTTTAGTTTAGCCTTACCGTATGTTTTCCACGTAACACAGCAGACGAAAACTCAAAAACCATAACAGAAGGATTTCCACCACACGAGTTCAGTTTCCTGGAAGAACAGTCTCTTTTAGTTCATTTTTGTGGGGTTGGAGGGCACAAGGTGCAATTCCAAAAGGGTCCGAAAGCTAAAAAAAAATAAAAAAAAAATTCAAAAACCCTTAGTTTTCTACTTCTTGTGTGCCGTATTCCACATAGTGTTTAAGCCCATGTTTTAAAGACAGTGCACAGGGTGGAACCATATTACTTATATATATGGTTTTTAAATGGTTCTTGATATAACCCTCCCAAAAACTGAAGTTACTGTAGGCAACTGCCATAAAACCTAAAAACCGATCCAAAACCCAGAAACAGTGAACGAGTGCCCCATCCGTTTTCCCCGCAGCCAAAACTTCAGCATAATTCAAACAATTTAATGGCTCCCTGCTTACAAATGTCAAGTCCATACACTGCAAATAGTTCAGCTTCCCACTCATATTTCACTAGCATCCCCATGGCCTCTGGAGCTGAAGATAAACAGGTGATCAACTCACTATGCCTTGCCCCTTCATCTCTCAGGCCAGAGAACATATTGCCTGTATTCCCCACTGTGAGTGGACTATAAATGGCTCAATAAAGCTGAAATTCAGTATCACTGTAATTACCTCTGAAGAAGGGCTTTAGCCATAGAAAATATTCCCTTCTCTTTGACAAACTCAATGGCATAGAGAAGCTTACATGCCTGAGTTGAGAGAAGGTAAGATATATCGCATTTTAAGAAGAACCCCCAATAGATTGCATCTAAATCTAGTGTGATCTTTTGACCATTCAGTGACTCCTGCAGCCCAAAACAAATGCCACTTTGGAAATGCAAATCTCTGCATGCAATATAACAAAAGATCACCTTTATTGCGTTCATGCCACTTTGAGAATATGCGCACTTTATAGACTGGTGTTCCTTCAGCCACTCTCTTCTCCCTCATGTATCTCTTCTAGCAGCTCTTATAAAGAAGTGTTGAAATGGATTTAAACACTGGATAACCTCACAGGCCTCTAGAAAGCCAAACTTCATTGCCTTTATATATCCTACCTTCCTTTTATTGCCTACCTGTTTCCTTTATAACTGGTTTTAATGTTACTGTGTTGAGTTGTTCTGCTGTCTGGCACCTGTTTCATTTGCAAAGAAACCTCTTGGCTGCCTCTATAATGAGCCATTTTGCTTAGAACAGCTGTTTAACTGTATGAAGTGAGTAATCTGATTGGCTTAGAGGATCCTAATTAACCACCACACTCAACACCCATTCCACTCAACAATTTACACAGTTGTGCATGTTCACTTATTGGAAAACTGCAGGCAGCTTTAGCAGACACCTTGATGAATTTACACAGTAACAGTAGGGATTTAAGTAGGGCATTACTCATTGTCTCAGAAAAAAACAGGTCTTCCTTCTGTCATAAGAGCACTTCTTGAATAATCTTACCCATTTTGCTAGCAAACATGTGGATATTGTGACTCAAAGGATTACCTTTATTTCATTTTAGTGGTGCAGGCTGGGATCTGTGGTAGAGGTTTCTCACCAGTTCTCAAGGGCGTTTTGCCAGCTCCCAACTTAGCCAGGCAATTAAGTACTGATTTCATGGCTCAGGTGTGCTGGGAATTGAAACTGAACAAAACTGTGGACTGGCCCAAGGTCCTCATGGACTGGGTTGGGAATCACTTGTTATAGATGTAAAGGACTTCTTTTCCACTTGAGTGTCTTCATTCGGCAGACACAATGGGGCAGCGGTGGACTAGTGGTTAGGGCGTGTGGCCCTGGATTGGAAGACTGTGGGTTCGATTCCCTCACAAGGGGGTAGCCCTGAGGTACCCTTGAGCAAGGTAACATCCCAGGCACTGCTGCACGTGTGTATGGGTGAAACGCAGAGGCTGAGCTTCATTGTGTTGTGCTGCACTTCACGATGGCAAATTTACAACCAGGACAGATGGTATCAAACACTGAATAATCACTAAAAACATCAGTCTACTCTATAGGATGATACTGTCCATTGACAAAAATGTTACTAATTATTATGAATACAAGGGATATTAAAGAGATCATATTAAACATGCTACTTGAATTTCCTCCAAAAAATCAATTTATGATATTTTTGATGTTCAAAATGATGTTCAATGCTCCAAAAAAAAAAATGGTCAAAATGTTTTTTTATATTGCAAAATTCCAACCTTCCTTTTTTGCTTCCAGTTCAACAGATTTGTTAATGCGGCTTATGCATATATGCAAACAAGCTCTGTTAGCAGTGTCCTGTTTCAAGCTTCACTGAAGAAGCAGCCCCGATGAAAACAGTCATAACTTGCTGGAGCTTAACTGGGCCAATAGATGAATCTATCTATATAGAGTGCATATATAAATAGTAACATATAAAACAATGAATTAAAACAGGCTGCTTTGCTGCTCAGACTCCACATATGGATTCTATTCTGTTTTTTTTTTTTTAACTATAATAAAGTTTAAATACTAGATCAAATTCTTATTTGAGCAAAGTGAGCATAGTTGGGTTTTCCATAATATGAGCCCTTTAAAACCATGTATATGGTAAGCGTGCAAGGAAGAGGTCTCATAAATAGCCTCACCATCAGCATTTTCTATCAGCTGGTTTGCAGGAGTCCAAGGCAAGTGGTGGTCATCCATAAATCATTAATGTGGCAGCAGTGAAGCTCTTTCACCATGCGGAACTGCTGCCGCCTCCAGGGACCAAGGGAGAGTCTGTGAGTCAGGTCATCAGCGTAGGCCACAAGCCTCTATTCTATTCTTCTGACTGTATCGAAGTCAGCCATTAGGGGCAGAGCCATCAAACACTGTGCAAAGTGACTTCAAACTAATGAGCTGTTAACTAGAAAAAAAAAGAAGATGAAGGCCTTGCAAATAAAAAAATATGGGGGCATATGCAAAAGGAGAGCCGCTCAAACTGCACTGAAGGGTCAACTGCTGTTTAGAAGCGTTCTTTCTTATAAGTTATCAAGCAGCATAAAAAAAAGGTTTATACATTTATTGGAACGTACATTTTTCAATAAAATAGAAACTGTTTCCAAACTATTTTGCAATCGAGTTATAATCGAGTTATGCTCTGATATACTTGCTGTAAATAAAATTTAAAAATAACATCTTCATCAGAGGATTATCATTTTCCACTTATCTCCATAATTTCCATAAAAATATCCCTGGTTAGATTAATCCTAGCCTATATAATAAACTATGGAAACTGTAGAAATGGCCATATTATGCAAAGGTCTGCAGATATAACCTTAATTTACATTCATTTGGTCAAAAATAATCTAGAGAAATGACCCAGGTTATATTAATCCCAAACTGCAAAACAAAGTGCAGCCATAACTTCAAGTTTCTTATGCAGAGGAATTCATGCCAAATTGAAATCCAGTCAGTGCTGTGGAAAATGTCAAATGCAATGCATATCATACTACTTTAATGGCGTGAAGTTGGTGCCAGTATGTCCTTGTATTCTATGGGAGCCAAATCAAGGTGGTGCGTATGATCCTGCTCCAAGTGATACATTAAAGCATTTCAAAAGAAAGAAAAAAGCTTGATGTTGGCTGTCAAACGACACATTTCATTCACTTAATACAGTCCAGCGAACACAAGATCAAATTAAGGGCTGCTTTCCGGAACAAGGATCAAGCCTAATGCTAACCACACAGAATTTAAAAGGGAGATGCTTCATCAAATGGGATATCAGGGCTGAATCCTCATCTGAGAAATGCTCCCAAAATGTTTGGAGAGGTTTTGTGTGTGTGCAGCTGAATGTACTGCATATGGAACTTTCTTTGGAGTGTATATCAAGTAGCCACTCCTATCTCTATATAGCATACCAACATTTCTTATCCCATGTGAATCTGTTATAAATATTACACATGCCCTCTGGTAAAATTACACTACCTCACCTCCAATGTAAAACTAATCCCTTCGGAAACGTAGTATTGATGTCCACTGCTTGTTAGATTTATAAGCCTTGTAGATGGAGTACGCTAAAGCACAACTCTAAAGAAGAAAACTTTGGACACCACTAAGCTGACAGAATATATTTAGGCGCAAATATTATAAATGTGATCCGTTGCTTTAAGATAATTAATGTGAATGGAATGTGGAGTAATTGCATGCAAAGGTGGCTCTCAGGATCACAACTGGCTAAAAATATCTGGTGGCAACTAGTGATTTATAATAGATCACAGTCGTGCACTAAACAAAGGCGCAGTAAATAAAATAATTCTGCCCCAGAAGGAGCAGACACCTCTTTAGGGTATGACAAGAACATTCACCATTTTTTTTCCTAAGATAAATCTGCAAAGGCGATTGGCGTCCTTTTTCTTTTTTTTTTACTATACAGTTGCTATCCTTTTTGGCGTTCTGTGTTCAAAAATCTTTAGGAACAGTGCAGGTAAAGTTTTCTCCTGGTGAATAATGGAGGAAAGAAGCTGAAATCTGAAGGGCACGGAACAAAGTGTTTTGTATACCAATGAGCGATGGTGCTTATCCTGCTTGCGCACTGGCGCTAAGGCCAGCTGCAAAGCCACATAAAAATATTTTAAAAAACTTGCTCATAGAACACACAATCATCCAGTTATGATAAAGACCATTGTCTGCAGATGTCCATTGTGTCTCTTTAATTATCAAGAGGCAGGAGATAAGAATATTTACTTTAGCTCACAAAGAAACTGGACAGCAAGGTCTTTGAAAGTTAGTTCTCCTTATCTGTGCACAGAACAGTGTCCTGGCTGTCCTGGTAATTGACAGGTGACTTCAAAGGTGAGAAATGTTTTTTAGAAGAGCTGCCAAAAACATTCTCAGTGTCTCACACTGAGAAAGCTTAAATATTGTCATGTTGAGGGGAAAAAGGAGGCGCAAGTGCACGGTGGCGATCTCTGAGGTTTATTGGATGACCAAACTCCGTAGGGATACAAAAACAAAGGTGAGGCCAGGTGTGAGGGATTGGATGGTGATGACTGGCTGTTCTGGAAAACACAGTCAGAATTCCGGTGACCGGGACCGTGGGCATGAGCGAGGCTTGTGAACCGTGACAGTACCCCCCCAGGAGTAGACTCCGGACACTCAACCCGGCACGCATCCCAGCTTCCTCGCCGGGAGGAAAGCAAGTCTGGCTGGGAGTGACGACGTTGTCTGCCCCTGGGCCTCGGAGCGGGCCGATCAGTATGATTTCGATGGAAATCCTGCTGGAGAAATCCTGGACTTACACCCAGATCTGCTCCTCAGGACTGTACCCCTCCCAGTCAACCAGGTATTGCAGCTCGCCTCGGTGCCGACGGGGATCCAGGAGCGCGCCTCGGTGACGGACTCGGTGCACCGGTCCGCTGTCCGTTTCTATGACTGGAGGGTGGTCCATCAACCCGGATGTGGAAGCCAATGATCCCAGCACAATAGGTCTAAGAAGAAGGACATGGAAAGAGGGGGTTACGTGCATGTGGGAGGGTATTCGGAGACGGTAAGTGACAGGGTTGATCTGGGATTCAATCAGAAAGGGCCCGATGAATCTGGGACGGAGTTTACAACTCGGCAACCGTAGGCTGAGGTCCTGAGTGGAGAGCCATACTCTGTCCCCTGGATGGTATTGTGGAGCCTCCCTCCGGTGCTTGTCGGCAAAAACGACGGACGGCCCGTTCGATGTGCGCGTGGGCCCTCTCCCAGACTTGTCTTGCTCTGCGAAACCAAGTATTGACACTAGGCACATTGGTGGGTGTGGGATCCGAAGGGCAGAGCGGAGGTTGATAGCCCAGCACACACTCAAGCGGGGTCATCCATGTGGAGGAGTGACGCAGTGAATTCTGCGCATACTCTGCCCAACACAGGTATTCAGCCCAGTCATGTTGTTGCTGACTACAGTATGTGTGAAGAAACTCACCGAGATTCTGAATGGTTCTCTCCGCCTGGCCATTGGATTCTGGATGATGGCCAGACGTGAGGCTGACCGTTGTTCCCAGTTGTTGGAAGAACAACCACCACACCCGGGAGGTAAACTGGGACCCACATTCAGACACATTCAGACATGTCCTCTGGTAGTCCATAATAACGGAACACATACTAGAACAGGGCCTCCGCGATTTGACGTGCTGAGGGCAAAACAAAAAAGGGGATAAACTGGCACCTCTTCAAGAACCGATGCACCACCACCAACACACATGTATATCCCTGGGATCGTGGCAAATCCACGACTAGGTCGACGGCTATGTGCGACCATGGGCGACCGGGTATTGGAATGGGTTGCAGCTTACTGGCAGGCTGTTCTCGCTGTGTTTTGGTCCTCGCACACGAACGGATGTCCCTCACGATATCCCGCTGTACCGGAGTGGCCACTACGGTCGTTGCCAGAATGGGCTCAGGCTCTGGGTTCATCTCCTGTGGCAAGTACATATGCGAAAGGGCATCTGGTTTTTGGTTCTTGGAGCCTGGGCGGTAGGTGATATGGAAGTCAAACCACTTAAAAAATATTGCCCATCTCGGCTGTCTAGGGTTCAGCCGCTTTGCCTGTCGGATGTATTCCAGGTTGTGGGTGTTGGTGAGGACCGTGAAGGGGTGCTTAGCGCCCTCTAACCAATGGAGCCACTCCTCCAGTGCCGCCTTGATTGCCAGGAGTTTGCGGTTTCCAATGTCATAGTTGACCTCCACGGGGCTCAATCTGCGTGAAAAGAAGGCACAGAGAAACAACTTTTATGGGTTGCCATGGCGCTGGGACAACACAGCCCCCAAACCCACTTCTGAGGCGTCCACCTCCACCACAAACGGGATCTCTGGGTCTGGCAGTCGAAGGAGGGATGCAGACGTGAACCTATGTTTTAGCTCCTGAAAGGCCTTCCGTGCCTCAGGTGTCCAGGTCAGGGTGGAGGGTTTACCTTGCAAAAGGGACATCAAAGAGGCTGCTATGGTGCTAAAGTGCCTAATGAAACGGCGATAAAAGTTAGCAAAACCCAGAAAACTTTGTAACTGTGCGGGGCTCCGGCCACTGCGTTACTGCCTCTACATTCCGTTCCATCTCTAACCGCTTTGGACCAATACGGTATCCCAGGCAGGAGATCTCTGAGCGGTGGAAATCGCATTTCTCCGCTTTAACATACAAATCATGGGAGAGGAGCTGAGTGAGCACTGATCGCACCTGAGACACATGTGTCCCGTAGGACTTAGAATATATGAGAATATCGTCAAAATAGACAACCACATAGCATCCTAACATGTCTCTCAGGACGTCGCTGATGAATGATTGGAAGACGGAAGGCCAAAAGGCATTACCTGATACATATAATGACCTGACATCGTGCTGAACGCCGTCTCCCATTCATCTTCCTCTCGAATCCTCACCAGGTTGTAGGCCCTGAGGAGGTCCAGTTTGGTGAAGATCGTCGCTCCTTGCAGCTGCTCGAGGGCGGCAGGGACAGGAGGTAGCGGATATCGATACTTAACAGTGATGGCGTTTAGTCCCCGTCTCGGGCCCCGAAAGGAGAAAGATACGAGAATGATGTGGGGTCGTACCAGGCAGGAGTTTGACGGCACAGACCCAAGGTCTGTGTGGGGGACTTTATCACCCCTCTTCTCCAATCTACTACTGGTTTGTGAGACCTCAACCAGGGGATGCCGAGCACTAACTGGTGACATGAATGCGATAAAACAAAAAAGGGGATGGTCTCTGTGTGAGAAGGTTTTAGAGTGAGGGTGAGTGGCTCTGTGACTTGGGTTAGACCCTTGGCGTTTACCTGCCGTCAAGTCAAGTCAAGTCAAGTAGGATTTTATTGTCATTTCAGCCATATACACAGTACACAGTGAAACGAAATAACGTTCCTCCAGGACCCTGGTGCTACACACAAGACAAGACACAACACAAGACAAGACAAGACACAAGACAACATAAGACACAAGACGGGGCAACAAGTGCAAGACAAGACAGACAACAACAGACGGCACGACAGACAGTACAATCATCCGTAGAGGGCTGCAGTGCTGTGGAACAAAGCAGCCCAGATATATCACAGTGTGGCAGTGTGGTGGAGCGGTGTTACTGATAAAGTGCAGGAGTGCAACATGAGATAAATAAATAAATACAGGGTGACAAAGTGGACTGGGTTTAAGAGTACAAGATATTGGCAGTTTAGGAGTTCAACAGTCTGATGGCCAGGGGGAAGAAACTATTTCCCATCCTGGAAGTGGAGGCCCGTATGCTGCGGAACCTTTTTCCGGATGGCAGGAGGGAGAAGAGAGTGTGGGACGGGTGGGAGGGATCATCCACAATGCTGGTTGTTTTGCGGATGCAGCGAGTGGTGAAAATGTCATGTACAGAGGGCAGAGAGATCCCGATGATCTTCTCAGCTGTTCTCACTACCCGTTGTAGGGACTTGCGGTCTAAGACGTTGCAGTTCCCATACCAGGCAGTAATGCAGCCGCTCAGGATGCTCTCAATGGTTCCTCTGTAAAAGATGGTGAGGATGGAAGGTGGGAGATGGGCTTTCCTCAGTCTGCGCAGGAAGTAGAGGCGCTGCTGGGCTTTCTTTGTGATGGAGCTGGTGTTGAGGGACCACGTGAGGTTGTGAGTGATGTGAACACCAAGAAACTTGGTGCTCTGGACCATCTCCACAGGTGAGGTGTTGATGATAAGTGGAGTGTGGTCCCGACGTGATCTCCTGAAGTCAACAACCATCTCTTTAGTCTTGTCGACGTTCAGAGACAGGTTGTTGGTTCTGCACCAGTGCGTCAGCTCTTGTATCTCCTCTCTGTAAGCTGCCTCGTCTCCACCGCTAATCAGACCCACCACGGTTGTATCATCAGCGAATTTGATGATGTGGTTCGAGCTGTGCTTGGCTGCACAGTCGTGGGTCATCAGTGTGAACAGCAGTGGGCTGAGCACACAGCCCTGGGGGGCTCCTGTGCTCAGTGTGATGGTGTTGGAGGTGCTGCTACTGATCCTGACTGATTGGGGTCTCCCAGTCAGGAAGTCCAGGATCCAGTTACAGAGGGAGGTGTTCAGACCCAACAGCCTCAGCTTCTCACTCAGGTGCTGAGGGATGATGGTGTTGAATGCTGAACTGTAGTCGATGAACAGCATTCTAACGTAACTGTCCTTTCTGTCCAGATGAGAAAGGGCCAGATGGAGGGTGGTGGAGATTGCATCATCCGTTGAGCGGTTGGGACGATACGCAAACTGCAGAGGGTCTAGTGAGGAGGGGATCTGGGACTTGATGTACCTCATGACCAGCCTCTCGAAGCACTTCATGATGATGGGTGTGAGTGCGACGGGACGATAGTCGTTGAGGCAGGAGATAGATGGTTTCTTTGGCACTGGAATGATGCTGGTGGTCTTGAAGCACCTTGGAACAACAGTGGTGCTCAGAGAGGTGTTGAAGATGTCAGTGAGAACATCTGCCAACTGTTCTGCACATCCTCTGAGCACACGACCTTGGATATTGTCTGGACCAGCAGCTTTCCGTGGGTTGACTCTGAGAAGAGATCTTCTCACCTCGGCTGTGGTCAGACAGAGAGTCTGGTCGTTCGGAGGAGGGGTGGTCTTCCTCATTCTCATGTCGTTCACTGCATCAAACCGTGCGTAGAAGTGGTTCAGCGCATCTGGGAGGGAGGGGTCACCGTCACAGGCAGGTGGAGATGTCCTATAATTGGTGAGGGCCTGGATGCCCTGCCACATGCGCCGCGTGTCACCGGTGTTTTTGAAGTGGCCATGGATTCTCTCTGCGTGAGCTCGCTTCGCCGCTCTGATGGCCCGAGACAGGTTTGCCCTCGCTGTTCTTAGGGCGGCCTTGTCTCCTGACTTGAAGGCCTTGTCCTGGGTTCTCAGGAGTCTGCGCAGCTCTGCGGTCATCCATGGCTTCTGGTTGGGTCGTGATGTGATGAACTTGGAGACAGTAACATCCTCAATGCACTTGCTGATGTAGCCAGTCACTGAAGCTGTGTACTCCTCCAGGTTGGATGGAGTCACCGTAGGTTGCAGCCTCCCGAAACATGTCCCAGTCGGTGCGTTCAAAGCAGTCCTGAAGAGCAGAGATGGCTCCTGTGGGCCAGGTCTTTACTTGCTTCAGGGTGGGTCTCACACGCCTGACGATGGGTCTGTACGCTGGGATCAGCAGCACAGAGATGTGGTCTGAGTGTCCGAGGTGGGGGCGGGGCTCCGCTCTGTACGCGCCGGCCAGGTTTGTGTAAACACAGTCCAGCGTGTTTTCCCCCCTTGTTGCAAAGTTCACATGTTGGTGGAATTTAGGGAAAACTGACCTGAGATTTGCATGGTTGAAATCTCCGGCAACAATAAACAATCCGTCTGGGTGTTCAGCTGGAGTCGTATACAGTCCAGTTTATTATCCAGGAAGCGGACATTGGCGAGGAGGACGGACGGGATAGCCGGTCAGCTAGCGTTAGCCTTTAGCTGAGCCCGGACCCCAGCACGCTTGCCGCGTTTCTGCTCCCTCTCACACCGCTTCCTATGTCCTCTCAGTCGGCCAGGTTCAGCAGGCGATCTCGGGGACTGAAGGCCTGGTCTTCTCAGCACGCCGAGCTCCCATAGCGTTGTTCGGAGAGTCGCTGGAAGACTGAATCCTGACTGATTCCTGAGCTCCAGCAGTGTTTGGCGGTTAAATTTAGGAGCATTCACAGATGTGATGCTCATGTGCAAGTCTTATGGTGAAAAGTAGTCGGATGAAAGACTTTTTAACAGACTTTAGCACCAAAGTTTGGACCCCGGAGCGGCCGCTGCGTGTTACCGTGCTGCCATCTTGGAGACATCCACTGCCCGCACTGACACAGGGTGGGATAGGGGGTGGAGAGGGGCGAGGAGCCTGGCCACCAAGGAGGATGAAATGAAATTTCCAGCCAACCCAGACTCTTTTAAGGCTTGAACAGAAACAGACACATTTACATTTACATTTACGGCATTTCGCAGACGCAGTGGTGGTAGTGCTAGAGGTGGGGGCTCTTGATCCAGAGGTCCATAGGCAAGTACCCTACCTCTAGGCCAAGCTCCATCAGCTCCGCGAGATCCGCCTCCGCTGCTGGAGGAGCTCGCCACGTAGTGGCGGCACCCACATTGTCCGCTCGGGCTCACGGGGGACGGGATGGTGTAGAATGCTGGTGCTGGTCTAGGCGGACGGCCAGATCGATTAACTCCTCCAACGACAATCCCACATCCCGGCATGCCAGTTCTTTTTGTAGTTCTTCATGTGATCCCGCACAAAAAACTCGCTCATCCCATTGGCTTTCCAAATACAAAAACAAAGGTGAGCCACAACATTGAACAGGCGAGTCTGGGTCGGTCTGGAACTCCTTAAATACTGAGCCGGCCAGGTGTGAGGGATTGGGTGGTGATGACTGGGTGTTCTGGAAAACACGGTCAGAATTCCGGTGACCGGGACCGGGACCATGGCCACGACAGAGGCTTGGTGTGAACCGGGACAAATATACACGCCATGCTCGTTTGCTAAGGGTTGCTCATGTGCATTTAGAGGGTCAATGTCATATTTTTACATTTATACCATTATTTATTTATGCCATGTGTACTTTTATGTAGTTTAGCAACAAAACTTCATTTTCAAATTAACAGCTTCTCTTTTTTCCTAAACAGGTTGTTTGGAGACATTTAGATAAATGTGCTGATTAATCCTGAAAGCAGCCCAATAGGGTTAAGCTGTTATTGGCCAAATAGATGAATGGATGCAGTGATTTTTGTGACATCGTCACCATTTAAATCCGGGGTTTTTTTGCAGCTATGATTTCACATTTGAACGCTCAATGGGGAAATGAATGCTTCAGGATTTGAACAGGGTTTGCAGATTTCCTTAACCCCAGACTTATACATCTGTCCGGTGACAGGGGAGGCTGGACAGTTGCCGAAAAAACTGAAATATTTTCACTGTGTCAAAATGTGGCTCAGTGATCAACCAAGAATCACCAAGTAAGTCTCAGATCAACTGATTTTGTAGTAAAATATATCTTGCCTGAGGCATAGTTATCATAGTTTAGCCAAGCAATACAGTTTTTAAATTCAGTGAGTTGTATTTTAAAAACAAGCCATATTATCACCTCTGATAGTGATGACCCAAGCTTGATATTTGATATTCAAAGAGCATCCTATGGCTTTGATGGAATATTGTTTACATGCAAAGCAACCCACTTATGGCTGATAGATAATCGAACTGCTCATCAAGGGCACAACACTAATGAAAACCAAGCCAACAACAACAACAAATATCAACCTCAGCCTTGGGTGGCACCCTTTCAACATCAGGGGCTGGCTTGTGTCCTCAGCTGCAAGGAGCATAGAAATGAGGACGGATGCCATCCAATCAATGAGAAAAATTCATAGGATAAAGTGGTGAACAGCAGAAGTGGCCAAGGGCCGGGTTGATCCCTCAGGAAACTCTGAAATTGTAAAGTGAATAGTGTGTTGATTAATTCGATGGGTGGGAGGGACTGTCTGTAATGAGTGCCAGGGGTTAGCTGGGATGCTGGAAAGAAGTGCTACTGAAGATGCACTAATCTAAAAAATTTCCTCTGATGTGGCAGTTGCACGAGAAGGACTGAGCTGGAAATCTATGAAGGGTTGGTTGGAGTGATTGCTGCAGCATTTCTTGATTGGTCTTTTTTGCAGAGACCAAGAAATAATCAGAGGTTGTCTTGCATGGACAGCATGTTTAAGATCAAATCACAGATTTTCAATAATATTCAAGTCATTGTTTTCTTGTAATATGCACTGATCAGTCACTACAATAAAACCACTGACAGGTAAACATTCATTATCTCATTACAATGGCACCTGCGAATGAATGGGGTATATCAGACAGCAAGCAAACAATGGCCAGATTTGGACTGGACTCTTGGTTCTTTACGGATTGCAAGCTGCATATTGGGCTAGCATAGACGCAAAGTAATCAGAATACTCTTATCTGGTACCGTCGACTGCTGAAAGTATTCACCAAGTTCACAAGAAAGTTTACTTCTGTAGCAACAGAAGAATTTTTATTTGGAATTTTAAGGATCTTTTCTGCATAACTGCATAACCTCACAGCATAATAGATCCACCCTGAGTTCAACAGTTGGCAAGGTTTTATTCAAACGCTCCTTTCCCCCAAAATGTCCTCTTGATTATTTTAGCCAATTTTATGGCATCAGACTATTGCACTTTCTAGAATGCTTAGATATTTTGTAACTTTTGTGTCACAAGTCAGATAGACTCAGATAGGCTCATGACTGCTGACTGTGAGCAGAAGACCCTGAGAGATTGCATAATTTATTACTCTCTGGATTAAGTTCTGAAACATAAGCTCTAAAAAAATAAATAGATAAACACACTAGTGGGTGACCTGAAAAGATCCCCCCCCCCCCCCCCCCCACAAAAAACAGCCAATTGTAGTCATATTAAACTTTATTCTAGCAATAAAGATAGCAATAACTATTTATTCAGAGCGCAACTTTTCTGCCACTGCTATTTATGTCACAACAGCTGGCTTTGGATCTACAGCCCTAAATGTTAAACACCTGATTAGCCAAATCTACTAGCCTCAAAAGCACAACAGTTTGTAATCCAAGTCTAAACTGTCCAGCCACCCTATCATGCAGGATGAGCTGGGAGCCTGCAGCGTCTGGAGCCGACCAGGTGCCAGTACAAGGGAGGAACCCCATGAGAAGCCTTCAAAGACACCCTGGAGAAAGCCCCTCTATATCCGCAGGACTCATCCCTTACTCCCTAAGGCAGCTCAGGAAGGTCACTGAGGTCTACAGCTTTACTTTTAGACTGCAGGACTGCACACTTCTGTGGAAGTGAACAGAAAGTCTTAAGACCAAAAAAAAGATAGAGAGGGGCAAAAGGAGGGCACCCATTAAAACCTCCATTTGTGGCCACAACTATAAGTGAGCTCTTTCTGAAAAGGTTATCCGAAGTGTGGATAGTATCTGTCTTTTATCTCAAAGGTATGGTTTGAAATTGAATCTGCCGGTCCTGAATGGACCAAATCTTAAGCCAGGAGTCACTACTTCTGTCAGTTTAGCTTTTCGGACTGCATCTTGGTGTCATGAATTGTAAAGTTCTCAGAAATCCTCAGAAGGAATATACTCACACACAAAATACGGATACTGGAGCGTTCTCGGTCATCTTGTGTTGGTAGATGGTTCGGGAAATCATACAGTGAATATGAAAATAAAGGAAATGAAACAAGGTTTCTCAAGGAAACTTAATTCATGCATTACCTGTTAAACTTATAATGAATCTCTAAACTAAGTGACTTCACCAAGTTCTAAACCAGGGGTCACCAACCGTGGTGCCCAAGGGCACCAGGAAGCCCCCAAGGACCACATGAGTTGCCTGTTCTAAAAATAGCACAACTCACCAGTGAGCAGTGTCTAAAATATATTTTTATCCTGTTGCTATTCTTCTTTAATCACATTTGCATTTATATAGATTTGAAAATGACTATCTAAAAAAAAGCATTTAAAACATGTTTATTATCCATGAAGTTTTGATATGTTTAGATAAAGTGTATCAGACTGGTAGCCCTTCATATGGCTCAACACCCGTGAAGTAGCTCTCAGTTTTGAAAAAAGGTTGGTGACCCCTGTTCTACACTAAGGCATGCATGCAAACAAATTGTAGGTCAAATAATCGGTACCTAAATATCTTCTTTAACACACAAGCAGAAGTTGTGTTGACAACAACAAAAAAACACCAGTAACCCTTTTCTGACTACTCTAGTAAAAGGCATAACAGGCTCTATAGGTTCCTTGTAGAACATTTCATTGGGTGATTTTAAAACCCAGTTCCAATCCAATGGGAACCGGTCCCACTCTGCTAATGCGGAAGCCTGTTTGTTGACTCATAACACACAATTCTGAAAGAAACCATTGGATAGGATGAAGGTTCCTTTGAGAACCAAAGGCGGTTCTTCAATGGTATCGCACAAAATTAACTCTGTATTGCATCTTTGTTTTAAGAGTAGCAATTCAAAATGTGTAAAATGACTTTCTGAAAAAGATCTGATATTATGCAATAACAACCTCATATAATGATACATGGTTTGGCATATACAATGCAGTAAGCTGATTGGACGTATATATCTGAGCCATTAACCAACAGCCTAACATGACAGTTGGCCAAAAATCTGGAAGGCATCCAACAGAGCTCTCTTGTAGCAGTGCGAGAGGTTATAGCAATCGTTTAGATTGTGTCACATGACCATGGAGGCAGAGATACCAATCCTCTCAGTTTAGCTCATCAATGACTCCACTTAGTGTTAGTTCTCCCTACTAGACAGAATGATCAATGGACCTGTGGTGGTGTCTGGACAGCACTGACCATTGACTAGTGGACTCATGGCGCCGGTCTGCTTGAAGCCGACAGATGAGAGTTAGCATTTTGTTTGTTGAATGAAGCTGCTAAGTGGGTGTGAGAGAAACTGTTGGTGTAGGTAGAGCACAAGAGGCCACAGAAGAATATTTAGTGCACTGCATGAGCACAGGAATTTAATACGAACTGATAAAAGCAACAGCATGCACAACATTTGCCAAAATGTTTTGTTATTACTTTATTAATTATTATTATCATTATTATTATCATCGTCATCATCATTATTCAAGTTTAGATGTAACAGACATCTTTGCCATCTTTGTTGAATCTTTTTGCATGTAAAAACCTACAACACAAAAAAGTTAAAGTGGCAGTTGAAAGAAAACCAAAATAAAGAAATTCTAAACCATCATCTATGCACTTTAAATGCAGCAAGTGTAAAAACATAACATTCTAAAAATAATAGTTAAAACATTTACATAGTTTTGCCTTCTGCCTTAACCAGGGTTAAACTGGCATCCAGGCATGAACAAATACTCCTTTGTGTTTCAATGTTGGTAAAGCCTTACACAAGGCTTCGGGGGGAAGGCACAATCTTGTTCAATTATTACAATGCAGTACCTGTTCGTAGTCATAGCATGCTAATAAAACAATTCGTCTCTCATCCTTGGCAATAAACAGAATAACTGAAGTGCAAGCATTAAAATAATTACAAGTAAAACAAACAAAACTGGAAAAAAAAAATCTTACTTTATGTAATACCCCACTGTATATATGCTCCAATGAAAAGCGACAGTTCATCTGAATAATTTTCCAAGAGGCATTGCAGTTAAGCAGCATCGTAAGGCTATAAGTGAGGATCTGTGAAATGTAGAGGTGTCCTTGAAACATCCAGGGCATATCTCTCTCTCTCTCTCTCTCTCTCTCTCTCTCTCTTTCACCTCCCCACTTCATATAAATAATGTCTGTGTGTAACCAGGCAAAACCCAGCTCGTTGAGCCCATGGCCAAGAAAAGGGAACGGTGGGTAGAAGAAACGTACAGCGGAACTAAACAGAAGGTACACACATCTTGAAGCGGCTAGCAAACAAAAACACGAGCTGCTGTGGACTATGCTGCGCTATACTTAGAGGTTCCTTCTCTGAAAAGAAATTAAAACTACACTGTAAAAGGGAAAATTCATGCATCTCTGCATCTAGGTTGCTGATTTCATAATGTTACCATGTTCTGGTTTTGGAGGTGATTTCCAAAAGAGAAATTTTAGGGGAATCAAAAAACTTTTTTGATGAGTAATAGTAAATAGAATTATTTGTTCTGTGTAACAGATGAATGAAGAGTTGCAAAGTGAATTACCAAAATGTAGCTCAGTACAGCATTACAATGTTGAACTTCTTGAAGAAAATCTTCATCAAAAGGCACCTAAACACCTGCACTTACTAAGAATAAACAATAGTTCTCTAGATTTGAACATAATGCAGAGTAATTGGCAGGCTAGTTTTCAAAACATTTTCCTATATGAAACCATATAAAGACAATCCCGTACTCTTTACTTTCCTAAGATGTGGAATTCAATAGAATTCACTGTGGTTGAAATGCATGGATGGGTGGAGGGGGCTAAAGAGGTTGATTCAGATCTCACTCTCTTACACCAAACTTCGCACATAAAGCCTCATCAGCTTCCCTCGAAAAGGTTCAATAACCGTGGACAGAAAAAAAGCATAAAAGACAGGAAGGTTGAAGTCCAAGACAACATGCTATTCAACTATAAAGCACAAAGACATTGAAAAGATGGAAAAATAAAGTCATGAAGAACACTTGGAATGGATAGTGCCTTTGGTGGTCAAACAGTGTTCCACCTTAAACAAGAAAAAAAGAGTGGATCATTTTATCTCTCCCATTTATGTGAAGAAAAAATAAAAACAATTAGCAGGTGTTTGCTTCATTACCTTGTTTGCTACATTTGCAAATGTAAACTTTTTTCAGAGCCAAGCTCAAGGCCCTTATTCAGATGCAAGATCAATGTTGCATATTAACATATCAGGTAGAAAATACTTTGTACATTATATCAGGCACTGGTAATATCATTATTCCTATTAACAACTTAGAAAAAAATATTATTTTTTCCCATTCCTTCCTTCCTTCCCAGTTTTCTAGAGTGATAACTAACATTGCATCTCAGCAACTAAGGCAGCAGCTAACATGTCTTGATGGAATTATGTAACAGTAATAACCTGACCCTACACACTGGAGGGGAAAAATACATGAATGAAAGGCGACATTAAACAATGAGATATTTAGCACAATGTTAACTGGAGACAGCAAAGCCTAAACAAATGTGTCTTGCCTATTTCAGCCATATACATTCCCTGAGGATGTTTGTTTTGAGGACAAAAATCACTTGCTGTTGCCATAGTGACAGAGGACTGGCACGTTTGCACACTCTTTGCCACGCATGCACGAGTCCCACATCCTCGATTTGTTCAAAACCAGGTAAGAGAACTTTTCAGAAGGCCAGAAACAGCCAGAACAAACAGAAATTCAGTTTGAGTACGTGGACCCAGCTAACTGAACTGCTTCATCAAAATGACATGTCTGGGTTAAAGTACATAAAAAAGATCACAACTGATGAACTATTTGTACCATTTTCCTCATAGGCAGTTCTTAAAATAATGAAAACAGTCAAATCTGTTTTGTTTGAACTCTTATGGAAAGGCTTTGCTGATTGATGTTTCCTATGTTGGTTGCAGAGGCATCAGGAGAAGTCTTGGCAAGGTTTGAGCAAACAATAAAAACATTTCTATGCATTCATTCATACATGTTTTTTTTTTCTTTTGCTATACTGCTTGAATTGTGCTAAAAGGTCTGCTTGACCGCAGGCATCACTCGTCCGTGGCTTTTGCGCTGGCGTCTGGAGCTGGCCGATGGAGGCCTCGCTGGATGTGGGTGGTGAAGTCATACTTATCAGCACAAGCGTGCAAGCAGATGCTGCACTGGAAAGGACCCCCGTCGCCGTGGCAACTCATGTGCAAGGCGTACATGACCTCGTCCAGGAAAACGATCCCGCAGTGGGCACACTTGCTGGACAGGTCGTCCTGGGTGCTTTGATCCACTTTCTCTGTTTTGGAGGGCTGTGGGGGGCCAGTGTCCTCTTCTTTGGCCTCTAATGGCCTGTCCCGCTCACTCTCCCCGTCTGCTAATGGCGAAGCCCTTTTCTCCAGCTGGGCCTTTTCCTTGGCCATATTGGCACCATTTGGCACGGGACTAGGTTTGGAATGCTTCATGGCCAGGTCGAGAGGGGTGTCGCTGTCAGGTCCAGAAGAAGTTTGGGGGGGCGGGGGGAAGTGAGGAGGCAAGCCGAAGGCAGGATAAGGCACAAAGCTTTGGCACGGGTTGGGCAGACTAGCCACGTGGCTAAGGTAATGGCCGGGGTTGCCTGGCACAGACATTTTGTACTTAGTCCAGAAACGCAGCCAGTCAGCCTCGCTCTGGAGGTCACTGTGTATGAACGGCAGGCTGAAGATGGGGTACTGATACTTCTCGATGGGGCTCCCAGGTGGTGAATAGCTGGCCTGCTTGGAAGGACGCATGTACTTCTCAATGGGGCTGCCTCTTTCTGAGCCTCCCTTGCTGTCTGGACCACCCTGTGAGCCCACACTCAACCCATTGCCCTCAGCTCCACCCTCCACGGGGCTCTTGTGCATGTGCAGCGGAGGCATGCGCTTATGAATCTCCAGCGTTTGGCTGAGCAGAAAGGCATGGGTAGAGCGGGGACTAGGGTGGCCTTTTGGCCCTGATGACCCATAGCGCTCGTATTTGGTCAGATGGGCCTGGGCAGAGTCGGCACGAGGCAGTGAGCTGTCTGCCCCCTCATCCGGCCTGCGCTCCAGCGGACTGCCATTTAGCCGCTCCTCACTGTTCACGCGCTGCTGTTTGGAGCCAACCTGTTCAGAAGGAACGCTGTCTGGGTTGAGGCGTTTCCGTGTGCGCCGGCGGATGATCTGCTCACCATTGTTCTGCTTGATAATGTTCAGTGGCCTGGGTGTCTGTGAGAGAGACAAAGAGATGCGAGATATTGAAGCTGGCTCCACTTAATAATTCAGATATTATTACCAATACCAGAAATGAAATTGACAGGTAAAATGTATCCTTTTCTTTTTTTTTTTCCCCTCAAAGCAGTTGGCCAGTGATTCCCCAAGCATAGGGTAGCCCTACCCTGCATATTGTTTAATTCAGCTTAGTTGTTTATGAACAAAACCTTCTGGAAGTCACTTTGTTGGAGCAAAAAAAATATAAAAATGTGCAGAACAAGGAGGCTCCAGGTCCAACACTGAAACAAATGGGTTGACCGAATAAGGTTTTCCTTTGTATGGTTTCCTTGACAATATTGGACTGCAAGATCACACTGTTTAAACATACCTCAAGCCCAAGTGACACCCAACTGTCCATTACTAGCTGAGTCACTGCCCTACCCAGTAGTAAGGATCTCACACTCCAAGTCTTCATAGAAAAATCTTTCTCAAATGTCAAAGTAAGCATATGTTCTGAAAATGACCCTAAAATTAGTCTAATTTACATCACAATGCTACCTTTGCTGGAGTGTAGAAAATGTCAGATTTCTCATCCTGTGAATTCCCTACCGCACATACACCAAAAAAATCTTTCTTTTTTTTGCGGTATTCAGCAGATGCTCTTATCCAGAGCAACTTCCATGTCCTAATTACAGGGACAGTCCCCCTGGAGTAATTTGGGGTTAAGGGACTTGCTCAGGAACCCAATGGTGGTATTGCTAGAGGTGGGATTTGAAGCTCTGGCTGCTTGGTTCATAGATCCATAGGCAAGTATCCTACCACTAGACCACCACAACCCCAGCATCAGCTTTGGCTGAAAATCAGAGGTGCTCAAATGACACTAAAAAAGCTAAAGAGCCCCTTGTGTGAAGAGCACTGGCTCGTTCCATGACAAACATCCCACTGACTGTAATATTACAATCAGTGGTTTTAATTAATAGTTATATAAAATAGTTTGGAGTAAGGCGATTTCCCATGGATTTCAAGTTTCAAGATAATCCATGGTATGAATAAGGTGAATTGGTATAGATTAACTCCACTGAAGCTCAACTTGTGTGTATCTGTTACAAATGGTCCTTATTCTAATGAGATTTCATAGCAATGATTCATCACTTCTGGGACTCACTCCACTAATTAGGCTGGTTAGCGTAATAATTGGTCATCAAAAGGCTATTAATTATAACTGCTTTGTTTCTGTTCGTTTTGTGGAACTATGCAGGATTATCTTATAGATATCTGTCAAACATCTTTTCAGAACAGTATATTGATGTCACTCATCACCGGTGTGTAAATGGACAGCTTGAAAAGAGCATAAAACCGGGATTAACCATATTAACATTATACTCGGAATTAAACATTCAGGGACTTTGGGGTTTTTCCCCATTTTATCACAATAGTAACAACAAACAGCAACTTTAGTGTAAGCACATTCCTGTTTACTGGTTATCTTTTATAAAAAAAATAAAAAAGAAAGAAAGAAAATTTATCAATAAAAGGAAACCATTACTTTTCAGAACATTTTTTTCTTTCCATCAAAATAAAACAACATTTATTAAGAGAGAAAGTAGAAGCTTCGTGCAGGCATTAAAGAGCTAAGCGTTGATTGCACTCTTATAAAAGTACTAACACCACTTCTGAATATGAAGTGTGTGAACAGAATCTACAATCAGTTGAAATAATGTTTCCATGAAGTCAAGTTTCTATATATTTCGTTTTTTTTTCTGGAACCCCACATGCAGGTCATTAAAGAATGTGGACTAATCAGAAAAGTAAAGGTTTTTCTTTTTCTAGTTGAATGGATATAATTTACCCCCAAAGTCTTGGTATAATGGAGTTTCAGAATGTTCATCTCTTTCTATGTTTAAGAAGAAACAAATGTGGTCAACAAGGTGTGAAGAAAAACGTACTTCGTTCGTGGACCTACAACTGTAGGGAAAGAGCAGCCTATTCTTTCATTCAATGCCATGGCCACAATATCATGGCACGTCTGTTAGCAGTTCTTCTGCCCTCATATCCCATCATCTCTCTGTGACTGTGGCATGTGGGCAGCAAACCTTAGTCAGGTGACGTGGCTCTACTTTTGCTCCGCTCTGCCCCCAGAAACACTCCTACGTTCTTTCTCTCTCTCTCTTTTTATGTCTATCTCTCTCTTTCACCTCACAGAAATCTCCCACAATCCACTGGGACCCACATCTAATTGGGAGGGCAGAGGCAGGAGAAGAAGGTGAAGCCATTTCGTTTTTTTCCCCCCACACTCTCATTCTTTCTCCAGTACTGCAGAGAGTGAATTTGCCACTAGAAGTAAAGAGAATGCAAATAAAAGTGCTGTGATTTCCTCCTGCCTGGGTCGTTGGATGGCTGTGAGGAATGAAAGCCGGCAGGGGACATTAAACTCGCATGGCAGCTGGTTGCCTTTATTGCACCATGATCCGTCGACATGCTCCTGGGGCAAGCAAAGGCAATAGGAAGGCAAGAGAGGGAAAAGAAAAAAGGCAAAGGGGAGACGCACAACGAGTAAGGATAATAGAGAGGAAGAATTTATCATTCCCCCACCCCCAATGGTTTCCCTTCTAAATCAAAACTGCAGAACATGAGATTTCTGTCACAACACACTTCCACTGAAGCTTCTTCAAAACCAAAAAAGAAGGCCATGCTTGTTGAGCAATGTTTTGTCATTAAGTTAATATATTTGAATCAGTTATACAAATTTCATGCTGCTACTTAAGTCTATTTAATGCCATGCACTGTGAAAATGAAAGTTCTGGCTCTTTGAGAGCTGACAGGCTGTCCATCCAAAGACAAGGCTGCATAAAAAGTCAGACAAAAAGAAAGAGTGCCCTCTACTGCTGGGCTAATTCTAGCCCTCAGTGCACTCTCACACACACAGCCCTCTCTTCGATTCTCTTTCCCTCTTCCTCTCATATCATCCATGTCTCCCTCTTTACAGAGGCTTAATTCCATTTAACTTTTTAGTTTTAATCCCAATTAAGATTCCCAATGGCAAGATGAAAGTTTAATTCATAGCATTATGATAAACTATGATGCTGCTTTTATTAGAAATTATAGCTTGTTAGGGAGAACACCACTCTCTCACCACTACTGCTTTCTCTATGTTGTAAAGAAGTTTAATTTGTTTTTCAGAGGCTTTTCAAAGGCAGAATTCATACATTAGATTTAAATATAGATTTAAATGTAATTTATGACTACCCATTTTTTAAAATGTTTCATTATTAGGCTATGGAAGATTTTTGTCTTACCACCTTTGAATTAATTAAAGTATAAAATAAATAAATATATAAACAAATGAAGCTAAATCACTTAAATTACACCATCAAATGATAAAAGCACATTAACCGATCTTATTTTTAACCAAACCTATAAATAATAAGAAACAATAATAATGATTAAGAATCATGCACACTCAAATCACATTTTCTTGATGAGCAATTTCACATTTTCCTAGTATAGAGTAATGTTTTGAGTCCCTCTAATCCTAAACATACACTTACATTTACTCATAGTAACATCAATCAGCCTTAACATTAAAACCACCTCTTTAAATTAGGTAGGTCTGTGGTCAGAGGACTAAAGACAGCAGCAGATACTTTAAGTCAGTTGTGAGGTTGGGACTCTATCCATTGGACCTGTTTGTCCAGCACATCCCACGGATGCTTGACTGGAGATTTTTACATCTTTGTTGTGTTTCTAAAGCAATCTGAAGCCATTTTTTGCAGTTTGGCTGGGTGTATTATCCTGATGAATGAGGGCACTGCCATTAGGGAATACTTTTGAGGTTCATGTTTAATGTTTGGTGTTCCATGTTTAAGTAAGTGGTACATATCAAAGTAATATCCAGATATACGCCAGGACCCAATATTTACCAGGATTACATTGCCCAGAGCATCACACCGCCTCTGCTGGCTTGCGTTCTTCCCATAGTGCAAGCTGATCATAAGCCCATTGTGCTTTTACTGCTGGATCAGTTCATCTGACTGGACTGTAGGTATGCAGCTACATACACAGCAGGCTGTCATGTACTGTGTGCTCAGACACCTTTCTATCACAGCCAGTATTAACTTTTTAAGCAACAAAGGCTCTTCTGTGGATGGGAACAGAGAGGCAAGCCTTCACTCTTCACATGCATCCATGAGCCTTGGGTGCTCATGAACTTATTATGAACTTATTATCAGTTATCAGTATTATCAGTCTTTCCTTAGACCACACTGGATCTACAGTGCATACCAGACACAACCAAGATGGACTGCCTGTTTGAAACCCCTTTAATATGATATGAGGGAATCAATAGTAATCCACTTCACCTGTCAGTGATTTTAATGTTGTGGCTGACAATGAGATATATATATATATATATATATATATATATATATATATATATATATATATATCACAGCCTCCATATGACTTATAAGCGTGTGTATATATACATACACAGTACTGTGCAAAAGTTTTAGGCAGGTGTGGAAAAAATGCTGTAAACAAAATGCTTTCAGAAATGGAAGAGTTAATCATTTATTTTCATCAATCAACAAAATGCAGTGAATGAACAAAAGAGATCCATCCATTATCTGCCGCTTGTCCCAAACGGGGTCGCGGGGGGGTGCTGGTGTCCAACCCAGCGCACACAGGGCGAGGACGGGGGACGCACCCTGGACAGGTCGCCAGCCCATCGCAGGGACAAAAGAGATATCTTAATCAAATCAATATTTGGTGTGACCACCCTTTGCCTTCAAAACAGCATCAATTCTTCTAGGTACACTTGCACACAGGTTTTGAAGGAACTCGGCTGGTAGGTTGTTCCAAACATCTTGGAGAACTAACCACAGATCTTCTGTGGATGTAGCTTCCTCACATCCTTCTGTCTCTTCATGTAATCCAGACACACTGGATGATGTTGAGATCAGGGCTCTGTGGGGGCCAGAAGAACTGATGCTGGTTTGAAGGTAAAAGGTAGTAACACCAAATATTGATTTGATTTAGATTTTTCTTTGCATTCTTTGTTTACAGCAATTTTTCCACATCTGCCTAAAACCTTTGCACAGTACTATATATATAAAACTGTTGCAGTGATTGTCTTTTTACATTTTTGATTTTTCCACCACTTTTTTATTTTCTTCAAGGTTTATAGAGTTCTGGAGCCGAGTGAAACTTTTCAGGCAATATTCAGCTGCTCAGGTCTGTGTCCCACATAATAAAAGGGCCATGTCAATGAGTCTTGTGTGAAAAATGAGACAAAGGCTTTTCACTGAGTTTTATATTGGGCTGTGACACAGCACAGCACTGTGCACATGTTGAGTCCTATTATTAGAAGATAAAATCTGAAAGACATTTATTGTTGCAATGTGTTCTAGCATAAGGAGCCCAGACCTCCATTTAGAGCCCACTATGGCGTGGGTTTATGAGGTGCTATTATAAAATGATTTCTGTATAGCATATAAAAGCTTTTATTCAAAAGTATAAAAACACTACTGGAAACCCACTGCCAATTCCGAGTGAAGGACAGAGCCTTCTAGTGGTGTTACATCAATTAAACAGTCAGGTTGTTTAATTAGGTGTCCAAAAAACTTAAAATGGGATGAGCTGTCAAAAAAGCTGCATCATTAACTTTAAAGAAAACATGACTCTACCATCAGCGGTTAAACAAACAAAAAATGCAAGCCTAAGACCAATCAGATACATTAAAGGGAACCTGATGATAAAAAATAATCTAATTTTCATTATATGCTGGTGATGCATGATGTGCACAGCTTCACTTTTCAGTATTTATCCAGACACACACACACCTTCCTTCACTTATAAGTCAGAAATAAAATACGATACAAACGAAAGAAAAAAGAAATGCCACAAAGCATCCAATTTCTCAATCGCATGTGGCAAGGCAAAGTGTGAATATGGTATTTCCTAAAGCTGGCCATGAAGCCACCATTGAATGTAAGTGGTGCAGACAGACAGTTATGTTTGAGCGCTTGTGGTGGGCTGCTTCAACGGGCTTCGAGCCCACTCAAACCACCAGGTAGTACGGTCTGTGAAAGAGCTCCTTGTGGCTCAGACTGTGCTGTGTTGGCTCAACCAACTCGACCACACGGACTCAGGCAGACCCCTATATCGGGGGACCCGCCACCCAGGATCTGGGGCCGATAGCCCAGGGCCAACACAGACAGAGAGAGCCTCCTAGATCAAATGCTTTTCATACTAAGAGGAAAAAACCTTGCCCAACCCAGTTCCGGCTGAGTTCCAAAGCGTAAATCTATGAATATATAACCAGAGTAAATTCTAGCAATGGACTCTGGGCACATGCACAATACTTACCCTGTTTCGACTGTGCAATTCCTCACATGTTGACAGATTTGTTTACCCACTGTGTTTATCCAGATGCTGTTTCAAAGGACGAACGAGTACATTTAAAGATTCCAAGCAAGTACGAGTGAGGGACATGACAGACACACACACTCACACACACAAACCCACACAGATTCAAATCTGCTCACTCAGATCAAATTGAAACCAAACAGGTGAAAACTGCAAAGCTATAACTCAATCCAATTTTAAAGTCCTTTCATGACTGAGCCCAGAGACAAGTGGTGCATATTTGTAAAAGGAGTCTTGCTGATTACTCGCTACAGAGATACTTATACAAATCAATAATAAAGCCTGCCCTTTATATTAGCAAATATAAGTCTATTCTACAGCCGTGACAAAAAGTTTTGAGAATGACACAAAGATACATTTTCTAAGTTTGCTGCCTCAGTTTTATGATGGCAATTTGCATAAACTCCAGAATGTTATCAAGAGTGATCAGATTAACTGCAAAACGTTAAAAGTCCCTCTTTGACATGAAAATGAACTTAATCCCAGAAAGCCCATTTCCACTGCATTTCAGTCCTGCCACGAAAGGACCTGCTGAAATAATTTAATTGATCCTCTTGTTAACACAGGTGAGAGTGTTGAGGAGGACAAGACTGAAGATCACTCTGCCATTAATGACTGAGTTAGAATAGCAAGCTGGATGCTTTAAAAGGAGGGTGGTGCTTGAAACAGTATTCTTCCTCTGATAAATATGGTTACCTGCAAGGAAACACATGCAGTCATCATTGCTTTGTACAAAAATGGCTTCACAGGCAGAATATTATTGCTGGTAAGGTTGCATCTAAATCAACCATTTATCAGATCATCAAGAACTTCAAGCAGAGAGGTTCAACTGTTGGGAAGAGGCTTCAGGATGCCCAAGAAGGTCCAGCAAGCACCAGGACTGTCTCTTGAGGTTAATTCATCTATGGGCTCAAGGCAGCACCGGTGCAGAGCTTACTCAGGAATGACAGCATGTAGGTCTGAGTGCATCTGCACTCACTGTGAGATGAAGACTTTTGGAGGATGGCCTGAAGAAGGGCAGCAAAGAAGCCACTTCTGTCCAAGAAAAACATCAGGGACAGACTGATATTTGAGAAAAGGTACAGGGATTGGACTGATGAGGACTGGGGTAAAGTCATTTTCTCTGATGAATCCCCTTTCCAGTTGTTTTGGGCATCCGGAAAAAGGATTTTCCAGTGAAGAAAAGGTGAGCCCTACCATCATTCCTGTGTCATACCTACAGCAAAGCATCCTGAGACCATTCATGTGAGGGTTTGCTTCTCAGTCAAGGGAGTGGGCTCCCTCCCCATTGAGAACTTATGGTCAGATGGATGAACAAACAAATGTCCACAAATTCTGACAAACTCCAAGTATTGATTATGCAAGAATGGGCCGTCATCGGTTAGGATTTGGCCCAGAAGTTCATTGACATCATACCAGGGTAAATAGCAGAAATCTTGAAAAAGGAAGGCCAACACTGAAAATATTGACCTTTTGCATAAATTTAATGTATTTGTCAATAACAGACTCTGAAACTTATTATATGCTTGTAATTATTTATCAGTTTGCCATAGAAACATCTGACAAAAATATCTAAAAACAGTAAAGCAGCAAACTTGGTGAAAACCAAAACTTGTTTCATTTGCAAAAATTTTGGCCATGGTTGTATATAGGGCAAAAATTTGGTTTTATGTTTTAGAGTGTTGAAATCACTACTCTGGCATTGATAAGGAATATTATCATTGCTCTCAGTGGGCCAGAAAAACCTCCTAGAGTGGAACACTTTCGGATAGAGGGAGAGTATGTGGGACTGTCATAAGAGATACGTGAAGCAGGATAAGATTATGCACGTGTGTTTGAGATGGCTTGCGCTTGATAAGCTTTTAGACTGGCAAGAGCTATTGTACCTGGCCTGGGGGTCAGGGGTCAAGGTGCTTGGAAAGTTAAGACGCTTGTCTGGGTGCAGGATTACTTCCACAGAGCCATTAGCCACCCTACAAGCCAAAAGGCCAATGCCTCCTCAGAGCAGACGTCAGGTCCTGGCTTAACAGCACAGAAATGCAGTGGTCAGTCAGGATCGACTGCACCACCACCTCTGTGTTTGCTTTGACTTCCTTTTTTTCAGTAATTCGTAGGTGGGCTGGTGAGACATCCACCCTCCCTCCCCACCCCCTTCTTTCACTGGGCTGTTTTTTTATGTTCCCTTACCGAGTGGAGCTTCTGATAGAGGCCACACGCGTTGCACACGTAGCCCCCATTGGCGTTCTTCCTCCACAGTGAGGTCTTGGTGGTTAGACAGTTGGCGCAGAAGACCCCTGATCCCCGCCGTCTCTGAAATCATAAAAAAACATGGAGAGAGTCTGAGTTTGACTGCAGGCTGCTAAAAATGTTGACTAAAAGGATAAAGAAAAGAAAAAGTTAAATGGGAAGAGTGATGGATAATCTAAGCAGGGAGAGAGCGAGAGAGAGAGAGACAGAGAGAGAGAGAGAGAGAGAGAGAGAGAGAGAGAGAGAGAGAAAGACAGAGAGAGAGAGAGAGAGCGAGCGAGAGCATATCATGTGGGTTATAACAGCTAAGCATTCTAGCCTGATGGGAAGAGACATGCTCTGACCAATCTGAAGGTCAGGCTATTGCGTGATTAGTAGAACCCAACTGATTTTCACTCTAATTAACCTTCCCCTGATTTATGGGAATTGTAAGATACCACTGAGTTTGAGGCAAAAACATGACTTCCTCCCAGCTGCCTCAGCCTGGGTCTGTCGCACTGTACTGACATGCCTCAAGCGTCACTAGAACCAAAACACTCTCATCCCCACAGCAGGAGGTTGTCTTCAAAAACCTATTTACCACTTAGCAGCCTAAAGTCTCTACAGAGAGTGACAAATCAAAAATGTCCTCTACAGAAAAACTTAATCTTAAAATATATCACAACCTTACTATACATGGCTATATTCATTATGCACGTCCTCTCCACAAAGCCCAACACAAGAAATCTTCTGACACATAAAAAAAGATGGGCGCATGAATCATGTGCAGAATTCTGGTTGTACCAGTGACAGAAACTACAAGTGAATCCCATGAGTCAGGACTGAGGCAGTCAAGACGGCATGCGAGAATTATCCAGATTATGGCCCCTGTAAAACTCATTTGGCCTTATAGAATGTGTGCGATTTATTTAACTTCAGACGGCTTGTGTAGGGAGTACGTTCCCCCTGCCAGAAAAATACAATGCTCCTAATTGTGCTCTGATACATTTCGAATGGAAAGCTTTCTGCAGACATAATTTTGGCGAGGAGTCCAGAGAGCTTTCTTGGCAGAGAAAGGGCACTTGATTCATCGGGTGTTTCACAATGTATCAGTAAAAAGTTCTGGGGAGCAGCCAGTTCCCTATAGGGTAATTTTTCCATCCAGATGCAAGCGCTATCAGAGGACCCCCGTGTCAGCTAAACTAATTATGATCTTGCATTCGCTGATGCCTGCTCACTCTAACGCTCGACATCCGCCATTAATCACAGATACACGCAAAGTGAAAAGAAATGAAAGGGAATGAGGGATGGTAGCCCACATGGCCATAAAACCTCCAAATGATGGCAATAATTTAATGGGATGGAGAAATGTTTTCAGTGGAGCTATCAGCAAGTGCAAAGCCGCCACAACGGTCGCCCTTTTCAAGCGAGGCACATCAGTTTTGCTTGAGCCAGCCATTCCGGTCTTTTTAGACCAGAGACTATTCTAGACTCCTTGCCTGTTCCACAGGGGCTCATCTATGGATTCCAAACACAGACTCACACATTCTCTTTCTCAGGATTATCAGCGTGTCACTGGCTCTTTGAAAACAAGACACAAAGCAGAATCTTGTTTGTTCCAAATTAATGTAACGGTTTTGCTTTTTTGTCTGGCCTTCAGAAGAGAATATCTGTCAAATTCTGTTAAAATTTATTTAAAGGTAGATGTTAGAGGTATTTAAATGTAACAGAAACTCCATAAAGATTACATTTCTCATCACTGTTGAAAGAACAACCTTGTATCTCCACAATCTTAAATAATAATCAGTCAACCTATTCTTTCCCCTAAATAAACTGTTCTATTCATTGTGGCAAATTCATTGTCCCCAACTCATATAAAAACATCAAAAAGACAAAAACAGGGATGAAGATAAAGATATAAGAATCTAACATATAATCAAATCTAACATAATATACAATATTCTATACTATGATTTTATCTTGTAAGTGTCCAGTGTCCATTCTGATATCCACAACACCGCACTAGCAAATGAGATACAAATCAAATTACGGCTAATGCATGTCCAATCCAATGCATTTTTACAAGCCTAAAGAGAGAATGTATATATTTTCCCTTCTCAGTGGGGTTTTTAGAGAGCCACATGCTAGGCCTGACAGGTGTGCCATGATTGATTGATTTATTCTTTCCTATCCTGTTCTAGCATTACAAGGCAAACAGTGTGTCCGTCATCAGCTCAGCGGAGTTTTCTCTCCGGCCCTCTGGCCTGCCGAGCCAAATCACTCACACGTGTTTCCCAGTTTCCCTGCCTCTACTGCCTGCATTAGCACAGCTACTGAAAGCAGGACTGATGCATGCAGCTCTATTTGTCTTACTGTTCTCACCGTTCATTTGTCAAGGCACCCTCAACTAGGTACTGTTCAGCTGCTGCTGCTGCAAAAAAAAAAAAAACGCTCAAAAGTGCCAAAGCTAACAAAATCAAACAAAATGTGTTTCTCACAAAGGCTTTCTTTATTCTTGATATGGACCAGACACAGGTACCTGTAGTGTTGAGGTAGTGTTTACCTCAAAAAAGCAGCATGGGTGTATCCAGTCAAAAGAGCTTTCTCATAGTAGTCCACTTATATTGAGTTGCAACTAAAAGTGCACTAAGTACAAAGTAACACTAAGTAAAGTTCTAAATAGAAAATGAAGTGCAAAGGTTTGCATACCCCCTTTATACAGTACTGTGCAAAAGTTTTAGGCAGGTGTGAAAAAATGCTGTACACAAAGAATGCTTTCAGAAATATAAATAATGATTGTTTATTTTTATCAATTTACAAAATGCAAAGTGAGCGAACAAAAGAAAAATCTAAATCAAATCAATATTTGCTGTTACTACCTTTTGCCTTCAAAACAGCATCAATTCTTCTAGGTACACTTGCACAAAGTCATTTTGTAGGAGTAAAGTCGAGTGTATGATCAGTTTTACCAAACAGGTGCTGATGATCATCAGTGTCACACGGAGGTTGAAACACAGTCATGTTTGGAACAACCGACCAGCCGAGTTCCTTCAGAAACTGTGTGCAAGTGTACCTAGAAGAACTGATGCTGTTTTGAAGGCAAAGGGTGGTCACACCAAATATTGATTTGATTTAGATTTCTCTTTTGTTCATTCACTGCATTTTGTTGATTGATGAAAATAAATGATTAACACTTCAATTTTTTAAAGCAATCTTTGTTTATAGCATTTTTTCACACCTGCCTAAAACTTTTGCACAGTGCTGTATATTTTGGCTCCATCTGAGTTTAACTGGACCATAACTGTGAATTGATGGGCCCTGAATTCTGGACTGAAGAGAATTGCTCAACTAAAAAATCTGCTATAAATGAAAAATTACCTTTTCTATTATACAACATATTTGAGGGAAAAGGTGACATGTGCAAATCAAGCATAGTATGTTTAATGTGGTCTAAAATTAGCAAAAAAAAAAGTATAATTGTAATGTCAAATCAATAATCAAGATAATTCAATAATTTGAAGAGTCAAAAAAGCCCAAGCGATTTTTAATTTAAATAAATGCTACCGAATATAAGAAGAGGGCATATTTACTGGTTTAGTGTATATGTTACAATGCAATCTATTTAACCTGCTGACTTTAGCACTACTGAATATTCTTAAAGTTTTGGCAAAAACTTTCCAAAGCAAGTAAAAGTATCAAAAGGCAGGTTTAAACTTTTCATTATGTATTTCTGGCTGTGGGGTAGCAGACTAAGTCTGTTATTACTGATAACTAAGTACTGTGTACAACTACTAATCAAGTAGGTGCACAAAGGCGTAAGTGAAATTTATGCACACAGCAATAGTTTCCAAAACAAACCTCATTAATATGCCTTTTCAGAGCTTGGAGTTAGTTAGGCCATGCATGTGTGCAGAATAAGGACCTCAGGCAGTTAGAGGGCAGCAAGAGCTGGAAACATGATGGGACGTGCGGGTGTGTGTGCCAGTGCGTGTATACAGGGAAGAGGGTGTTTGGAGGGGGTTTCGATCCAGCAAGTTCAAGTGTCAATTACACAGGAAAGCACAGAAATAGCCTCCCTCCTGTCCAATGGCTCATAATCCCAGACTTCCTTTTCAATTATCAACTAGTCTGCTCTGCCATCTGTAAAAACGAACGTGTGCTCAGCCTTGCCAGGTTTTAGTCGGAGTTCTCCTGGCTAACCACAGCTGCGCTCTGAAGGAAAAAGAGGGGAGGAGAAGGGAGAGAAAGCCCTGATTGTCTTTGTTTTCCCTAAGTGCTCGGACATTTTTCTTGCCTGCCACGCTGGCCGCTCGGCAGGGTGATGTATTGTTTTTCGCGCGAGCAGAGAGGGGGCCGCCGAGCGCCTGGGCCCTGTTCCTTTCCTGACCTGCTTCACTTCATCACTGCATCTGCTCCTTGTGCCAGTGCTGCTGCTGCATGAGATCTTTCATGGGGTTTCCCCAGTGCCATGCATTATTCTACATGCTTCACCCAGCGCCAGATCAGTCAGTAAACATTTAAGAGGTAAAAATGTATGGATGATTACATGAAGTGAAGATCTGACTGCACTGATTTGAAACCAACAACAATTTCCCATAGTTTACCCTCATTTCTTGGCTCAAATTAACATTCTGGAATTTTTTTTTTATATTAAGGAAACTTTTTTGATGTATTTTTTTGTCTATGTTCCACCAATATGTCAGTAGTTGAATAGTGAATATGTTGTAAATTAAAAAAGGTTATTGTAGCAAATTAATCAAATTGAATCCTAGTAAAAATGTTAAATTTCATGTTTGGAATCATTCCCTGAAGAAATGCAATCAAACTGTGAGCTTAGAATTTTACACCCCTAACAAATGCGCAGCTTACCAGGACCATAAGAAACCTTGAGCTCTGCTCTCGCTGCCTTTCATAAAGCATTCCTGCCAACATCATAGCTAAAAACTTCTGCAAACTGTTTGGGGGTGTAATTAAGGGCCATGTTCTGTATTTTTAGGGGTAATTTGCTTGTGCACAGCGAGCAGCAGGGCAGTGCACAGGTAGGGTGGGTGTTAGACACACCAAATATCAACCCTGCCTTTGCACTGTGGCCTGTGATAAATGGCCCCGCTGCTCTTTGGCACTTTCTGTGGGTGTAGCCCAGTGCGTTCTGTTTGTACGTGATTGATTATTAATGCCTTGCTCCAGGTGCTCCAGGCAGCTTGGCTGATTCGGCTCTCGTGAAAGGAATCTGAAGTAATTAGATCCGGGACCTAATTAAATCCATTTATTTAAAAAACATGTTCCCCCGTCCTGGTGAAATGCCCCTACTGCTCCCAGGTGAGAGAGGTGAGAGACTGCCATAAAACCTCTCTTCAACAAATCAATCAAGCCACTGCACTTCTAAGACAAGCAAATAAAAGACGTGTTTGTCTTTTGGCAGGGGTGAAGCTGATGTAGTCTCACTTCTGATGAACTACACGAACAGCTTCTGGGCTGAAATTGAAGTAAAACTAATAAGAGGAAAAGATAAATGTGTGGCATCAGGGCATCTTCTTGACATTGATCTGAGAGGCTTCTACCATGGTCAGCTGTGTAGAAATAGACTGTATAATTGCATGTCAGAGTTTATGCATGTTCTTCATGAGGGGAGTAGACTCACAGCGAGGAGGCTCTTGGACTGACACTAATCAAGAAGGGAATACCCGAAAATAAATAAATGAAAAGAGTAATAGGACGGTTTGAAAGGAGCTTTCTACACACAAAAACACTGAAATTAAATTTAATTTAATTCACTTAGGCAATCCACGGGCCTCTTACATTAAATAAACAATTATTTAATCAGCATCGGGGAAATTAGCCGAACCCCTACTGACAATTTCAATCTCAGACATTCAGCATCAGCAATTTGCGGCTCAGGCAGTACCATCTAAATGCCGATGGTGAACATCTGGTTACAATTCCAGACATATCGAACCATCAAGTCCTACTACATGAGGAGGTTATTTTAGGTTTACACAAATCTGACGTCTCTTGCTAAATTCCATCCCTAATTGTAAAATTCAGCTGGAGTTCAGTAAATAATTTTTAATTTATTCCTCAAGGATTTATACCATCTATAATCTTAAGAGGCAAACTTGGGAGGTCAAATCTCTGTTTAATAAGTGGCGAACATCTCAAATCCACTTCTGCTGCTCTCCAATTTGCTCCAGACACACTTCATGGCAGAATGAGCTCGAGTTATTAAAAAGGGAAGCAAGCAGTGGCCCTCTTCAAGAGCTTAAGGTGGAACAATGTCAAAGTATTTATAGCAAGATCACGAGAGCACACACACTTACTCTTGAAAATAAAAATAGGCCATCCCCTTTTGGTGTTTTCTTACATATTAAACAAGACCATTTTTACCACTATGCTATGGTATTCGGGGCTGGATCTAGAAACCTAATGGCTAGAGTTGTATTAAGCTTCAGTGCAGATCCCTTAATGGTACCAAGTCAGACCGAAGAAAAGCAACTCAAAGATCTCTTTCTACTCTGACCTGGTCCTGCTGGCCAGTTCTCTCTGCCCCAGGTCATTCATTTTAACTATGAAGCTTGAAAGGGACAGACCCCCCCCTGATGATTGCATTCTTTACTGAAGCCATCTCTAAACTTTCTCTCACACTGACAAGAAGTTATCGGCAAAATTTAAGGAGCGGATCTAAGAAAAAGTTCCTTTATCCGTCTGCATTAAAAAAAAAAGTCTAAATTGTATTCATAAATTACAAATGAAAAACAAAGAAAGGTACAGCCATGCTTGGCAACTGATATTTGAAATACTAAAGACATGAATGTAAAACTGAAAGAATGAAATACAAATGCAATGTCCTCGTCCTTCATGTATAGAATAGTTATGATCTGACTAAAAATGAATGGTGCCTTTCTTTTCCTTTTTCACATGCCTTCTTATTAGTATACCCAAATGGGGGAAAAAAACAATAACTTCAAAAATTTCTTCCCCAAATTTTACATAAAAGCTTTACCTATTCTGGAAAAACACATTCTTCAATCTGAACAATGATCCAGTCTCTCCTCATACATGTGAAGGCATTATGCCTTCGGAAAGTATCAATGAACTCAGTGTCCCCTATCTTAGGTTTCCTGAGATTTATAGTATCCTCTTACATTCAGAGGCTTCGAGGGCACATCCTGTGTGAGTGACAAGGGAAGGAAGTCCGCTTACACAACAGCCGCCTTCTAAATGTGTCATCTATCACCTTTCTAACCGATAACCAGTCCCCCCAAGCCTTGCATCAGCCTCCTGTTGTTTGCGGCAAACTGGCACAGATATCAGGATGTGAGAGAAAACGATTTGAGATAACAGCTGCAGAGACACAAGCCATCAAGAACCACCATCACCACAACCACCTCTCCTTCCCATGTGTCAGAAAGAGCGGTTGCAGGCTGAAACAGCTATGAATAATATTGGGCAGACAGACCATTTCACTGCACTAGCTTGAGATATTCTTTTATTCAAAAGATTTTTTTTTCACATTCTGCAATGTCAGAATGTCATTACCTTGATGAATTACATAGTACTTTTCATTAATTAACTTCTACTCATTTAGCTGACGCTTTATCCAAAGCGATTTACCGTGAGAAACAACGTTCAAGCTTCAGTGCAGTACTTGAGCATGTAAAGTATATAATCTGTCATCATGTCAGTCATTTTCTGCCGCTTGTCCCAAACGGGGTCGCGGGGGGGTGCTGGAGTCCATCCCAGCTCACACAGGGCGAAGGACAGGGGACACACCCTGGACAGGTCGCCAGCCCATCGCAGGGAGGAGCGGGACGGGGACGGCACCTTGCTCAAGGGTACCTCAGGGCAACCCATTGGGAAGGGGTTTGAACCCCCGACCCTCCGATCAACGCCCTAACCACTAGGCCACCACTTCCCGGTATATAATCTGTTCATATATAACACAGCTTTGACTGATTATAAGGAAACAAAAATCAGTGCAGAGTAACTGTATTAAACATTTTATGGTGGAAGACCATTAAATGATATATATTCGTTTATCAACTGTACTTAAAATGCATCGGTTTTCTGTCCTTTTCAAACCCCAACAATGTATATAACACATATAGATTATTGTGGAAAAAAAAAAAAAACACTTGTCATTTTTATACTGGCAGTCGACTGCTGCTAGTCCTCAGACATACACAAATTTTTAAATTGTTTAATACTTTTGATCTCCTAACCTTTGGCAAAGAGCATGGCTTTGTTAAAATGCTCCTCTGAAAATGCTTCTGTAAAATATGTGAGAATACAGACCCTGAGAACTGCCATGAGGTAAACTCTGGCACACTTTGCCTTAATAGCTTGTGTTGTAACATGGTGTGGAAAGGAGGACATGGAAACCTTAATTCACCTTGCCCTGGAGGAGAAATACAAAGGCCACAGCATACAAACAACAGTCTGAAAAAGTGTGTGTGTGTGTGTGTGTGTGTGTGTGTGTAAGAAGCAGAGAAGTATCATGAATATTATGCAGTCCCTGAACACGACAGGCCCCACACATTTACAAAGACTACACTTATGTTGTTTTGAAGCGCAACATATGAGGATACAAATGCACACAGTGTTTATGTGGGAACAAATAAAACAAAAGAACATTAAAGATGCAGTAAAAAGATGCACATTTTTAAATGGGATTAGTTATGTGCCCTTAAGGATGTTTATTTTGCATGTGAAATTTTAAGTTCATTTTAAGTAATAATACTTATACTTAGCAAGTTAGTAAGTTACTGCTAAGTAAAACTGAGTTAAACGTACCTTTATGGGGTTTGTGGAGGTTTGTGTATTTTTTTATGCAGCTTCTGGGCTGTTTTGCTATTCCTCACAGTTCTCACTTTCCTACCCTTAAGCATTATATTCTGACAAGAGCAGAATCTTCAGGTTCTATGTTGATAGACATAGAAGTTCAGTTGCTGCTTTACAGGAAACTCCTACTAAAGTTCTGTGAGTCATCATTCATTTTTTGTGAAAAACTAATATTTTCACCTAAGTGTGGGTTTAGATACTCCTCTCTAAACAATCTGACTTAATGCTACTGTCTTTTGTCTTCTGAGTGAACCGTTCTAAAGGATCTTAACACAGGATTTAACACTGAATCACCTCAGGTAGCTACTGTAAAGCACACTTTAGAGGAAAAAGCCACTCAGTGCAGAAGCCTTAAATGGAAAAAAAAAAAAAATCTTGTTTACTGCTCAGGTCTGCCCTGTAAGCAGAAAGGAGGCGAGCTTTGCGTGGGATCAGAGATGGCAGTGACACCATTTCGCTCCGATCAGCACGGCCCAATCTTGCAATGACAGCACACGGCTCCGGATCAGAGGCTACAAGTAGGTGGTAGGAGGCCCAGATAACAAAAATAAATACATGAATAAATAAATAAATACGAAAAATCACCCATAGACATAGGCCCACACGGAGCGGAGATCATAGGCCAAGGCCATGAACCCAGGTTGATAGAGAGCATGCTGAAACCACCCATGTCTCAGGTCTGGGGGCAAATGGTCATGCCCTGATGAAATCTATACCTGTTCCTTGACCGAATCAACAATGTGGCCAGACAACCATGCTGATGCCCACACTGATAGTTCAAAAAGCGAAGAGTGCTGCCTCAGCAGGCAGGGAAAGTTTAGCCGGGTGAAATGAATAACAGCAACGTTTCACGAGGCAGACTGCAAGCAAGATTTGTTAACTGTTAGCTTGGAGTTGCATAAGAGCAGGGGTAGGCTGCTAGGGACCAAATTATTAGGTGCCAGTGGCTCAATACTGAATTCAATATTAGTGTATTCGTTTCATTAAATCATAGAAAGTCAGGGAGGAGACAGTCAGCAGAAAAGACTCTTGCATTAGTTGTGCACTGACATTCAGCTGGCTTTTATAAGAAACTCTAAATTCATCACTTCTCTATGTTACTTTTTTCATATTTAAGCATATATGCAGCAGACTTGCAGAAAGTTAAATTGTAGAAGAAAAATCATTACATCTTACAAACAAACTCATACAAAGTACATCCCTAAATTACAATTAACCAGTGTCCCGAGTTCTGCAGGGCCAGCATTTGTTCCATTTACCTTAAACTACATAACCTGATTCTGCTAATGAGCAGCTGATGTGCTACGTGACTGGAACAAATACTTGCCGACACTGTGGCTCTAGATGGATCAAGCCAGACTAGAGTGCTCCTCTTCAGGAAAATATCAGGCAGACACATTTATGACTCTACAAAAAAACTGATTAAAAGTGCACGGTGACTCCAAAAGCATGTAAAAAAAAAATTGACAGTAGGCATGGGTGATTTTTGCTGTTTCCATTAAAACCACAAGAACAGAGTGCGGTGTGGAGCTGAAAGTGGAATGTAACTCACCAAAAAGTGATCCAATTAAAAGAAATGTCTGTTTGTAACCATTAAAACAAACAGAAGTGCAAAAAATGAAGAAGTCCTTTAGAAAAAAAATTACAGAAATCTCAAGACTCAAGCTGGTTATATGATTAAGCTTGTTTGCTTAAACCTGTTAAAACCTAAAAGTGCCATTTCTTTCAAAGGGATGATATAAATTTAGCCAAAAAACAACTTTGAACTATTCGTATCATAATCTTTCAGCCATCTATCATCTGAGCTCTTATCCTAACCTAACCAGGGTCATGGGGGGTCGCCAGAGCTGACCCAATCACACATAAGACACCCTTCCAATCAGTTTAATGTAAAAATCACAATCAGTTATGATTTATCCTAGTTGCTCTGACTTACAGCACTGTGCAAAAGTTTTAGGCAGGTGTGAAAAAATGCTGTAAACAAAGAATGCTTTCAAAAAAGTGTTAATCATTTATTTTCATCAATCAACAAAATGCAGTGAATGAACAAAAGTGAAATCTAAATCAAATCAATATTTAGTGTGACCACCCTTTGCCTTCAAAACAGCATCAGTTCTTCTAGGTACACTTGCACACAGTTTTTGAAGGAACTCGGCTGGTTGGTTGTTCCAAACATGACTGTGTTTCTACCTCCGTGTGACACTGATGATCATCAGCACCTGTTTGGTAAAACTGGTTGATCACACACCGACTATAATCCTACAAAATCCCTGAATTTGTGCAAGTGTACCTAGAAGAACTGATGCTGGTTTGAAGGCAAAAGGTAGTAACACCAAATATTGATTTGATTTAGATTTTTCTTTTGCTCACTTTGCATTTTGTAAATTGATAAAAATAAACAATCATTATTTATATTTCTGAAAGCATTCTTTGCTTACAGCATTTTTTCACACCTGCCTAAAACTTTTGCACAGTACCATACTTTCTTCCTTTCTTCTCATGCCAACATCAGCCTTTTGCCATGATGCCTGTACTTATTATTGCAAGTCTACTAGATCTGTTATTTTTCCCAAATTGTATGTTTTCTCTTTTGTGTCTGGTTCTATGCATTCCAGTGGTCATACAAGAAGTCTGCCCACATTGGATATGCAATCAGCAGGTGTAAAAAAACTACTGGATACCCGGATACTACTAAGAATATAAATTTATGTTTTTTTCCAGCGGTTTAAACACCATGACCCAATTGCTCTCAAATGAAATAAAACATATGACAATTTTACAGGAAATATTCCTCCAAGGCCACATTTTTTCTGCTTACATTCAGTGTTTGTGACTCAGTTCCATTAGCCAAAATCCACAGGGGATTCCACTGAAGAAATAAAAAAAACAAAAAAACAAACAAAAAAAAACAACACAGTAATGAAAACAAATAGCTGGAGGGTGAGAAAAATGCTGTATGATGCAGGGGGGTGATGCTGTAGGATGCACAGTGAATTTAAGAAAGATTTAAAAAACACATTTTTAGACACTTTCACTCTCTCATTTCCTCATTCCCATGTCCTCTGCCCCTGTTTTGTTCAGAAAAATGTACTTTTCCTTTAAGTTCCTTCACATTCACCAAACAAAACTACAAATTTGACTGTTCTGTTTTCTCTTCTCTATTGATGGGTTCTGCAGTCTTATGAAAGTCAAGCCTAAAGAAAAGGCCTCCATCATTTATTCCTCATTGGCGCCAAGAAGGGAAAAGTGAAGGAACGACTTCCTCTAATGATGCCTCCATGGAGCCCAGACCCTGTGGCCCAAAAGGCCGAACATCGACACTGAGCTGTGATCAAACACTCTGGGCAGAAGTACATGAGTGTAGTGCTGGTCAAAGGGAAATACACCTAAAAAAGTGATACAGAGGGGTTACTTTTGGTGGACTACTGCTACGTACTCACAGTAAAGCATGTATTGCTTTAAGAAGAGAATACAGCTTCTGTCGTGGGACAATAAAGGAAAAAACCAATGTCTTTATTTTAAAGTGCTTTGCTGAACTGTGCAAACATAGTTTATGTTCCATGATCTAACCTTCACCACCCCAAAACAGAGTGGTTTGAATGTATCATGGTTGTGATGTTACAAACATGAACACAAACATGACTGTCTTTTACCCCCAAGTGATAGATCCTGCAGTAGTTATTAAAGTGGTAAATATTGGAGAAAACAATACATTTCAGGCTATCAAGCTATTTATTTATTTTTAATTGATCTTATTTAGAATTTATGACCAAGATGTTAAATATATATATGCACACCATACGGACCATTTAAATACCATGTAAAATGTGGTGAATTCTAAAAGATAGGCTTGAAAAATGGTAATGGAAAAAAATACATTCTAATTGTTTTTAATTACATAAAGCCACAATGAAAGGTTCATGTTAAAATAAAACACAACAAAAATAAAGGCCCTTTTATGAGAATGCCCTGGCCTGCAAGAATACAGCATGATCGTGCACTACTCTCTATGTGACCTGCTTAGCAACCAAACCCAGCGCTATGAGTCTTAATTGCCTAGCAACGTTGGAAAAGTAAGCTCTCAAAATTAGTGGTTGAGGAGGCGGAGAGGTTTGAGCGACATGAGGAGCAAATTTCATTGTGCTTAATTTGGATAATCATGGGAGTTTTCAGGGAAAGGGGTAATGAATGGCATTTTATTGTATTAACTCCAGGGCCCAACTGCTGCAATATGGAAAAGACATCTCAGTAAAGGGGGCCAACACCTCCATCAATCTGCAGAGGAGGACTCAGTGCTGCTCGGAATGAACCAAATGAAAGTAATGAGTTTCAATAAAGCTCATAGAGTTGATTTAGAGGCTGGCTGTTGTGTTCTGGTAGTTTGGCTTGCAGAGAGATTATGTCACAACATGCTGAAATGGAATATCAGACATGTGTGCTCAGCCAGTGTATACAGTGCCTGCTGCACAACGTATCAAAATCGTTACCAACTTTATGAACTAGAACTTAAGTTCTGTTGGCAAACATTTGGGCCATACATGTTTTTCTGATATCAGAGGCAGACATGTAGCAACGTTCTAAATACACTACTGGCAATCTATTGGATTAAACATTTGGAATATGACTATCATTAGAACTGCCTAATACATGGGTAAAGGCACAAAAAGTGAAAAGCTGAGGGTCACAGAGCATGTTTATGGCAATGCCAGCTAGAGAAGGACACGTTTGTGCGCGTGTATAGATGTGGGTACAGATATAGGTACGGGCATACGTGTGTAGGGTATCTTTATTTTATACTCTTTTTTTTCTTGCAATCTATACTCTGTTGTTTTTGAATTACTGAAGATGAATGTTGTTGGAGAGACCAGTTGGAGATCTGTCAGAGTTTGGACTGTCGTCTTGGCCATTTTCACCTTGCTGTTCTGGTTGACTCCGTTCACCCCCAAAGCTCCACATCCCCTTCCCCACTGCTGAGCTAATCAGAGCAGGCAGGTCACAAAGCCATGCCACCCTCACCCTCCCACCAGGCAGCCAAGCACCAGGACAAGGCCACCTATTTCAAGACACAATACTGGGGGCACAACACGTGCAGGTCCGACTCTGTGCCCTACCGCATATCTCTTGCAGTTTGCCTGTAGCGTATATTGTCTCAGTAAATACTAAGTGAAGCAAATGATGCCATGAATCATAAATCAAGATAAAAATAAGCATTTGCATGCATTGTTTAGCAACCTGTGCAACTAAAACTAGCCTGGCTTTACACAGGCATTCATCATTCTTCTCACACTTGAATCTGTGATACACTGTAGCCTATTTCTTTGCAGAGCCATATGCAGTGTTGTGTGTATGTTGGCTAGTGGCCGTGCACAGGCTGTGCATTAGCGACCAGACACTGCCGTGCATTAATGGGTGCAGAGTCGAGTCCTATTACTAATTCCATCTGGAGTACAGAACTGCAGGGCTACCTCCTGCCCTCCGGCAAACTGAACAACTAGCCTGTTTCCAATTTTCTCTAACTCTGGTATCTAAAGATACATACATCTACTTCCCTACTTGCTTAGTGCAATTTAAGTTTTGACCCCTTTAATAGTGCAAAACCTGCTGCTTGCATTTTCCCCTTCTCTTTCTTTCACCAAAACACTTAGTATTCCGTGACCTCTGCCACTGGCTAGCATGAGCACAAGCTGCTGTTAATTATACTGCCAATTCTTTAAGTATAGTAGCACTGATCATTTCATTAAAGCTGCTACTGTAAATCTCATCTGAGGTTGCCAACATAAAAGAGGGGGGCTAAGTACAGGCAGAACACTGGCAACTAGCAAATTTCTGATTCTTTTTAATGAGGCAGGTAAAAGTCAAAAGCACATATGACATGAAAGGGTGTGCTTGTCCAAAAAGGGAAAAAGGATTTGGCACTAATCCTATAAGGTAGAGTTTAGCTCTTTTATAAATTCAATAAATAAAATCTTATACCCAATTATGCCACAGTCATGCATGAGTGAAAGTCCGAGCAAGTAGAGTCAAGTCTGCACTCTGACTGGAAAGGACAGTTAAGATCCTCTGTCCCGTCTGTCTGCAGCTGTGCTTGCCCATCAGTACTAGTCAGTAGGTTTTATGTAGGACAACTATACATAAAATCTGCAAATGTTTCAGATACTCCAAATAAGTACGTTTTGTTGATTTTCTATGTAAAAGATGATTTATTCTTACAAAATGTATATTTTTTTGGCTAAATGCAAACAAGTGGAAATATAAGCAAAATCATCAAATCCCAATATTTCCCATGCATGTGAATTCTGGAGTGTTTTTACCCACCTAGCTTTTGCCTAGAAAGAAGTAAAAAGAAAGAAGAAGTGAAAAGAAAGAAGAAGTAAAAGGAAGAAAGAAAGAAAGAAAGAAATGATACTAAAATAAAGTCCTAAAATTAAAGTCTTCTATAAATGCAATATAGCACTGCCTCTTTAAAAATACCGTGACAATAATTTATTTAATAGCACTTAAATAATAATCGTTTATGTCACGCGTACTTGTGTCGCATGTTGCATTTGTGAGCAGCTACAGGAAATGAGCAGGAACCACTGAGTGCTCCACACCCATTGAGTGACACCCTGCCAAACAAAGTCTTTTTTTTCCAACACTGATTACATTGTTGCTCTTTTTGTAAGAGCTTCTTTAGCAATGCAGCTGCATTCTGCCATACAACTCTATGTCGATATGGCAACAAGGTCGGAAATAGTATAATACAAACACCAGGTGGGCAATGAGAAGCATCTGTATCTCCACCTCATGAACCATGCTCATTTGAATGGCCCTTAAGAAAGCAAGAGCTTGATGTATATCAGCACATATTAATGAGATACACTTAATGCTCAGAAAATCTTTGAACAAGTGGGAGACAGAAAATGACTAACAGATAAACCTCTTATAAAAGGGACTAATTATATCTACCAGATTAAATCACAACTGGTTTTCTGTTATTTCTGGGGTTGACAATCACCTCTTACTCACTTGATATTAGTTTGATGTAATGCATAAACAAAACTTTTCAACACAAAAGTCTCAGCTGAAATATTGGTCAGCCTGGAGATCTGGTGATTAAACTGTATATAATGGTGGTCTCTGTAGTTGAGAGATTAAGACAGTGAATCTTTCATGGGAGGCAAATTCTGACCACGGGCTGTTTCTGGCTTATTTGTTCAGATATAACATATGCTACTAAAGAGTACCAATACGTCACAGCCCTGCATGCTCTGCTGCTCATATGCTCTGTAGGAAGGAGCTACAGTCAGCTCTACAGGCCAGACGAAGAGGTGAGAGGAGCTGCCATGGAAATCAATAAATGAATTACAGTTTTTCTCTATTCTCTGTATTCACCCACACACTTTATGTCCATAGGGAGTGTGTGCTCATCACACACATGAGGAGAGCGACTCCTCTGGAGGGCCAACAGGAGCAATGGCGCTTTGGGCACAGCAAAGGCGGATTGGATCGAAGCACATTCAGCACGCGTGATGATCATAAAGAGCGTGATCGGAATGTATGCAAGATCAGTAATGGATCTGTGCATGGCCCTATTAAAAAAAGAAATCAGAAGCAGTTGAATCTTGAAATTGATGTTTTTTTTCTTATTATGCAGACAGTGTAGCTGCTTTGCACCAAGGAAGCTCTGGTTTTTAATGTGTAAAGGGTTTAGCGACGTATCTGCATTCATTTCCAGTTGACAGTATCAGTTATTTTAATACATTTCTTTCTTTATTTTTCACCAATGAAAACCATTTTAAAAGCTTAAGTAAACCTATATTGGTTTTTGCTCAAATGTACCTTTGCCTTTTTTAAGAATCATTTTGAACTGCTGAAGAATATCCAGCATTGACTGAATATATACACCAAAAAGCCATAACAGACTCAAAAGACAATGGTCCTGCTTTCAACCAATCAGTTTCGGAACTAATCACTAATCAGGAATAATCACTTACTGCCTAACTTCCACCCCTTGACAGATGCCACTATGGTCAGATGTTATTCACTTCTCCTTTAAGTTACATGCTTTGGCTGATTGGTGCAGAGAAGATTTAAGGTAAAGAAGCGATTTTTCAGAGAAAGGACTGTTTGTGAGAAAGGATTGTGGACTTGTTTTTTGTTACGCATATAAGTACTATTAAAATATTCATCAAAAACTAATTTTCTAGGTGAATATATTGCTCTGCTCTTCAACTGTAAACCATTATGTTGAACAGTACAATACTGTGTTATTACACCCCTATTAGTTATAACATATTAGTTACTATTTATACTTTATAGCTAATGGTTAGACACCCTGTCTTTTGACAATGTGCTTTATATCTAGGCATATGAAAAATTAATAGATTAAGATTCAAAGCCTGACTCCGATTGTTCTCAGCCTTTCACATCTCAGATTAGTCATTTCCATCCAAAGTATAGGCTGGATGAGGGCTTCACAGGGTGCGCATGAGAGAATATGCTTCATGAATCTTACAAAATTTGACCCAGGGAAGAAGCGAGGCTTCAAATACATGTCACGAAGGGAAAGTTTTTTTTTTTTTCCCTCTTCTTTTTAAAGCATGCTCTAGCAACTGCATTAAACATAGAGGTCCCTCACTATGGATTTTCTCCTACTGAAAGACTGCACAGGAATTTGGAGAAAGCTGAAAAAGGCAGGCACTCTCATCCTTTCTGAGCACTCACCCCTCTATCTTCAAACATACCTGCAGGACATTTTTTGCTGAGAAATATTATGTGGAGTTAACCGTCTAAATGCATGAAGTGTAGGGGACATTTTCTTGCTTTCCCTCTGAAATCAATAATCCTGTTAATAATAATATTTCTACTAGCATTTCTGTAACCCGCCAAATGGCTACATTAATTTTACTCTGTTGTCTTACAGTAAAAGACAGTAAAACAGAACACAGTTTGTTTGGAGGGTGATATCCATAACCAGCATGCCATGCCAGCAAGGAAAAATGGCCTGGTCAATGTTGGGCATCAATGCAGTTGGTGTCACACTCAGTGACATCACGGTGCCCCGAGGGGCCTGAATCACCTTTGGAGCAAGCAACTGCCAAAATGTCAAACCGGATCAATAAAGAAGCGAAAGGTCACTGCTGCTCCTGTGAGTAAGATTCAATACTTCATTAAGAGGCCTGAGGAACAGAATGAATCTGAATGGGTATTTAAAAGCTAGAGGACCAACAGCTATGTGTCATCAGCAGCACTGAGGGCAGAAGCAGTTAAAGACAGCTGTAACTAATATAGTGCTGAAAATGAAATCAGGTTATGTGAAGTTAAACTTGTATGCCAAAATAACTGCTTTAAAGTATTAAATTAAATGGAGCAGGTACGTGGATTAAATTATTCTGTTTAGGTCCTACCACTCAGCAACATGAAAGCAGTAAAGAATTTCAAATTGTGGAACGTTGTCAAAAATGAAGAAATATAAATTTTATCCAGAATGATGAACTTAATGAGCTGAACTTAATGATGACTGAGAAAGTTGTAAAACACTGAGAATGAAGTCACCCAGAATGCCTTGTAGCTGAAAGTGGCAATAAGCATGAAAGCATCTTATAGCATGAAATAACTATGAATAGATAACTGAAGTATTCTGTATAACTTTTATTGTTAGAACTTTTTATTGTCTAGAACTCCAGACTAGACCAAACTAGCCCAAACTAGTCTTCTAGATCAATTCAACCATTATCAGGCACTTCTAGCCACTCCAGGTCAGTTCTCCAGATCAGCTACATTATATTGGATCACCTGCGTGTGCTGCTGCCACAAACCAAGACTAACCAACATTACACTGACTCAAACAGGACTACTACTAATGGATCAAAACCATTTATTGAACTCCAAGTTACATACTCTAACAGACCTAACAGACCAGCAATCAGTGCTTAAACCTTTTAGTGAATGATTAATGAATGAAAAAATCGAAACAATCTGAAACAATCTTTATTGATTGTCCGTTGTCAACCAGAGAGGAAGTTTACCCCTGCCTCTTTCACCTTCGGCTTGCTCAATAGGGGCACCGACTCAGATTTTGTAAAAATACTGTGTGATAACAACAGCGCTATATAAATAAAGCTGGCTTGACTTCACTTGTATTTTAATCTACGCTCTATTATCTTCTTTTTCTGCTTTTGGCTGCTCCCATTTAGGGGTTGCCACAGGGGATCAACTGTTTCTATTTCATCCATCTTCTGCATCTTCCTTATTCACCCCGATCACCTGCATGTCCTCTCTTATCACATCCACAAACCTCTTATTCTATGCTATATTATCTTTACATTTTACTTTACATGTTAGTGCATTATAACACAAAGTGAGAATCTGTAGTAGAGCTGGGTAATGTTCAAACTGTATTACTATAATATATTTAGAAACATTTTGTTTATTGTTCTGATGTCATTTTGTTCATTGTTCTGATATCTAAACTTTTATATCAAGGTCAACATAAGTATTATCTATTACTGGGATAAAAATGCAAAAACATTCAATACTCAGCTCACGTCAACTCTTTTACTGGGCTATATTAAGATCCTATATTGCTTGAACATGCTGCAACAGGAACTGCTGCTATCAATGGTTAATTCTCACTGCCATCGACTCTGCATTCTGACAAAAAAAACTTCTGGAGTGTAATCCATGGTCCTACTCTCTATCCCACTCAATACACTCATCATTTAGCTGCAAGGTGATTATGCTGGCAGCCAAATTAAAATATTAAGCTCTTCTAATAACCACCCTTTCTCTTACGTCGGAATAAAGCAGCTGTAACCACCCACAGAGGCAGAGCTCCATAGGATTGGCTAATAAGATGCATGAACATTCATTACGCAAATGCACCTTGGTTACTATATATGGGACCTAATCAAGTGAGCAAACCAAAAAGCAGAAGTGGCTGATAGATGTCTTTAAAAGCTCACACCCACTTAGCTCCCAGCATGGGCCTCCTTAGCCTCTCTCTAACACACAGGAGACAAAAATACACATTGCACCCAAAGCCGCATTAGTAAGCAGCTCTTCTATATTTATGGAGCTGAACTGTGATAGAAGACAATGTGGAGATGATGTTTGTGAGACAAGAGGACGGAAAAGTCAAACTACGTTTTGTCAAGGCCACTGCCTTGACACTGGAAAGGAAAAGTGAAACTGGAAGACATTTTTATGCAGAGATGACCAGCTTGACACTAGTAAGCACAAATAAGAACTGGTGGAAGTAAGGTATTCATGAATTGATCATTTTAAAACTACTGAGGGGGTATATATATTTCAACACAGTATGGAAAAACCTGAAAATAGAAAACCTTCAAGGCAATTGGTCTATATCCACATTTTTCTAGACCTTGAGGGTCTCTTAAGGCTTTTTCGTTGAGGACTGGCTTGTTTGGTTTGAGATTACATATTCATTTACCTGTAGGAAAAGCCACTGGCTTTCAGGAACAGGAGTGCCTTGGGAGAGAGAATTACAGTAACAGTTAGAAATAGAGTGGGGAAAAGACAGTGGATGAGGGAAAAGGGTGTTGCTGGCTATGGCCCACAGTCTCCAGTTCAATTCCATTGTTTTATCCCCACAATATATTCATCATGTGGAGGAAGAATAAAAAAAGATTGCATTCGAGGATGAAGAGACAAGAGAGACTGTGGAGAGGGAAAAAAGTCCTCTGAAAACAAAAGCTGGGAAGATGCAGCTGCAGCAGGACTATTTAGAAGGCATTGCGTCACAGTGAGAGGGGAGCTTACCAGTATCAGACAGAGTAAGCTCCTCCAATATTAATGTTCAGTTCATAACCGTCCAACAGTGGGAAAAAAATTTAAGGAGCAGCAAGTACAGCATATGCACCCTTTCTTTTTCTTACACTCTCATACACAAAATGTCAGGGCAAGATCACAGAACAAATGTATGTGTGTGTGTGTGTGTGTGTCATGAGTAATTCGTATCTGTACACCCACACACTGACACATATAGACACTACATATAAATACGTATATACATATATTCGCCTCGTATTAGTGTTACTGTAAGCACCGCTCAGGTCTGGAGGAGCTGCAGGTTAGGTGCTGCTTGCACGCGCTTCACCTGTATCATAATGAATCAGCACTTCTGAAACAAAGTAAGCCTGCTTGTATTTTCAGTTCTGTGCATGCAGTGTGATTCATTTATGGAGGTGAGCATGCACACACGTGCAAATACACACACACAGGCAGGCGGACAGAAACTAGGTCAAAAGTTTCTTTTTTTTGGTTGCTCTGAGAAATTAAACTGCAGCCATAACGATCAAACACTTTCATTACTGATCATGGTATTAGAGATATTTTTTGATAAAGTGATAATGCCATGCTTTTCTTCGATCCAAAATAGGCAGCAAAGATTCAAACTTTAAACAATTACTTCCTCAGTACACAAGGTGGTGATGTGCACCTTTTTCTTTACATTGAGAAGTTAAAAAACTAGCTAGTTAGCCATTTTAGAGCTGAAATTACACACCGCAGAAATATTGTGGCACGTTACATAATCTTAAATCTTGTTACTTCACTCTTTACTCATTATCAGACACTTGGAACGATAATATATGACTATATATGATTACATTTCTTTTTACTTGCTCGCATATCAGGAAGTACAAAGCGTAAAAAGGTCATCTTGGAAAAGAGCAGATAAAATAAACCCTTCGCAGCATGGAATGAGTTTAGATTTCTCAAATCAGATGTAATATAGAGGATGAAAATGAGCCTAACAATGAATGCTAAAAATAAACGCTCCTACTTTGTAAGCTAACATTGCAGCTTTTAGCTGCTGCACACAGTGAACGGTCACTGCTTCCAGACCATGTTTATTAAATCATCTTATCAGCTGAGGCGGTGGACCCGTCAAAACAAAGAACAATGTCTCCATGCAGCGCTTACAACTCAGAGGGATGCATGAACTCTGAATTTTAATGGACATTGGTTCCGAGCCACGCCAAGGTTGACATCCTTTTCCCATTTGAGGGTGTTGCAAATCATATTTGCTGGCATGAAACCTGACTGACAGCCCAAGAGACATGGCTCCATCATGCCAGTTAAGAAAAACGTCTAAGATGATCATCAATCTGCGCATGAAACTCAAGGATTATCATACTTATCACTCAAAATGTCCAGAGCAGATGTTCAGGGGCTGATCTGTGTATCTGCCAGACCTCGAGTGGGGAAAAAAAAAAAAAGAGATCCTCCACTGAAAGCATCTTATAGCTATTCCCTAAGCACGTATCTGGCCCTAGCTACCTGCAGGCTATAGTGGGGCCAGGGGATGTTTAGCAGGCAGGTTCAGCAGACATGGTCCTATTTAAAAGCAAGTTATTGAAAGAGTATCTCCTTTTCATCAGTGGATGAAGTCCAGTGGGAAGAGAGGAGAATGAATCTGTGTGTGACTATGTGGTATGTGCTTATCTTTGGTGAGCGTCAGTAAAAAAAAAAAAAAACTAAAAAAAAAAAACTAAAAAAAAAAACAGGAAGTAAAACTAGTGGTGGGCAATATAAATATGTCATCAACGTCACTTTCCTGAAAGCATCTTGGAGGTTCTGAATTCTTTAAAACTGTCTGTATCAAGACAGATTTAGTCCACTTATGTACAGGTCAAAGGTAAAACATTTAGCTGCATAGTAACATGGCTGCCATTTATGTCATCACTGTATTATTATTTGTACTGCTTGTTTCATATTTAAGGTTAACTATAAAACTGCAGTTATAATGGTCAAACAGTTTCATTACTGATGATGGTATAAAAGATATTTTTGATAAAGTGCTAATGCCATTTTCTTCTTCAGTCCAATACAGGTAGCAAAAATTCTAACTTTAAATAATTACTTCCTCAGTACATGAGGTGGTGATGTGCAATTTCTTCTTGCTGCATGGGGAAGAAAACTAGCCATTCACTTGTAGCAACAAAAACCAGTGGGAGAGTTTTAGCTAGTTAGCCATTTTAGAATTTAAATAACATGCAGCAAAAATGTCTTGACCGTCTAGTTACTCCTCTTACATTACTCAGTATCAGACTGCTGAAAGAATGAAATATGTGACTAATCCACAAACTTATTATCTTAACCACTTATCCTGGGCAGGGTCATGGGTATTTTTTACATTCTTAAGGCATTCAGTGCTCTTAGCAATTTTGCAAATGCCAGCTATCTGTTTGAATTTGCTATGAAGTATAGCAATGAAAAACATTTTTTAGAGTTTGATGTTTTTGCAACATACCCCCCCTCTTAAAAAGTGAAAATGCAAAATTTTTCAGTGTTATCTCTTGCATTCACCCACATGTTCAGATGACCCTCTGGTGGGTTAGATCTGGGCATCAGTTTTTGGAAATGTATGTAAATATTCTGAAGATTCTACATGTGCATGCTGATAATACATTTTAGAATAATGAAATGTGCTACATTAGAAACAGAGATGGTGAGTGTGTTTTCAAGTGGGGACCTTGACAGGGAGAGTTAAAGAAAGAGTAAGAGAGAGAGAGATAGAGAGAGAGAGTGAGAGAGAAAGAGAGAGAGAGAGAGAGAGAGAGAGAGAGAGAGAGAGAGAGAGAGAGAGAGAGACCATGAGTTCACCATGAGTCCAGAGGAAAAAGAAAGACCCTTTTCTCTCCTTGTCTGCAGACAGCATCTTCCACAGGAAATGAACACAAGCCCTGCCTGAATCAGCTGGAGATCACACTCACACTCTCTGCCTTTCTGTTCCCACAGAGAGAGAGAGAGGAGAGAGAGAGAGAGAGAGAGAGAGAGAGAGAGAAAGAGAGAAACACAGAGAGAACAGAGAGAGAATTCCATCCTTCCCTTCACTGGATAATTTTCTGCAACCCTTTTTGCTTCTCTTCACTCATCTCTTCACCCTCCATCTACCATCATTCTCTCTCTCTTAACTATGCTTGTCATTCTCTGCACATCACTCTGTTGTTCTATCTCTCAGCACCTGATGCTAATTAACCAACAATTTGCACTGTCCAAAAAGAAGAAAGAAGAAGTATAACTGAACACCATATCAGCCAACAAAAGAAGTCTGAACCTCTCTCTCTCTTGTATTCTCACACTCTCGCCCTCCCTCCCTTTTGTCTCCCCACTCTTCGAGTGTTCCTGGGCTGGAGTCCATCCAGCTTCAGTAATAAAGTGCTAAGCAGAAGACAGGAAATACTGGAGAAGTCGAACAATGTTATGACAATACTTATAACTTTTACAGTCGGGGCCCAGCTGCACATCTGCACAGCATCAGACGCTCACTGGCCTGCACCAGAGGAAACCATTTTCACTCCTGGCATACAATGCCTCCAAACAGATGTTATCACTTTGCCAAAAGGCCTATTTTGTTGTTGCCCCCCCCTCCTCCAAGGTACCAACCTCCTTCCCAAATCAACACAAAAAGTCAACACAGCCCACAACACTGAAAAGCAGAAATGGGGGTCACTGTCATTTTTGTGTTAAAAGGGGACGAGGGAGAAAACAGCATAATAAATGAATAATGGTGGCTGTAATTGATTTAGCATGAAGGAATCTGCGCCGGGATGCCTCACAGGAAGACAAGGCCGTCACGGGGCTGCAATGCAACATGCATGGGGTGTGTAGCACATGGTGACGTGCTCACATGCCTGAGAGACAATCAACCGCCTGTGAAATTAGCACGAGCAGGACGAGCACCAAGAAACCAGAGACTTGCTCAATTAAAAGCTAAAGACAAAGCATCAGAGAAAAGCCCAAGTTAAAGCTGAAGTGCTCCTATGAGATGCTTAGCAAGTATGATTGAAAAAAAAAAGCGTAAAGGAAAATTGTAAAAAATAAAAATTTGCTGGTTATCAGAACACCTGTGTTGGCTAATGTGAATAAAGGTACTATTACTAATTTTAGATATCATAAATCATAGATTTGTTTTCAATATTTACACCCAATGTAACACATATATATATATATATATACACACACACACACACACACACACACACACACACACACAAAATACACAAAGTTTTCACTGAATTAGCTAAATAAGCAAAAGAATTAGCACATTTCCAAATCAGGGAATTCTACTTCAGTGATTGGGGACAGAAAGAAACTGAAAAAAAACTGAATCTGTCTGTGTAAGGGTGTTAGCCAACGTAGAACAGACCTCAGTGCTTTCACAGGTGCTAAGCTTAGCTTGAGTTTATTTACACCCCATGTGAAAAATGCAGTTTTTGCACCTTTTTAGAAACAAAGTTAATTATACGCAATTAACCACAAGGCGTGGAGGTATGTTACCAGCTGGGCTTCTGTGGTGCATTTTTTTTTTCGGGGGTGGTGGTGGTGGGGGGCCAGTAAGAAAAGGAAAGAAAAGAAAAGAAAGGACTTGCTCATTCTAGCTTTGTGATAATGAGCTTTTATTAGCAAAGCATGCCTAATCCCAGCTGACATGGTAAGGCTGTTTTTTTTTTCTTTATAATTCCCTCTGCCCCCAAACCCCCTCGGCTATGTTCGGTTTGCTTCGAGTTTCAGTCTAATCACAGCAATCCCACCCTGTTGATCTGTCCTCCTCCCCTCTTTTTGTTTATCATTAAATAAAGACCAAGCAAGCATTCAGTGGGGATTAAAGTCAATTCTGGCTAAGAGGACCTTTCCATCCAATCTCTGCTGCATTTATAGGATAAACAAAAAAGGAAAAAAATGAATTAACCATTTATAAATAGACAGCACTTATTTCAGTGATGTCTAGGGGCTGGTGTAGAATAGCCTTGCCCAGCTTTGCACTTTGACATTTGTTCAAAGCTTGTCAATATGGCTTGACGTCACAAAGCTCCGGCCTCTTTTCCATCTTTAAATGATGTGAACAAAGGAGGAGCACCCTGACAAGAACAAGGTAATGACAAGTGCAATCTTGCTCAGTCACATAGCCCAGCTGCTGAAGGGGTGGGGCTAGAGGACACAGGGAAATGTATGACAGAGTGAGGGAATCCCTTGAGGGTCAACCTCAACACTGACAGCTCTATGAAAAAAGTGGAGAATGAGGAGTGGTAGGCAGCAGCTGCTGAACGGTAGTCCACATAATGCTCTGTCATTTGGAACAAGAATGACGCCCCGCCATCTTTCCTTTCCTTATTCTCAGATCCATCATTTCAGCAAAGTCATCCCCAGTTGAGTCTGTGTTGCAATGGCTGTCTGTTACTAAGGCATTAAGCACAAAGCGTAAAGCATTTCTAACACATGTGCACACAGTTTTTGTTTAATGCAGATTGTCGAGGGTTGTGAATAAGTGTTTTATTAGCAGGCAATGCAAAAGCGCCAAATCCTAAAGTGTGTTCAAGCCAGCAGAGAGAGAAAAAGGAGGGAGGGAGGGAAAAGCTACAGCTGTGAGGAGTCTTGCTATCCACCACTTGCTCAAACACTGGATAAACTCTACTCCAACCTACACACTGTTTACATTTCAGCTCCACTTGCAGTACAACACAATTTACACTGTACAAATGCAAGTGTCACTTTGATAGCAACTACAGATAAGAGATGAGACATGCTGATTAAAAACTCACACTTTATGCAAATCTAGTGCTTAACAGATCCATAACATGCTGTAGTCCTCTAAAATGTCAGCACCAGCCTCATGTACAGCAGAAGTGGTGGGCTGGGACAATTTACTGCTAGTGCAAAAATCTCACTTAGCACAACTCTGCAATAGCAGAGGTGTTATGTAACTGTAGTTGACAAACCAAACTTGTCCGTCTCTCTCTCTCAGGCACACACATCAATGACAGGGACTGAAAACAACAGCCAGAAGCACAGCATAAAACTGCTCAAGAACACTACTGGCTAAAAATGTTATAATCTATCCCATTTTAAATAACATTTAAATAAAAGAAATATAAAGTAAATACACATTATTTGGGTGGGCTATTCATAATGACTCATTCCTGCATAAAAAGATCTATAGGCATGTTTTGTTGTTGCTCATCCAAACCACCTGGACATATCGGATTCCCTAGAATGTTATGTCAAAATGTGGGAATCAACAAAAGATAATAGGAAAAGCTGCATAATGGCTTTTTGAAAATCCATTGTTTTAACAACCTTTGCCAACAGTTCTTTATCAATTCTCTTTTCCCAAAAAGTTAAATACTGCATGCAAAAAATTGGGCTAAGATTACATTATTGATTACATTAGCTCTGATCCCACTCTGCATATTCCATCAAACCTGTAGCTCTCAAAGCCAAAAAATCTTTTTGCGAAAGCTTTTCCGCTACCTAACTCATCTTGACCAATATGTAATCTCACTCAGTGCACCAAGCCCATGAAATCACAGGAAAACCTTGCTATATGATGGGTATACACTTCCATCGCAGTTTCACCTGATCCCTCAGGAGGCTCGAAGGTCAGCAGATGATGTCTACTGACTCCACACAGCTCTAAACTACCTTGACTATTTCAATTACAGCTTAGTTTTTGATAACACAATACTTAGGAAACTTACTGCTCATAAGAAAGATGGTCTTGTGAGACCATTTGCTGCTAGTTACAGGACTTCTATGGACAGAATGCAACTCATAGGAACTACAAAAAAGTTTCTCAGCCCAAGAGGGTGTACAATACATGCTAAATAAAATAACAAATGTACCCTTCTGAAGTTCAATTAAATTCCTTAAAAATGGTCTACATCAGCATATCTTTGTCAGTTTGCCAAAACCATTGAACATAAATCTGTTTGAAAACTGAATAGAAACCTAAATGTTTCACATATTAGTTGAAAGCTGTATGGATCTTGCCATTAGTTTCATAAATTTCAATGAACAACAATCAAAAGTCCTTGAGGATAATGCCATATTCTCAATCTTTAAAAGTTTAAGGCATTTCAATCACTTTTGAGTCAGAAGATATTGAGTCAAGGCCAGACATAACAAACACACATAGTCGTTACTTAGGTAGAAGTAAAGATAAAAAAACTGTTAAAACGTATTCAAATGCATTCAATGTTTAAAAGTAAAATGTAGCTCTATGAAGGACATTTCTACTGGCCGATCTTGTGCAAAACTAACTGAACCCATATTAAATGTCACGAATGTCATATTAATGAAGTCAACTAAACGATTCTAGTTTCACATACAAAAAAACTACAAATTTTCATTAAAATCTACTGACATTAATGGATGTTAGCTTCACTGTTTTACTTACATCCATGTGTCTGCTAGTCACAGACATCACACTGAACAGAGCTTCTGTAACATGTTTTGGCACGTTAATCGTTTTGACATTTTTTCTGAAAATGTAAAGAGTAGAAATGCAGACATTTGTGTTAAAATGTAGAGAGTAAAAGTAATAAGTTGCCAAAAAACAGACACATAGGTACAGATATTAGATCTACCTCCTATAAATACACCAACAAAGTATTTGTACTTTGTAATATTGGATAAAAGCCAATGGTTTAAAGAGAAAAAAGTGCCTAATTTTTATTTTGGCTAAATCTTTTTGTTGGACCTAAGCTGACACTGTGACATTCAATATGTTACAAAACATTTATTAATAACTAATACAGGTAAACAATATGAATTTATTAAGCACATTATAAATTGTTACCAGTTGTGTGCTTCAATATAAAGAAAGAATAAGGCCAGTATTAGGGCAGGGTATACTGTGAAATGATGATTACAAATCTTATGGACTCAGTAATTAAGTTTTTTGTGTTTTCCAACTCTTCAATTATCTTAAAAAGTGTAAGATATATGATAATATATTATTGTTCAAACTTCTTGATATCATTGCATATTTTTGTAGTATCACCAACCCCTGCTAAATGACTCTTTTATGTTAAAAGAACAGTTTTACTTGGACAGTTGCCGTGTGCACAAGAAGGCAAGGTGTGCCCAAACTTTAAATTGGTAGAGCACAGGCTGTACAACTACATCTAACATTTTCATTTACTCCCAATGGGCAGGTGTTATTATCTTTATCCTGACATATCAGTGTGAGACTGTGAATAAAATAGAGTGAATAAAAGAAATAAGTTTCAAGTGAGAGAATGAATGGATTATAAATCAAGTGGAGCACGAGGCAGTGAGTGACTTATATGAGAAAGACTTGAAATGAGTTTTCTTTCCTCCCTCCTAAATGAGAAGACGCATTGTTTTGAAAGCTTCCTTCTTACCGCTCCACTGTGAAAAAGGATAGTGTGCTTCCCAACCTTTATTTTGACAGACTGGAACAGGGAGTAAAAGAACAGAAAAGAGAAAAAAAAGGGCAGGGGAAAAAAAGAAGTTGTGTATAAACCTATTAGCCCCCCCTCCTCAATCTGCAGGCTGTACATAACCTTCCTCTGGCCTGCAGGGCCAGTACCCACACACAGGAGCTTAAGAGCTACAGAGGGAGGTAAAAAGGAGGACTGAGTGTATAGTATTTCGATTCAAGCCATGGCTTTGTGGAGTTCCAGTTGAAATGCATGCGCGCATGTATCATTTCTGCACTGATTAAAGAAGAGCGATGGGTTCACAGTGAAGACTTTAAGCAGAGCGGACCTCCAGCTGGAACGCGATAAGGAACGATAAAAAAAAGGAAGGAAAAAAAAATGTTGAAACATGTTTTTCTCTGTGTTTTAATCTTCTCCTTCTTGTAATGTAACACTGGCTATAGGGCTTTTGCCTTGGAGCTTTTATTTGAAACACATGTTAGCTTTCGTCTTTTAAAAAACACTGCTTTATCGCTCCATCAATCTGGAGACACTAGCTGATTCATTTTCAGCATGGCAGGGGCTTTGCATGTTTGTGCGAGGTTCTTTGCTGTAGGCGCACTATTATATTACATTACAGTATGTGTATATACACCCAAACGGGATCCTGTGCAGCGCTTAACCATCTCGAGCAGCAGCCGAGTTGAAGAAACGCATTGTTTAATGCAATTACGACTCTTAAAATAAAACACTGTTTTCACCACTGCAAGGCAGAAAACAAGCAAGCCAAATGGAAGTGTATAGATGTCGATGCTTGACGAGGAAAGCAATGCAACGTGACCGTTAGAAATAAATCAGCTCCCTGCGTACACATGGTCCGTGCAGCGTAATGAAACACCTGAGTTGCTAAGCGTACCATATACAGATGGCAAACACATGTGGAGCTGTTGACATAAGCACTTTTCAAAATACTCCTGTTTTACTTACGAATAACCTGTGCATGGGAAATGTGCGCTCTCTGTCGTTCGGAAGGCATGTGAGAGTGCATTATCTAAGCCATTAGTTTTAAATTGTTAAAAAGGTATTTCAGGGTATAAGGTACAAGGCAGTACAACCATGCTAAAGATGACTGGACCACATGCAAGCAAGTAATGCCTCTTTTGTGTTTGTCTCTGACCAGTCATAGTCAATAAAGACCGCCATGAGGCTCAGCAAGTATGCAACATTACATATGGACTGCATTCAGAAAGGGCTGACCATGTTAAGGCAACCTCTAGAGAGAAAGGCAGAAGGAGTGAGCCTCCAGGCAAGGAGAGTAATTTCTGCTCTCTCTTCAATTATTCATCCATTCATTTTCTTTGAACGTGCTGGTCCTCAGCACTGGAGGCGCGCAAGGCATAAAAGCTGCCTTTTCTTTAATGTGCAATCCAGCTGTCATATGGACTAATTAATAGGACCAATTGTAATTAGTTAATTAAAGGTGGCAGAGATTGATCCTAAAGGCCTGATTATCATTTGAGGGAAGTCATGGCTGCACAGGCTCAATTCTTTTAAACGGGCCAAACAGAAAACTTATAGGACGGTGCTGTGGAAAGCCTGTTTGATTGCTTTGAGTAGCCAAAGTTACATTTTTGTTACCAGGCAAACCCCAGTGAAATTTTGTTTAACTCAACAACTTCAGCCAATGCGATTGGCCAAGGTAAACTGTGAAACACTGGCTGGTTGTTTCAATGAATGTCCTTGCATAGCACCTGCCTCTATAGCAACGGCACAAACTCATGGGTCATTTGCTACAATCATGGCGGTCTTATATTCCCCAAGCCCAAATCCTTAGAACGGTACTTCATCATGAGCATAAGCATGCTTAAAAAGAACCAAACGAAATGAGAATCAGATGGCGATGTTAAATCAGGAGGAGGATGGGTAAATCCGGAGAACAAGAAAATAGTTTAAACATTTTATGTTAAATGCATATGGAGAATACCAAATAATACAGGCTTTAAAGTGAGGGTTCTGGCTCCTAAAAAACTAAAAAATAAAAACATAAAATAAATAAAATTCACCTGCCATAACGCAAAGGAAATGTAGTTATAACTGACTGGTAGCCCTGGAAGAGTAGGGTAAAACTTGAAATGCCTTGAAAGTCCAACGTGAAATATGAGTCTGAACCACAGAAGAGAGGACATTAGGTGTGAGAATAATAGGTCTTAGCATGTTAAATGCATGAACAGGATAATAAATAAACCAAACAAAAGAGTACAAGGTCGGTACTTCAAGTTTTCCTCTGGCCCATTAAGAGTCTTTTCACAAGTGAAGATAACAAAATAGGAAGGAAAATATTGCTGATGCTACATACAAAATGCAGCGTGCCAGATCTTTCTAAGACTTAACAATGGCTTAAGGGTGAATGCTATTTTGCCAACTTAATGGGCATCTTTGAAGCCCATGAGGCTTTAGTGCTGGGAGAATTTTTTAGGGGAAATATAAACACTGCTTTCAACGACGGTGCTTGTCTGGTATCAATCAGCTGTAGACCACAGGATTTTTTGTTGCAGTGATAAAATATGCCTGCTAGTTTATATATATATATATATATATATATATATATATATATATATACATATATATACATACACACACACACACACACACACACACACACACTCAAATGGGGAAAAAAACTGAAAAAACTAGAAACTAAACTAAACTAAACAAAGAGATTAAGTTGCTCCATGGATAATAGGATGCAGACAGAATAGAGTTCACTGCATATACAAAACATAGAAAGACACAGAAGATAGTTAACGAGAGGGAGAGAAAGAAAAAGAGGGGTAAAGGCAGTGTGACATTTCTATGACCAATCTGAGCCCAACACCTCAGCCAGATAATCTGCCCTGTTTCCATGGCATTGGCCTTCAGGGCTGCCTGAAGAATTTACTGCTTCACACACACATACACTCACACACTTATCATGAATTCAAACCCAGCAGCACAGATGTACAACAACACTAGGAAGTACAGCTCCTGGTCAGCGACGCAATGTGCCACTGTCCGAGCACCTGACTGGAAACATCTTTTGTGTGGGTTCATAAAAGGCTTTGTTGCCAAGCTAACTGTCCAGAGGAAGAGAGACAGAGTTTAAGTACAGTGTCATACCATGACAACAGTCGTTACAGCACACTTTCACTGGTTACACTTGAGGGAGAGGTGGTATGAGCAAAAATCCTTGTAACCATTTAAACCTTCCTTTAGACCATTTGAAGCATGCCAGCTACACTTCTCACTATGTAAAAAAGACATTATGTAAAAAATGTAAAAGACACTATGTAAAAAAGACATAGTCTCACTATGATTTAAAGATAATGTTAATGTAAAGTAAATGTCTTGTGCCTATTGATTCATTTTTATGACTCAAAAATATAACAATATACATGCAATGCTGTTAATTCTGGAATTAAACACTACACACCACTCTATATACCTGATTTTGCAGTTTTTACCATTTTCTCCTTCCAAGATTCCAGCAAGTTTTAAGCAATAATTTAAGCAATGTTTTTAATCAATGCTTTCCTAGAACCTTTACGTCAACATTATTACAAATATAAAATGGTTCTTTAAGGCCTTTAAAATGTCTCTTCTATGGTAAAAGAACCGTTTCTGTGATTTTATTTCTGACAGTGCAATCTACGCTGTTGTGAATGACTGGCGAGCCTACTTCTCTCTACTCATCTAGTCGGCAAAACATTGCCATTGCCACCTAGTGCACTAAAGCAGACATTTTGTTTCATTGTTTAGACAAAACTGAATTAAAAGAAGAAGAATGAAAATAATAAATATTTCACTATAATAATTTTTATTACTTTATGAATCCGAACAACTCTAGCATTGATTGATTACTATACACAGAGATAAACATCTCTGAACATCAACCCATTTTGCAAAGTGGTGGCTAAAGATGCGGAAACAGCCCTGACTTGGAAGAGGCGAGGCACACGCCCAAAGCAAAACGAGGCTGGTCATATTCTGTTCCGGAACAGAATCATGCTCCATTACCTTCTAAATCTGGACACAGTCAGGCTTCCACAGAATGACTCGGTGACTCTCCAATTCCTGGCAAACACCTCATTAGAAATCCTGCACTTTCTCTCTTCATCTCAGCCTAATCCAGACACCCCTCCAGCCTCTGTACACCCCCTCCTCCCCCTGCTCCCGCCACTGCTTCAGTGAGCCTGAGTCGGCCTGGAGGTGCATACCCTGCGCAGTTTCAGCCAGACAGAGCTATCTCTGCAGACAGCATGGAAAAGGGAAGGCTGTTAGTGACTCTCAGAGAGCAGGATGAGGTGGTGGAGCCTGCCATTTTTGGAAATGCGAGTAACGTGTCACTCGCTGTTGACTGGGAGAGGACACATGGCCATCCATATTCATACAACGATCCCTGCACCTGAGAGAGTGGACATACATGCAGAAAAAATACCAATGAGCAATCAAAATGGTCCTTCTGGCCAGCATGCCACCACGTGCATACATTTGTGGAGGAAAAAAAGATGTGCTACTCTTCTGCATCATTAATCAGGCCAGCACGAGCTATGGCCATTCTCAATGTCTGACTGATATGAACCAGTGCTTCATTTGTAATCATTCCCCACACTCCTGAGGGAAGCCTTCTTTTTCACCTGCTCAGTCAAATGAGCAATCAGAAAACAAGCTGCAAACCTCTTCAATGAAAATTGTTATTACTGATGTTGTCCAGTTTAGAAGGGCTTGATTCCATTTTCACCTTGTATCCGCCTTGTTTAATTACAAGCAATGAAACAGAAAATTAGGGAGAGAGGAAAAACTTTCAAGTTTATAACTTAGTTTGCCTAATCCACTCTTGCCCTTTCTTTTTACTATCAGGCGTTAAGAGGCACAAACTCAAGTATTATTTTTAAGCTTGATCTGCCCAACATCATCTTCATAGTCAAATATGGGCCATTCATGACCTTTTCTACATCTTTTACCTGATGTGTACAGGGTAATTGCAGACTATCCCTGGGTAGCTCAAAAAGTAGCCCACATTAGCACTTCAGGTAATAAAGTAGAGAGAATTAACAGGGATTGTTCCAGTGATGCAGTCTCAGACAAAAAACAGCAGTGCTGCAGCTAATCAATGGCACTGACTGATTTAAAAGGCTTCCAAGCGATGGCAATATGAGTAGTGAGTTCAGCTATAACAGGACCTTTTGTTTGAGATTCAACAGACATAGAAGGCGTCCTCGGCTCACAGTGACTTTCCCACGAGGCGATGCAGCAAGAGGGACATCTGTGGGGAGTTCGACTTGGAGTGGGCGAAGTGTGGATTAAGCCAAATACCACTGCAACACAAGCAGCTTACCAAGAGAGGGTTGCCCCTCTGGGGAAAAGATGAAAAGAGGGAGGTGTAAAGTATCAAATTAAAACCATAACTTGGCAAGAAAACAAATTTACACAAATTATCTCCAAACACAGTTGATAAGGCAACACATGTAAGGTATCTGAAATCATTTAGATTTGAACTTGAGCTACAAGCCTTATAGAAGCTTGTCGTGACATGCTTAACCCACACACTTCCTTTAAAGCAAAGTTATACAATTTGTATACACTGTGGTCTTTGAAGTGGACAATCCATAACTAGACTAAAATAGACAAAAGCTTTCATAAAATGTTATAGTTTTTTTATAGTAACTATCAGTATATCTAGGGCAGTTTACATTGGAAACAGTTGGGGGCGACAAAGGCCAATGCTTTTTCATGGCAAATCCTAGCTTTCCAGAAATGCATATAAACATGGAACACTGCTATATTTCTACCCTTCTTATGCTTGAGAATCTGACCCGAATCAGAGTCCAAGCCATACAGATACACACACACACAAACATCTAGGTTAATGAACTAAGTCAATAAATGATTCCAACTGCCTAGCTAAAAAAGTAACACCAGCCTAAATATATATTAAGTTTCGTGATTTTCATGGATGACAAGCAGTTCCAAGTTAGCATGCAGTTTTGCTCAGTGCTAACTGGTGGGGTATAAACTTTCATAATTCATTAACTACTTTAGCTAAACATTGGTTGACTGAAAACCAACCAGTTTATTTATTGAAATCTTAACGTTTAGAAAGCATATCTTGTTGTTGAATGTTTCAGTGTTGTGTACAGCGTGCAAAATATATTGGCAGACCATGGTTCAGCATTTGTAAAGCATCAGTTGCTTCGTAAGCCTGGTAGAGATGTTTATCTCCCAATAGAATCTCAGCAGATATAAGAGTTTCTGGCAAGGGGGCAGCTAGCACTGATCCCCTTCTCCACAACAATGAGGTTAAAAATACGAGCAGCAGCTCAGGAGGGGCCCAACACAGCCGGACTTATTTTTTCCTGCTGGATCTTCCAGGGGTCCCATTAAAGGCAGAGACCATCTCCGACACACAAAGGCACACACAGACGCACAGCTGTGCCCAGAATACTTCAATGCTAGTACACTATACCACACGCAAATGTGACAGTTATGTGAGGACAGCTCACGCTGCAAGGCCATTCTTTACCAAACAGATTTACCACCATTTGAGCAAAGGGAACTAACTTAAAAGCCATGCCATTTTTCAAATAGTTTCTTTATATCAACAACCCCCTTGCAAAAACCAGTATTCCTGCATTGCATGCACAAATGGAAGGAGAGGAGAAAAAAAGGGGCTGAAGCGATGAGGCAGCATTTTGTTAGCCGAGCAGGAAACGGCGCCTTGTGCAAACACGGCTGCAGTCTGCGGTAGTCCAAGCCCATGGGCCAAGCTTAGCAAACATGGAGGAAGCTCAACATCTGTATCCATGAACAACCTGTTTGTAAAAACACACAAGTCCCTAATGAGGCCCTCTATAAAAGTGAAAATGAACACCATGTTTTCAGAGCCTCGCACTTTCCAAAGCCGGCGTGCTCCAGCAGGGTGGAATGCCGTGAATCGTGCTCACATTTGTTCAGGAATGGCTTTTACAAGCTTCTCGAGAACTTCTGTTGGAGGGTCAGAGTCTGGCTTGCTTAAAGTGTGGGATTCTGGCTTTCAAGACCTGCCGACAGAGCGCCAGAGAGAAAGATGCACAGCAGTTCCTGCCACTGCTTGCTAAACATTAGTGGGTCTGTAATTCATAAAAGGACACATTAACACAAATCCTGAGTGTATCTATAAATACTACTTGATAAGACAAAATGTGGTTTCATTGTTTCTTAGATGTTTCCTTTTTCATGCTAATAAAAAAGGAACTTTTACCAGTTTTGAGTGTTAATAATTATCCAATTATCATAAAATCATGATCAAAGATGCTTATCTCAACCCTGGTCGCAGGGGTGCTGAATACTATCCCAGTTCTTATAATGATCCTGGACTTCCTGACTGGGAGACTCCAGTCAGTCAGGATTGGAAGCAGCAGCTCCAGCACCATCACACTGAGCACATGGGCCTCAAACCACATCAACAAATTTGCTGATGATACTGGAGGGACGTTGTTTCTTTTCACTATGTGTTGTGTATATGCCTGAAATTTCAATAAAACCTACTTGACTTGATGAGGAAAAGGCAGAGAAACACCCTGGAAAGAAAGTGAAACAGTTCTGATCAGATGTCAACAAACCTCCTGAGAACCTCCACAAAAAAATCTCACACTTTCTCCCAGCTCAGCAATTGAACCACTCTTACACTAGTGGCTCTGAAATTTTAATGCTGTGACCTCATTTCCTAGCTTAAGAATAACGACTTCCTCTCTGTTCAATATTTCTCTCAGGCAGAAAATGTTTTGGGACCCACTATTTTCTTTCATATCAAAAATATATTCACTGCCCTTAACAGCCTTTAAAATGCATCTGCATCACCGTATTCTGCAGCTGATTTTGAATGAGAAGATGAGCTTGCTTAGCAATCTGAAGACACCTGAACAAAAGAAGCGTGCATGTGCTTTTACTTTGTTTAATTTAATGCTAAAAGTGAAATTCTTCACTGAGAAACCAACATGAATCTCTTTTCACTATTCATCTAAATTCAGGGTGCCAAGACGCTAAACTGAAACAACTCTTTATGATTTACCTTTTCATTGTCTTTTTCGAAATCTTACCCTGCCACTAGGGATGCACATGCCAGTGTAATTCTTTGTGCCAGTCCCAAGCCTGGAAAAATGGGGAGGATTACTTCAGGCAAGGTTTACAGGACAGTAGTGAAACCAGCTGTGCTATACAGGTTGGAGACTGTGGTGAAAAGACAGGCAGCAGAGCTGGAGGTGTCAGAGCTAAAGATGCTGAGATTTTCATTGGGTGTGATAAGGATGGACAGGATTAGAAATTAGTATATTAGAGGGACACTTCAGGTTGGATGTTTTGGAGACAAAGTTAGAGGAGCATGGTTGCGTTGGTTTGGACATGTCCAGAAGAGATGATGAGGATTATATTGGGAGAAGAATGCTGAAGATGGAGCTGTAAGGAAAGAAGAATGGGCAAGGCCAAAGAGGAGGTTTGGGGATGCTGTAAAAGAGGACATGCAGGCAGTTGATTTGAAGAAGCTGCCCAAAAATGTACTTGGTCAACTTAACTTGACTTGAAAAATTTTGTACCATAAATACCTTTTTTTCCCTGGAAATGAGGCAGATATGTACCTTTTCAAATATTATTCTATTACTTTTTTCTGTTTTTTTTTTTTAAGTTAAAGAGTAAAAAAGAAATCCTGGAGTTAGGAAGGGGTGTACAAATTCAACCCACCTTAAGAAATGTAAGCAGTGGAATACGGTAGAATTAATTTACCTAACTAAAGACAAACCCCTGAGGGTACCACAGCAAGAGACAACTCCTCAGTGTCACCTCAGAACATTTTATCTACCCATTCTGAAAAACAACAACAGAGAGAAAAATGCAGCACAAAATTACATTTACACATAGGAGACAACACATTTATGTCGTATTTGTTCTGGTAAACCTCATATTTTTTCCAACCTTCATACTCAGTTTAGTATTCTCCTCATGTCTCAAAGGAGATGCTTGAAGGAGCTTCCACAGGTGCAACATTGTGATCTTATCTGACTATAAACACCCCCCCCCCCCCCAATAAAATCCATTTTATCATTTCCAGATAGAGAGAAAGCAACCAAATTTCTAAATTTCTAATCTCGTCCTATAAACACAGCAATATAATGATTGCAATTAGCAATTATGTGTAATTACTTTAATAAAGGTATATTATCTGAAAATTATAGATCTGTTTCCCTCAACGTGTCTCTCTTCTCTATTCTGAACGGGTGGGCTGCATTAGGCAGCAAGTAAACAGTCAGTTCTTGAACCTGATGTTTTGATAGCAGGAACATAGGCAAGAGTAAGAGTAAAGTCTGGTAAACTTGTACAGAGACATCATTTTTACAGCTGCCTGCCAAAAGTGGTCCAAGGAAGACATACTACAACCATGGAGGACCTGGATCTTGTATAACAAAGGATTTGCTGCTAATAAAGTAGTGCAAGAAGCCACAGCACACCTTGGAAGTTATAGGAGAGTCCATTGTATGAAGTGGATCTACTATAAGGCAGGTGGTTTAAATTTTATGCCTGACTAATGTGACTCTTGAAGCGAGCACTGGTTAGAAACCATCAGTGCCACATCACAAATTAATCTGCCAACACCACTGACCAACACAGTTTCTATGGCAGCATGGGTAAAATCCCCAAGTCTCAGGGCTCTACATGTGGCCTGGCTTGCTTGCTTTGTCTCTACCTCTTTCTTTCTCTCTCTCTTTTACTCCTGTTACCTAGGCCAGGCCCTTGAGCCAAAAGCCTGAGAGATAAGCTGCTAATAGGAAACAATCTGCAGCTAATGCACACATTCCTCAGTGAAAGCATCTTTTAATAACAAAAACATAGTGCTTCCCCCCTCTTTTTCTCTCCTTCTTTCACCCAGTCTCTATGGCCCCTCTGTAAACAAAGCCGAAGAGCGAGATAGGAGGAAGACAGAGAGAAAATAGAAGGGGAACACCATGGGACCCAGCATAAGGGTTTTTCCTGTTCTAAGAGGCAGAATAAAAAGTGAGCAAAGAACAAGGTGGAAGAAAGTCAGAGAGAAGAACAAGGAGGGAGGAGGCAGAAAAGTGAAAACAGCATAAAGAAGAGAGCAGGGACATGCTACTACCTGAGCAGGACTCAGTATACAAAAGCTCTGTTAAAGGTGTGGCACTTTGGCCTAGAGGCTGTGCAGGATTAAATGATTAGAGAAGAAGAAGCAGGCAGTGAATAGGCAGCTTGCTGAACTTGGTTACGATAGTTATACAACACAAAAAGCCATTTAAGAAATTAGAGATAATTCTTCAGAATATTGTACATTCCAAAAACAAAATAATTTTAAGTGGCTTTTAAAGGAATACCTCTGCAAATAGCACTTGCAGAAGACGAATTGGTAAATTAACAAGCAGCAAGCAACAGCAAAAACACAGCAAGAGCCCACCGTTTCCCTCTAGATCAATTTGTTTACACGTCAAGAGCATTTACCCTGTCTAAGCTTCATAAATGTCAGGATTCATCAAATGCCATTTATCACTAGCAAGTGAACTCCCAGATGTGCTGACATGCAGTGAGAGGTAGGCAGCCGTTGTGGTCCATCTTGTTGTGATTACACTCGTACTCATGTTGGTAATTGTAACTTGTGGCTGCCTGCAAGCTGTTTACAGACATGTGCAATAACACACACATGGACCTGCCTGCTTCATTTCAGGCAGGTCGTGCTACATGTGGTAGACAGAAGTAGAATGCAAGCTTTTCTTGCTTTCACTGTGTGATTCACACCATCACTGTTTCCAAGCAACTGTTGTAAACAAATCAGACATCCCTCTTTATATACTTATCCCCTCCTGGAAATTGCTTTGTTCCTATTGAGTTGTCCTGCCCCCCAACTCCCTTGCACATAATCTCCACACCTTGGCCGCTTATGCATTTGGGTGTGTGCCATCGAATCGTGATAACAGGCAGTACGGTCATTGCAATCATCGGCTTAGTGTTTAGATTAAGCTGCCAAATACTGGTTTAGCACTGATTTTCCCCCTTCTTCAAAAGAAGAGCATTTATAGCATCTAATGAAGCATAGCTGCTAACGTCAGCGTCCAGGCTAACGTTATGCCACTCATACCTCAAACACCACCTGCATTGAGCAGCAGACAGTCCAAAATACTTTTAATGTAAGCAAAACAGGAACACACACAATGAATGTGTGAGGGCCTTCTGATTCCCGTCCTTGCTCCTAACCAAGGTTCCACCACTGCTCTGGTGGTGTCTTTCTTCTCTCCGGCATGAAGTGGCTGTTTTGTGCCTGGAACAGTCTCTCCACTGTCTGTGGATAAATCTCTTTGGTAAATAGCTCCAAGGCCCTGCTAAGGAATATTGTATGGATCAAAGAAGTCATGTCTTCCTGTGTAAAAAGCCTAGGCCACAAGCTTGCTTGTTTGTCTAAAACAATTAAGGCTTGTGTGGGGGGGTGAGGGGTGTGAGGGGTGGAGGGGGTCCTTGACAAATAGCTACCAGCTGATAGCGCTTTGGCAAATGCTGGAGGGAGCCATAGGAGTAAGAGGGGGGTGCGGCCTAGAGATGGGGGTCCAAATTAACGATTGGTCAGGGTCCGAGGCCCGTCTAATCTCAGCCAATTGCTCCCTAATTATGCAAGGTGCTGCCAATTTGAGCTGTCGAGCAAATCAGGACCAGTGTGCATTCGTCTTTCTCCAGAGTCTAGTCATTATTTGAGCTGATCTCATTTTCACACATGGAACCAATATGCCGTCCAGATGTTCATTTGCAGCCGGGCACGCAGCAGAACGACTCATCTACACGCAAAGGCACCTCTCCCTCCCCTTTGGAGCGGCTGTTTGACACCAAGGCCTGGGCGCCACAACACTGTATGGAAGCGGAGGAAAGAGTAAGAAGGGAGGGCTGGTCTGTTAATATTGCTGTCAGGTCAATGACTTGTAGGGCACATAGCTAAAACAGAAAACTACCTGCACTCGAGTGAAAAAGGAGAGTTTGGACCACTGTGGTCAAACAAGCAACTGACGGCGCTTTGGTCACCAAATCAAATGTGTAATTCATGTAAACGTTCAAATTACACTACCCAGGGAGTGCCCCCCCCACCCACCCCACCTCTCTTTTCTTTTCCAGGTCATAAATAACTCACTTTGGGTTCTGGTTTCAGCCCCCGCTTGGATTATTAGGGCCACCTGGCTGATTCTGGCGGGATTTTTGGGGCGGGACCCCATTTTGAGTGACGCGCCGCTCAGGCAATCATGTCCTCATTACCCCAAGGTATGATCTTTTGTGACATGCCGTCAATCCACATTTAATCTGGGCTCGGCACTGAGTATCTTAAAGGCCTAAATACATTTTTTTGAAGAGGACAGGGACAAATGAGTCTCATTTTCCTTTTTCCTCTGCATTTTGTATCAGCCATACATAATCTCCTCAGCCCAGATTGGCCATATTAGAGGCAGAAAGCGATTAATGTGGTTTTCTTAAGCAGAATGGAGCCTTTGTGAATAAAACGTATAATAAAACCCTGCATATTCCACAGACCCTGTGCTACACCACTAAAAAAGGAGCTTGTATTGAATAATAGATTTTGCTGCACAGGATCAGATGAAATCTGTGCGGTGATGAGATATGGTTACAGTTGTCTTATCTACGGTTCAGTGGAACAAAGTTGGATTATCTTTTAAACATGAGCCATCTCCATATTATTGTGGAATGAAATGGGGCAGCAGAAAGGTCTCCTGCTGAGGGGGGAAAAAGATGCAGATCATAAGCGCTCCACAAAAAAAAAAAAAAAAAAAAATTCAGAACAGGTCTGTTTACATTGTCCCCACCTCCCTTAACCGACCGCATAGCCTTCACACACCATGACACCCATACAATGTCTGGACCTATTCAACTTAATGAGCAACTCGCATTAAATACAGTGCATTATACAATTAAAGCATTAAAAATAATTTCAGTTTCCATCCAGTCACAGATTAAATTATAACAGCAGACGACGAGTTGGGGAGCCCGTGTTTTGCATGGCACATCCAGATCTAGATAATGTTACTTCGTTTCATTTAATATTTTATTTGAGTTTGAATGTAAATAAGTGAAAATGGGAGACCTGGGTAGGGATTCTTTTTAATCATTATAGAGAATGGGTGGTAAGGTTGCTGGCCCACCATCCCTGTGTAATGAACACTAGACAGAGCAATGGAAAGAGAAAGCAAGAAAGACCGAAAGAGAGAAAGGAGCACCAACGGGTTTGCTGACATAAAGGTAAATGGGATGTCACTGGTTTCTGGCATTCAGTTTCACTAAAGTCTTTTTGTACCTACACTTCCAGAAAAAAAACAAAAACTTAAAGGTTATACAATCTGTCGACGTTGTGCTTCCCTCAAAGGTTTGTCTTCAGTGCTTTAGTGAGTGAACATAATTGAACTATATTTCTTAACACTTGTACTTTTTTAAGTTGCATTGATCCCATGCAATCTATCTTGGCTCCAGGCTTATAGAAGCTTATGTAATAAAAAGGTGCAAATGTGCCCCTTTCCTCAGAGAAAGTGAATGCAGTGTAACGTTAAAGCTCCATTTTACCTTTTACACTTTTATCTTTTAGAACTATGCATTTACAGAAGATTGAGAAAGCACATAAATAGACTGCCTTTTTGCAAGTTATTAATAAAAAAGAATCAGAATATAATGGAAATAACACAGCTGTTTATTCCACCCATTGAGAATTAATTTCTCATAAAATTAGTAGCTGTAAAAGCTGCCCAGATGAGGCACTGATTCTAAACCTGGACTTTATGAAAAAGGTTTGTCATCAGCAGAAGGCCCTGATTTGAGATGGAGCAGGATATCATGGCAGCATGACTTACCTCTGTATACACTTTAAACACAGTTTGACCATTATGGCCCATGGAACAGCAAACTTTGCACATGGCCTCACCATCTTTTCCATTATACTTCCAGTAGAGAACAGCCAAACCCCAGAAACGCAACATACTCACGCACACACACACACACACACACACACACACACACACACACACACACACACACACACACACACACTCACACAAACACACACACACCCCACCCACCCCCGCCCAGCCTGGTCTGGTCTGGCCTGGCCTGGCCAACTGCACAGGGGTGTCAGTTTGTTTCTGCAGCAGTCAAATTTCCCATCATCCCATAGACAAAAATAAACAGGGGCGTCCTGGAAGGCAGTTGAAATGGCTCACTGTATTCCACCCCCTCAGACGGTGAGGTCATCCACAGCGCTCCTCTGGCCTGCAGACTGCAGACTTGGGCAGGTACTCACAACTCTTTTTCTTTCCCCCTCCCCCACCTGCCCGTAAAATGTGGCACTCTGTAGCAGAATTCAGCTGCAAGTGGCGCTGGAAGCTTTTCCACTTCCTGTCTAAAGCTGTATTAGCTCTAGCAAGCAAGCTTGAGCACACAAACGAAGTGGGACACACCACAGCAGAAACGTAAACACACACACACAACACAGCGACAAACAAAACAAGCAAATGTAGACATGTCCTGAGGAAAAACTAATAAAGCACTGAAGAAGCATTCAGGAAACTGGCGGAAAAAAATCAAAATGAAATAATACAGCCAAAGGTTCAAGACTGTTTACACTGACAATTTAGCAGGCTAACAAAACACAGAGCCCAACAAAGAAGCGCCGCACACCCACACGCATACAGGGCTACAGCAGGATGCTGTGAGCTGCTGCGCCATGTTAATCAGTGTTGTAATACTGATAAGTTGCAGTAGTGTGGATCAAAGTAACATCATCCCTCTTTCAGTGCTTCTCTTCACCCAAGAGAAGTATGAGACGGTACCTCAAAACCCTCCACGGAGGCCAAGGAGGCCATGTCAGGAACGTTCACTGTCCATCAGAAGTTTGAGGACATTTTGCCTCAAAACATGCTTGATTTGCATTGTTACCTAGTGATAAACTACACTCAGCTTTAGCAGGTATTCACAGGGTTAGTAATGGGTTTCCAGTGTTTGCAGAGCTTTGCCGCTGACTGCTGCAACAACAGAGGCATGGTTGATGCGTCGCGGCAAGAACAGGAAAAGACTAACTATTGGACATGGAGTGCTTTAGAGGGGGTATCCATGTTAGCAATGGATATTGCCTTATTCCAGCTTTCCCCAGACATGTTTCCTCGTTACCAAGCCAGGGCCCTGTGAGACTGGTTGAGACCTAAAAGAAAATTTAGTAACAAGAGACAATTTATAACCTGTAAATAGTGTACTTCATTAGGCTATATCAAACAAAGTTAGAAAATGCTCAACAGGATTAACATCCAAAATTTCATGAATTATAACTGAGAGATGAACCAGTCTGCAGGCCAACAGCAGCTTCTCAGCAAATACATGTGCATGGTGAAGACCCATCACCTCAATATATACTTTGTCTTTTAAAAGAAAAAATACAGACATACTTTTCTTTCTAGAAGAAAAAAATACAGACAAAATAAAAATACAGCAAATTATTACAGTTTTAAGCACTGAATGATAAAAAATAGCTTGCTACATCATATTAGCTTTCCATTAAACTTTCACTTCAAAATTATATGAACACTACATGATCACGGCCCATAACGAGCATTTTTTGCTAAATAGTGAGGCAAAAATGCGCAAGTAGAATATCACAAACCTAGTGAATTCATTTTACTCTTAAAAATTCCCGAAGTCCTCAGCTTTGAGTTCTCTCAAAAATATTTTAAATACAATTCAACATATTTACAAATGTATTAATTATTATGTAAAATAGTAATCATATTATAATTATTGAGAAAATTATTCTTTATTCTTCTTTAAAGAATTGTCCAATGAAAGACTGTTTAGCTTGAACTGAAGAGAGGAAAAGGGTGAGGGTTGTAGTTAATGTTATATTACTGCCAGCATACAACAAACTAAGCTACATGCTCCCAAACCTTTTAACAAGCAGGGCTGTTACACGGCACAAGCTCCAGTCAATACCCTCTACTGCTCTACTGAAATAACATGGGGTCACTCACTCACCCATCAATGATGACACCAGGTCAGGCCTGATTCCAGCTATGCCACCCAGATGCCATGCAATGTCACTGTATAACTCAGGGAAGTGAATGTGATTGCTAGCATGCAACACACATAACGAAAGAACGACGGATTCACGGTAGGTAGTTTCGCTGTGATTTTATTCAATAAAGGAAATGGCTGGCTTGTGTCTGAAACATGCTTCCCTTTCTCCAAAATGACAGGGCTGGTTCCACTTTGGTAGTGAAACACATCCAAGCGCCGCTGTTGCCGGGAAATTGGGGGACGGTGGATTGCTTCAAAAGAGTGGTTCCAAATGACCTATCTAGCTCTGCCTTTCTCAGCCATGGTGTGCTGCGCATTAACATCCACAATGGTCAGTGAATAAGCTGACTGAAAATACATTCTAATGAAAGAAAGGGAAAAAATATAATAAGAGAGTGTTCTTGGAAAAACAATACACAAATTGCTAATAGTTTAAAGGTTTAATATTATTCTGCTTTGAGTTCACTCCAAGGAAGAAAATAGGGTTCATTTTTTTCTCCATTTAAGAAAGGCACAATAGTCTGTCTCCAGTTTCTCTTTGTATTTGGGTACAGCGTGTTCTCAGATTGAGCCTTGTGCCGGTGGTAGGCTGGCTATTTGCACTAGGCCCTCGCTGAACACCACCCAGCTCCGTGGTCTTCCAAGTACTGACCACAGAGCAAATCAGTGCCTAACTGCCACCTCCTTGCTGATCCAGCTAAAAGAAAGTCAAAGTAATGGGTTCCAGATGGAGATATGCGATTACTGCACGCTGATCTATAGATGTGCTCACTTATTACCACCCAAGAAAATAACCCAGCTATCTTTCTGCCAATCAAGCCCACTCCCTCAAAGGGCAAGGCAACCAAAATTCTGCCAAGCACCCAGCACTGTCTGAAGGACAACTGTACATGCGCGATGGATTGAACAACCTAATCCTATACCGATGGAAGTAACCAACAAGTAACTTTCCTGGAAATATAAAATGTGCAAAAATCAAGTGAAAAGTAGCAAAATATGAACCATTAATTTATTAATTTAAACCTACACAGCCACGAGAGGTCATTCAATTCATAAAAAAAAATCTATTTCATGTCTTTCCCGGTCAGTGAACCACAATACAGAACTATAATAAAACACCAGTATTACAAAGCCCTAAGTGCCAAGTCAGCTTAGAGATCCACCCTGTATCCTGTGGTCTGAGCTTTAAATGGACCGACCTTGAACAAAGCCGACAAACATCTGCTCGGACTTCCTGTTCTGGCTGCTCTATGCGTGGGCCAATCAGTGAGGGGGGTTGGGGGCTGCAGGTAAAGCCTACAGTGGACACTCTTAGCTAAGGAGAGGGATTAGTTGGTCCAAATGTCTGTAAATGTCATCAGCAATTACCAATGAAGAACACTGATGATCAGCAAAAAGAGAGGATTCAAACTATTTTTTACTGCTTTACAAGAAGTGGCCCTCCCTCTTATTCGTCTGCTTCCTCATGTTGAAAGCACAATGGCTTGAAATTTCTCCCCAGAGAAAAGTAGTAGCAGAGCAGGAGAAGGCATGAGACTAAAGAGGGTTACGGCAGCAATGAAAAGGTTCTAAAGGTAAATTAGTACTTCAGAGATTACCTATGGGCCATCAAAGGGCCTCAAAATATAAATGATCTGATTTCAGATTTGCCTCAAGTACAGTGGCCTCCATAGCGTTTGGGACAAAGACACAAATGTATACGTATATATATATATATATATATATATATATATTCATTCACTGGCTTTGCAATTCAAGAATTGCCCATTTTGTAGTTCTGTAATAAGAAACTCCTTGTTGCCTTAGCAGTATGTTAGGGATCATTATCTTATTGAAAAATTAAATGCCAATTACTGAAAAATGACAATTGCTGAAACTTGTGCAGATAAGATGTTTCTGTACACCTCTGAATTCATCGTGTAACTGCCCTCACCACTTACATCATCAATGAACATATGTGTTCTAGTACCTATAGCAGACATGCATGCCCAAGCCGTAACACCCCCACCACGTTGTTTAATAGATGAGTTCGTATGCTTTAGATCTTGGGCAGTTCCTTTCCATCTCCACACTTTCCTTTTGCCATCCCTTTGATACGGAATCGTCTTGTTCTTGTCTGTCCATAACACCTTTTTTTCCTGAATTCTACAAGATCTTTTTGGTAGTTGCTTGTTCTTGGCAAGCAAGTACTTTTTGGCAAACTATAATCTGGCCACCCTGTTTTTGTGGCTCACAAGTGGTTTGCATCTTGCAGCGTAGCATATTGCTGTTCATGAAATCGTCTGCGAAAAGTCTCTCCCAAAGACATACCTACTTTCTGAAGACTATTTCTGATTTGTTGGACAGGTGTTTGGGGACATTTCTTTAGCATAGTGAGTACTCTACCCTCATCAGCAGTGGAGGTCTTCCTTGGTTTACCAGTGCCTTTGCAATTACGAGAGTTCTCCAGTGCAGGCTTTCTTCTTAATGATTTTCCAGACAGTTGATTTTAGTAATCCTAAGGTTTGAAAAATGTCTCTAACGGTCTAATGGTGCTTTTCTCATGTCAAAAATTGGCAACTACAGACTCCAAATGGCAAAAGCAAGCAAGCAAGGTATCTTATCCCTGCACTAGTGAAACACACCTGAATAATCACAAACAATCGTTCCCAAATATGACAATGCCCTGAAATGAGGGGTACCATGTGTAAAAAGTGTTGTAATTTCTTCATGGCATAACTGAAATGTACATATATATATTCCAAACATTAAGCACAGTAAATAATTTGCTTATTATTACCCCAATAGCAACCATATAGGTGTACATTGCTTGTTTTGTTTTTCACATTGAAAATCAACACTTCTCCTAATGAAATGCATGAGTTCAATGCATTGTATTTGTTAAACAAATAAATAACTTAGTGCAGTCAAATACTTATACAAATACCAATGAAGTTGCCCGGAGCAGTGAAAAGCATTGCACATGATTAATTTTGTCGAAAAATAAAGCGCCTTTCTGGGGCAGCATCTTGGTTTGGTTAATGTGGAAGTGTGGCCACATATATGTGTATTGTAAACTTGCACTCCTTACAAGAACTAAAAGTGTACAAACAGGAACTTTGTTTTTGATGCTCTGCCCTGTCATGGAATGAGCTTGCATTCAAAAATATTGAGTCTCTTAAAAAATTAAGACTTCTGTTAATAACAGCTATAATAAATAATTACAGTATTTCTGCAAAACTAGTCCACCACCTTTCATTATGAATAAACTAATCACTAGTGGATGGCAGCTTAAGCTGAAAATGTACAATACAATCTGAACAATCACATTTCTAGCCCTATTTTGCCAAATCGGTTGTTTATGCCTTGGATGATCATGTATGCAGAGCCTTATGGGCTGAACTGCTGATTTCTTCAACCGGATGCAGAAGTTTGGAGCTGTAGCTGGTTTCTGGGCAGAAGCTCAGATACCAAGAGAGCACACTGAAGAAATTTAATTGGTGCATTGGGGATCAACAAAAGGAGCTGACATCATTAGAGCCCCTTTAACATCCAGGGGAGGGTTGAAGAGAACATCTTATCCTAGCCTCAGGCCTGTGGGCAGAATAGACCCCTCTGCTTTAGGCAGTTTCATAGGAGATGGCGGCAGTGTCAGCTAGAAGCTAAGGAGCTGAGAAACTGCAGAAGCAGCAGAACAAAGTGAGGGAGGTTGTAAGCCCTGGCTTGCCAAGGTCTGGACGTGCTGGAAGCGTGAGGGACAAACTGTCTGCAAAAGAACAGCTGGATACCCTCACCTGGCCATATTCAATCACTAGGCCACCATTTCTCAGCCATCAGCACATATTGTCACTCATTCATATATAACAGTAAACTAGAATTAAAAAGGCCAGGTTCTTGGCTTTGCCAATCACAATGGTCCTATTAACAAGACTAAATAGTAGGCATCTTACCCAGGGCTAAATAGTTTGTATAATATTGCTGATATTAATTTATTTCATATTCAGTTAATCTATGTTATTCCTTTTGATGGATGTAATATATTAGGATGCTCATATGTAACATAACAGCTCTCCTAGTTTGCTGAAGTTTGCAAAAACCAAAAAATTGTGCTATAATACTATTTACTATTACTTTCCTTCCTTATTTGAATACCTGCTTAAGCAAACAATAACTAAGATGAGCAGAATCCATTTATTTGAATAACCCCACCCACTCCTAATTGTTGTAGCCTTGTTTGATAGGTTACTAAAAAGCACTGAACCTGGCCATGGTGCATCACAGCAGTTGGTTCACCACACACACCCACGTTGCCCTGTGACATGGTTGGGCCACGTTCCGTTAGACAATCAGGCATTTGCCTGCTGCCAGCCATAGCTGCTGCTTGTTTGTATGCTTGTTTAGAAGCCTCTGCCCCTCCTTTTTTCTCTTCGCAGTCACCAGAGAATAAGCTCACTCCTCCTACTTTCTTCAGTTTCACTCCCTCCGATCGCACCTCAAACGACTAGCATCAAAGACTCTCATTACAGTGCTGTGGAAGGCCATTAAGCAGGGAGCAGGAGGCTCTTGGGTGCTATGGTCCCCCCCCAGCATTTATTTGAGTCGTCGCCCAAATCCTCAGGCCCTGCCACTCGTCCTTCTCCCATTCTCCAGACTAATAAGCCAGCCGCTTCTTCATTAGGCTGCAGAGCTGCTCATGAGTGGCCCTCCCTCCCTCCCTCTTTCCCTCCATCTTTCTTTCTCCTGCCGTCTATCTTAGCAGCATACTAAATGTGCACTAAACGCTGGGCTGAACTCAGCTGAACTGCTGCAGAGAGGAGGCCAAGAGCACATGTAAAAAAAATAATAAATAAATAAATAAATAAATAAAGGCAGAAGAGAGAGGGGGAAAGTGTCACCTTCCTCAAAGACTATGGTAATCCAACACAGCACAAATGAAACAGCAGATTGTGTTCATTGTGGTGCATAGTGTGTCTCTGATGTGGGCTAAGAGGTGGAATATGGGTGATGGAATCGGCAGCCAGGGCCCAGCCTACATTAGGATCAAAAGGAGGCCAGTCAGGCTCTCATCTAAATGGATAGAAGCACTGGAGAATGCAAAGCAAAGACGCGAAAGCCCTACTGGAGGTCACCACACACGGCGATGAACACCCTTAATATGCCAGGAGGGACAAACCCCAGAATAAGCGCTCAGCCAGATCTACACTTCATCCACGTCTGCACACTCACTTTCAGTCAATATGACTCAAACAGACTGGAACTGGGCAGTGCTCAAGTCTTTTAAGGCCAAAGCTCCCACCGCATCACAGGGGATTTATTACACTCCAGGATTCAAAACATGGAAAAATCTTTTTTCCTAACCCAAAAGCCTATGAGAAAGATTAGATCGAGAAGAGTATCAGTTATCATTTGATAGCCTAATGCAAATTGCCACCAACGCCAAATCACTTTTGCTGTGACATCTGCAATGCCTGTATTTGATTGAATTCACTGAGCAGAGTTGCTGTTGAGGCAAAAATGGCTCTGAGTTTTAGAAAGCTAAATGTATTTCCTCAATACTGCGCTGCCTAGCTGTCACCCTGGCCTCTTTCTTTAGTCTTTCTGCCTCTCTGTCATTTTCAAAGTCTGCTCCTTCAAGTACAGGACACAGAAATTATTGATCACAAGAAACTTTCCTTAAACATTTCTGCTTGCACCTTGGGGAAAAAGAGAAACTGTAGTAAAACAAATGAAACCAACAAAATGTGAGATGTATGTGTTTGGGCCGAATTTGGATGCAGATCACATCAAAAAACAAAAAACCTATCTTGAAGGTGTTCAGGAAGGATCAGGACCCCTCTGTTCTCTATGACAGTTTACAGATAAAGAGGGTAGTCTTTTCAAAGCAGGTTTCTCTCCAAGCCTCTGAGGAAAAGCTCAGATAATCTTTCAGCTAGTTTTTCTGGGAACAAGTTCAGCATTGTCTATAGTGCTGTAGCGGGAGCTTTTAATGAGCCTAATAACAATAGCACCATCTTCAGAGCTGCTTAAGTGCACTAAAAGGCCACATAAAAGGCTAAGCGAGCGATTAGTCATCCTGGATGCAAAAACACATCTTTTTATTCTGGAGGTTGTCTAAGGCTGGGCCACATAGTTCACCAGGTAAACTAATCCAGGGCAGTTATGGTGACCTTTGGTTGTTGGAGATCAAACTGCATACAGGAAAGATTCTTTTAAATGCAGCCTTGGATAGAGACTGTGAAGAAGGGAGCTTCTGCCGTGCCACTGGGGGGTTAATTTGGTAATCACTGGTTGGTGAGGAGAAAAGACTGCTGGGCTGAAAGGGCTAGGATTATCAAGGTCTAACATTTTTTGTGAGCTCCCCTCAATGGGCTGCCTGCTATAGATCTTAAAACATCTGTTCAAAGCCCAGTCATTTGGTCATGCTCAGGGGAAGGTACTCATACCACAAGTGCTATGACAAAACTTCTTTTTAACTTTATATTAAAAAATTTTGACATATTAATTGAAAACAACAATGAAACATCGCTGCTTTAGATGGTCTATTAATCAAGAAACATACACATAGCCTAAAGGTGATATTTCCTCCACCTTTAATTGGTCCTGGCCTACATCACCCAATGCTTTAGTTAAAATATGACCTTTATATAAAACTCTCTGCAAAATCATACTTAATTTGACAAATTAAATGAATGATACTGAAAGTGAAAGACAGTGATTAAAAGACAAGCCTCGGAGCCATATCATGGAATGCCGTGCCTTAGATTACTAACTGTTGTCCATTAAAAAGTGATCATTTTAAGTGAGGTTTCTTTGTGCAAAAAAAAAAAAAAGATTTCATATCTAATAAATGTGATTGCTTTTCTTTAGTTTTTTACATTTAGTATGTTAATTCAAACACATAACTAAAATAATATTTTAAAACAAGGACCAAAAAAATTGCTTGTATTGAATTTCAGTCCTCACAAAAACCTTCGCAAGAAGCTTACAAGTAATCACCATCTACCTCTGCACTTTTTCATTCTAGTTCTTGGGACAGCAGTTCCCTAGTGATTAGGGACTAGCCCCCAATGTTCAGAAGGTTGCAGGTTTGAGTCCCAGACCAGTAGGTTACCCTAAAGTGCCATTAATGAAAGTATCATCACAAATACTGCTCTGTAGACAGAGGATGTATGGCTGGCACCCACTGCGCTGTGTGTATGGGTTAAATGCAGAGAAAGCATTTTGTTGTTACTATGTGCTGTGCTGTGCTGTGCTGTTTCTTCACAAAGACAAATAGTCACTTTCACTTAAAGTTCATTCAAGGCAGCCAACTCAAGCTTCACACTACATTCTAGAGGTATAAAATATAAGTTTATTAAATGTGCTTTTTAAAATAGCAAAAAAAAATGCAGGATATGTATCCTTCGATTTTTTTAATTTCTGTGTCATAAACATAACACAGCATCTTAACATCTTTCAACATGTATCTAAACAGAGTAAAGTCATAATTATGAATGAACCAAAACTAATCATTTTGGTGGTAAAAACTAAATGCGTACCTGGATGGAATAAGTGACTAAATTTAACTAGCTGCCCTGTGAAGGGGTCATGCACTGCACAGAAAAGCAAAATGTTTCAATGCATCAAGCATGCTATGATGCTATGATCAGGGGAAACAAGTTACATGATGCCAGCAGCTTAGCTGGGAAAAACAGTAACACTCACTGCCTGGTTGCCATGACAAAATGCTCAGTGATTCATCATTTAAAGGAAACTCTGCTTCCTAACAAAAGTAAAATATTTTGGCCTTTTGTGGGGGAAGTTCTCATATTGCTACATGTTGATGAGCCATAATCTGAAGGCCTTTTCTTTAATCCTCTTTTGCAATAGAAAAAAGCTTTGGATTAAGGAGTGTGCAACTCATTAGCTGTTTTGACACAGCTATGAAGTGGGGGTAAAGATAAAAGGCCAAAATTAGGCCTTATCTTTGTTGAAGTAAGTAACAGCCGAGAGCATGCAGAGAGACGAGAACAGATACAAATCCATCAGAATATCCTTCCTCAGAGATCCAACAACTTGAGTGGCCAGAGAAGTGCAAGAGAGAAGAGAGGACATCTGGAGGAGTAATGGAATCATTGATGTGCAATACAGATACAATAACTTAATTTTATCATGCAGAAACAGATAATAAATGTTTAGAACACAAGCCGAGAGGGGGGGTGACAGGGAGAGAGAGAGAGAGAGAGAGAGAGAGAGAGAGAGAGAGAGAAATGGGAATGAGCAAATGGTAATGAGCAAGAACACTGGCATTACAAAACATAATTAAAAGCCAATAGCCTGCTTTCTAATGAAGAGTCCTTTGAGGATGAATAACTAAATTAGGCCTCCTTTCTTCTATTTAGACCTGTAATACAGAAGCTTACTTGAAGGTTTTGCTTATTCCTCATGCACTAGCCAGTCCTTTTTTTAGCTTTGGTTGGTGGGTGGTTTGATAGAATATCCAATAAGAAAAAAAATTGGGGATTTGGGAGAAAAGGAAAACAAAAATCATTTTCAAAGAAAGTTTTTAAAAACTTGGGACAAATAAAAAATGTGGAAAGGCAGATGTTGAGGGTGTCTGTCTGGAAAAGTTTTAAAGGCCTCTTTCAATGGTGTCTTGTTATCTTAATATCTGAATTCCACCAGACATGATCCAAAATTCCAGAAACTATTCCAAATCTCTTCCACAAACTGCAGTACATCATCGCTTTCAGAGGGTGCCTAATATTACATTTCTGACCAAAGAGCGCCTATCTGGAATGTAGAAAAAGCACAGCGGAGGGAAAAAGGACAAGAAAGAAGCAGTAGTGTGGTTTTGTGGGGCGCCTCCAAGGCCAAGCCTCATCACAGAGTCACTTATCTGGTTGTTCATACAACGATTACATTTTAATCTCTTGATGAGTTCAGCGCTGCCATTCTTGTATCACACCCGTGAAGCTTCCAGAAGCCTTGGCTACAGACTGGGTTCTTCAGGTCTTTCAGTGAGGAACCCCTCCCTGGTTGAGCTTGGTTTTATAACGTGTGCAGTGACTCATGCGCTAAGTCATGGTAACTTAAAAAATATTGTGACAAACCTCAGAGCCCTTCTGAGTCCTTTTAAAGGAACGGTTCAATGAAAAATAAACTTTGAATAAATCCTTACCCTGGTCCATCAGATCTATTTGGTTTCTTAATACTTTGCATTGAAACTACAATAACAGTGGAACTAACTAGCAATGAAACCTCAACAGGTTATGACACTGATTTTTAGTTATGCAACATCAAAAGCAGCAGCAAAAAGGTAAAAACACACACATAAGCCACCATACAACTTTCTGTTTTGTCTACTCCTTTAAACAGAATCTACCCGTCCCCGGCAAAAAATAAATCTGATTCAACATTTCCTGAGGGCTAGAGCAGAGCCTCCACCCCCGCTCCGATCCATTCACACACTCACCGACACGCCTCAGCTAATGACTTAACCACCGAGAGCACCACACCCCAGCCTGCCAGCCAGCTTCCAGAGACCAGCAGTGAAATGCCAAACGGCTAGCAAAAAAGATTGGCTTCGAAAAGCGATTATTCATATGTCCCTTTCCAGTCTAGGGCCAAGTTGCTTTTCTCAACCCAGCAACCCCCTCCCAAAAACAAAAAAAAAGATATCTCTCTTCATTTCAAGCCAATTTGTTACATCAGATAGTGATGGGTTCTGGAAGGGAAGACGGCCAGGAAGTGGGAGTCCCAGTGGGGACCCCCGTTACTCACAAGCTCTGGGTTAGCAGGCCTGATTGAAATGTGGGTAAGCTCAGATGCTGGACAGGGGGAAATGATGTCAGAGTTTTGTGGGAGAACTCATCCTTAGTCTTGTCAATCTAAAGCTAGATCAAAGGTGGAGTGCACTTAGAGCACACATAAATACTTAGAACATGCCACCACAATGTTGAATATATACACAATGCGTAACCTTGTCTTTTCTCAGGCATTTTAGCAGAGGCCAAATCTGCTGCAAATGCCAGGCAAGTGAAAGGGTTATATAAATGCCTTTGTGGAACGCTTGTCTAGCTGCTGCTTCTTAAGGTAGTGTGTGCCTGCCATCCTCTGACTGCTCGTCTTCAACCACCAAAGAGCTCCTTCGGTTCTTCTGCTGACACTTTAAAGGCAATGCCAGGATTATTTATAAAACTCACCAAACTTGACTTAATGAGGCTATAAGCGCTGTGGCAGGGCCATAATATCACACCGTTCCTACAGCACTTGTCAAGACAGGTGGGCACACACACACACACACACACACACACATATATATATATTTATATATATACAGATTTTTATATACTCATATTATTAATTATATTCACTACAACAATGCTGCATCTAAACTAGGTGAAGGTAGCCCATAAAACTTCTACATCTACTATAAGTCCACAGCATACAGCATTCAGTTATTTCATTTATGTGCTGTTTGCTCACATGCTAGGGCCCAAAGCAGGGACATGTGCAGATATTTGTTTGTTTCTCAGCAGCAGCAGTGGCTTTACAGGCATGTTTACCTCTCTCTGGGCACCTGTCTCAATTAGCAGTGTCTGACTTTAAAGGGCAACAGAGAGCAACCAATAGGCTCTGCAGCAAACACTGACCTCAATGTAGGAATAACCACACAAAGGTAGAGAGAGAGAGAGAGAGAGAGAGAGAGAGAGAGAGAGAGAGAGAGAAACACCTAGGCTTAAGATACACAACATCCCCAACTAGCAGCTCTGAGTGAGAGTCAGACAGAAATAATTAATGACTTCATTGTTGTGAAGTGTTCTGTGTACAATATAGACAGCGTGGACATTGTATACAAGGTTTCTTAGCCTTACCAGAAATCCCAGGACATGTGTGCTTGTTGTACAATCATAAGTGGAAAGAAACTAAAAAGATATACACTACTGGACAAAGGTTTAGGAACTCTTAACTTCTCTAATACTATAACTAAATGTATGTGTGATTGGCCACATGTAAATAGATTTAGGATTTAATCGATTGTCTTTATCAAAGATCTATTGAAAGTACATGAAAATCTTTTAATCTTAAAAAAGGTAGGTATGAAAGCATCAATTAAAAAAATAGGTATTTGATATTGTTCTACTGTTTAAAAAAATTGCATTAGAGATTTTGTTGGTGACTCTTTGATCTATGGTGGTTAAAGAAAAAATATTATGTACATATTATTAGTCGTGGCTGATGGGCTGATGATACATTTGGGAAAGGGACAAAATGTGCAAGTTTATTTATTTTGGCTGGATTATCACTATTACACACCTGGGAAAGAGACATTTTAAAAGATGTGTCTCCAAATTTTGACAGGCTGCCAAAATCTGGAGCAAGGTGAGAAATGAACAGCTCAGGAGACAACTCATACCCGTAATAGTGACTGGGACTCTTCCTTGGCACTCTTGCTCTCTGTAGCGCTGGGGTACTGCTGCCCTGGCTTCTCCACTGTATTTGTTGCCGTCCCCTGGAGGTAGCCTTTAGCATCTGCACTAAGGCTAAACACCAGACTTGGTGAGTCTCGAAGCACCTTCTGCTGCTGCTGCTCCTGTACAGCATTCAGCAGGCCCAGGGCACCCTGGGTCTGGAACTGGGCAGGGCTACCTCTCAGGACTTCAGCTGCTCTCTCCTTAGGCACCCACACCAATCCCTGAATTGTTTGTTCTGAACCTCGCCCTGTGCCTCGCCCCCCGGGCCCTGGGGCCTCAGACCAGGCTCTCTCTTTCTCTTTGTCGTCCGGGGCCTCACTCTTCACAGCCTCAGCCAGCTTGGCCTCTGGAGGGGCCAAATTGTACAGCTTCAGGTCCCCTTTGCTCTCTTCTTTGATGCGCAAGGTGGAAGGGGCAGTGCAGCCATTGGCAGGTGCAGAGCCAGGGTCACCAGAGTCCTGACAATGGACGGAGTTGAAGTGGTCCAGTAGGGCTGTGGTGTCGGCGGCTGTGAAGCTGCAGTGGCGACAACGGCAGCAGCCATGAACTCTTCTGCAGAAGCAAATGGAGAAAAAGAGACAGAGAGAATTGCTATGTTTATCAGCGCAATTACTTCTACTGAATATGTTCTTCAAAATTCTATAAAAAAAGGTAACATTGCTGTGTACTGCCACTACAATACTGAAGACAGTCAATATAACTGTCTCTAAATTAACTGATTTGAGTGAGACATTTTTAAAGGTAGAGAGAAAGAAAGAATGAAAAAGAAGGAAGATGGAGATAAACATTCAGGGAAGAGAGAAATGTGAGGTGAAGAAGAGAAAAAAGTGAGAAATAAAAAGAGAGACAAAAAGAGAAGAAAGAGAAAAGGAGGAGAACGGTAAATTGAAAAAGCAAGTAAGAGGTACAGACAGAAGGGAGGGAGGTAAAGTAAGTGACAGTAAGACAAAGAGAGAGGGAGAGATAGACAGGCACAGAGAGAGAGAGAGAGTGAGACAGAGAGAGAGAGAGAGAGAGAGATAGATAGAGAGAGAGAGAGAACGATTGAGAGGGGTAGAAAACATCTCAGAGAAAAACAGCAACTTTCTAAAACAGAAAACAGATTTGCAGGTATCTTTACACTTTACATTCTGGTAAGCTGGGTGTGAACATGAGTCACTCTTGCACAGCACAAGTATTAATTCTTTCTAGTGTGCCACCAGGGAGGCATAGTAAATGATTTGTCCATTGTTGAATATGTCTAGCTCTGCTTCAGCTGAAAGCCCTGCCCCACTAACTGAAGACTGGATTTCTCTAATGCAGTATAATTACAGCTTGGTCAGCTCTTTTCACCTGTGTAATGACTCTTTGTTCTATTTTTTTTTTCTGAGAGAGAGAAAAGAGAAAGAGACAAGCAGAAAGAGAGTGAGTGAGAGAGACGAAGGGAGGGAGGGAGAGAGAAAGAGAGAGGGAGGGAGAGAGAGGGAGAGAGAGAGAGAGAATGACAAAAAATTCAGACCTAAACTCCACACAAACATACATTAAATGAACAGCCTACTGAACTTTAAGTAAATGAGTGTAATATTCCCCCTAGAAATTGAAACGATTTCCTTCAAAGCCTCGGCTTCCTTTCAGCCATCGACCACCTCAAAACAATGCAACTAAATTCTCATATATATTCAGCAAACAAACCGAAAAAAAATCCACATACTTGGCTTGCATCTAGCTTCAGTTTATTTTTCAAGCAATAGGTATGCTTGGATTTTTGCCACTGATCAATATCTTTAACTTCTGAACCTGAAGCGGAAACATTTCATGACATAATTTCAATGAAAGGCAAAAAAAAAGACAGCCTGAAGTGCTGGCTATCAAAATCCTCTGCAGAGTTAAAAAGCCATGCTCTTTATCATTATTCCTTTGTCATTATTAAACCTATCTCTGGCCAAAAGTACAAGAGAGCATAATGGCCTCAGCTTTCTCTGGGTAGGGTGGTGATACTAGCCTGCATGAGTATCTGCTGTCTGACATTGCTGGTTAGCGGTCTCCTCCAAAAGAGTTCAAATGTCCAATGATGCTGTGTTAACAAAAACTCGTGATGTGACTCAGCAGAAGCACACGTTCAACTTCTAACTCTTTGTATTGCGTAGTCAGATAATGTTCCAACATTTCTTTAAAAGTGTTGGTAGATTTGCCCACTGAGGCCGAACAAGTGAATGCGCATATGCAATTAAAGATCCATGAGTCCCCAGTGAAAGAAACAGCATGTGTGGGTAGATGAGTATATGATTCCAGGATGACAACTGTAAGCTGACCGTTTATATGGTTCACTGGTCGTGATGTAGCACTGAGAATAACTGACCAGAAAAATTCTCAAAAAAACCTTAAACCCATTTCTTAAAGTGGAATTGCTGATAAAATGCTGAAAGCGGCACACAGAAACGCTTGATGAAATGAGAGGAATGGTGGAGTAAAATGAACGGGACCTATTTCAAGAGACTGGTGTAATCCCTGCCTGACAGGACTGATCCATCCCATCAGTCTGCACACAGCACTAAATAAAAAAGCAAAAACAGGGTTTGGAGCATTTTGTTAATTTACTAAAAATAAAAACTCAAATATTTTATTTTCATAAATATTCAGATTCTTTGTAAGGTGGGCAAACACCCCGGACAGGCCACCAGTCCATCACAGGGCAGATACACAAACACTCACACCAACGGGGCAACCTAACATCTCCAATCCACCTGATAAGCATGTCTTTGGTCAAAAAAGAAACCCCTATGGGAAAACTCTTTAAAAATCCTGGCGTGGTCCAGCATGGAGTTTGGACCTGAATCAATGGAGTATCTTTGAAGAGACTTAAAAATAACTGTGCATCCACAGTCTTCATCCAACCTGGCAGAGTTTGAACAATTCTGCTAGAAATATGGGAAAACGTCTTCCAAAAGAAAAGTTTGTCAAATATCATTCCCTGGGGATTGAAATACATGGCTGTCATTGCTGCCAAAAAGAGCTATTCCCAAATACGAAGTGAAAACTTATTTTGTAAAAATATAGTCTTTTATTTTAATATGTTTACAAACTTATGTTTACACTCCAAAAACCCTTTTTCTTTCTTGGCTGTTGTTTCGGTTTCTTTCTAAATTGATGAGTAAAATATGAAATGAATCTATAAGAAGAGTTTAAAACAAAAAAGATTAGGAAAACCTCTGGAAACAATGCATATGCACTGTAATAAAAAAAAATCTTTTTATAGTGTGATGATACATTGTTACACCACATTTATTATTTTAGAATTTGACTCTAACTGCAGTTATGATGATGAGCTTAAAAACAGCTTAAAACTTCACTAAACTCTGCCAGCACTGCTCTCCATGCAGCCATGCCAATAAAGCTTCCTAGAAGCAGACTGAATGTAACAAGAGAGAGACATGGAGAAAGAAGGAGAAAAAATCTGCCTTACACTGTGAAAAGGACACAACTGAGCTCAACTGAACAGGAATAAGTGACAACTGAGATCTGTTATCCAGCAACAGGCTTACCCCCACTCACACTTAGAGTAGGACTAAAAGGGTGGTGTAAGAAAGAGACAGAGAGAAAGAGAGCACTGAACAGCCAGACGCCATCTCCGCTCTGCTCAGCACCAAATGGGGGACAGGGAGGAAAACTGCTTTTCATCAGCGCTGCCACCCACCCTTCCCAGCACACACTGTGCTCATTTGTTCTGCTTAGGCACACAGCGACGGGGCCAGATCAAATGCTCCAGCACCCAACGCCACGCAGCAAGGTGTACACACAGCCACAGCACACACAACACACTCTCAATACACTGTTTACAGCTGTCTTCCACATAAGTCTCCTAATAAGTGATGCATGTAGTCACAAACACACCAAAACCCAGAACCAAACTGCCTCTGAATAAATGTAAGAATGCTCACATATTCATACACTCGTTTACTGTAAATCACACACTTGCTCGCTCACTATCCACACACGCATTTGCAGGGCAACATTAAAAAAAAAAAACATTTAAGAATAAAATTACAAAAATGCATATAATAATAACAATAATAACAACAATAATAATAATAATAATAATAAAGTCTCCGGAAGTCCTATAAAGTCCTATATCAATATCCATTACAGCCATTTATCTTAGCGTTTTTTTTTCTTCGTAATAAAAAAATTATTATTATTATTTATGATGATAATAATAATAATAATTATTATTATTATTATAGTCATAATAATAATAATGAAATAAAATGCAAGTAGTTAAAAAAAGGGTTTGTGTTTGTCAAAGCACTCTATTTTCTGAATAGGTTTGAAGGAACCTCCTCCATGCCTCCAGCCATGCGAAGCATTAAATCCAAATTATCAGATAAAGTACTGGCTGAATAAACACATAAAATTATTATTCACTGTATTCTTTTTTTTGTTTTGTTTTGTTGTTATTGTAACATTAGTGTTTTTGAAGAGATAAAATATACTGTGCAGCTAATCTACTCTTAAAAGTAATTTCATCAGACTACATTATACATTATGATAAAGAAACATTCATATAATAGAACAGTATTTACTTTTAAATTATACATGCCCCACCTCAACATACAGACACACACACACACACACACACACACACACACAAAACCACACACACATCCACCCACATGCACACCCACATGCACGCACACACAAAGAGGGATCTAAAACAAAAGACACAGATGTTCAACATGTGACTTGCCTCTAGCCTGGACAACGTTTTATTAATGTAAAACAAACAAGTTATTTGTTACCCCTCAAATCTACCCAGATATCAGAGGTGCTCACTCACAGATTCAATTACAGCTTTATGGGAACAAAAGCGCAAGTCCTCCAGTTTATTCTCAGAGACTTTATAAGGCCTAATTACAGTGAGCTATGAGTAAAGTCGTTGGTTTTAGAGGTGAGTGCTTGTCATTACTCTTTAAAAAGCACTGCTAACCCTGTGCTTCAGCGGCTTTTTTGTTTGTTTGTTTTTCTTCATTTTCCTCAAACATTCGATTGCAATAAGCACTCGCACAAAGCACGGCCTGCGTCCAACATAAATCGGGCCCCCCGCTCAACCCCGCTGACAAGAAACACAAATATTTTTGCCGTCCCCCAAACTGGAAATTGATTACTGGGCTGTCTAGAGTGTGGCAGGGTGTGTGCGTCTCACAGGGCTGAGACACGTTTGGGTCGAAAGGTTCATGTGTACCTTGTAGACAACAATACAGCTTTGCTCCACAGTCACTCATTTTAAGAAAAGGATGTGACACATTCACTGCAGCTGCAAAACCTAAAAGCATTCACAAACACTGTTCTTTGTTTTTGGGTATGTTTTGTACCAATTCACTGTATTTAAGACAACCTGTCAACCAAAGATGAACCTTTCTGCCATGTTGCTTGAGGTCATACAAAGTACAATTAACAAGGTCAGTAGTAAAAAGTCTCAGTTTTAAGGTAATCTTCCACCAAAATGTAATGATTAAGCCCAGCTCTAAAACACCATTAGTCACTACATCATACACCAGCTGTCGTAGGAAAATAATGTTAACCTGAAATGAGGTGGATAAGATGGCAAAGACGGTATCACAAAACTTTCATTTTCATGAAACACTACAATATATATATATATATCTCAATATATCTAGAACTCTGCTGAGACCATCTTCAGCTACATTGGTAACTGGCTCTATCCCGCATCAGAAGACACACACACACACACACACACACACACTGAAAGCCATTTGGCATCTTTCTTGTTACATTCAGCTTGCAGGAATCACTTTGCCATGCCCAGTGCTGGACCATTCCCCTTTTCACATTCCCTATCTCATTAACTCAGTACTCTTTCTTTCCTCCCGTGCTTCCTCGGGATGTGAGCTGAGGTGTGAAGAAATCAAGATCACATCACAACATCACCTGATGTTCTAACAATCTAATTCACCAGCCTGGCCTAGAACAGCACATGGTAATTTAGTCTGTTTGCCGAAGTGTGTGCATGTGGGCAGTTGTCTGAGTGTGTGCGTGTACTAAAGCAAGTCTGATGTAAACTACCTCTCAACACTGTAATTTCTTGGTGCATACAATCAAAACTTCTGAAAACTCCTACTGTTTGCATCTCGCTTCTGCATGGAATCAAAAACCCTTTGATACAGCGAGGGAAAAAAAACACGAAAAAAGTCCACAAGCCAATATCTATGCCAATAGTTGTATTGAGTGGCAGTAATTTGGGCTTTTGAAAATGAAAACCTCTTTAGCCATGCACCAACGCACCTACTCAATACTGCCATTTTACAGCACAAGAGCGGAGCTGCCCCACTGAAGCAAGGCAGCGTGACGCCCCACGGGCCCCATGACATCACACAGGAAATGGAAAAAAACTGCAATAATTTTGTGCCATTGTGCCAAATTATGTTGCGTTTTCTTTTCTTTTATTTTCTTTAATCTTATGTTATATGTGGTTAAAAGCACTTGCTGACATTTTGCACCTAAGCATGCCGTCATCACAACAATACCAAACATTAACTTTACTAGACACTTAAAATGAAGCATGAATTGCTTGGAATAGTTAGTAATGTAACTTCATGCCAAGATACCAACAGCTGACATTTTTTCTCCATTTAAGCAAAAAAAAATCAAAAATCAAAATGGAAATGGTAATGGCAGTACTTTTTAGGGTTGTCACAGGCACTCAATTAAAAAAATAATAATCATTTCCGCAGGGAGCTCAAGAGTCATCAATACCCAATGAATACCCAATCAAAACCCAGTGACACTGCAACCAACCGTGACCAGTGTAATGCAAGTTGGCTTGAGTGTATGCTGGCTGAATTTACAAAATTGGCACTAAGCATTCAACTCCATGCATGTTAAACTATCCAGTGAAGCTGTGTTAGCAGAAGTTTGAATATTTGAAATGAAGCAGCGTCTGGCTTCACATAACTCAGTGGAAGCACATGTTAGCATTCATGCTCCCAATGTTGGTTTTATCTTGTGAGGAGGGATCGAGGACTCTAACTTGGGTTAAAACATTAACCCAAAACTGACACATTAATGTTCTACTCAATTCAATTATTGGTCTGTATATCAACAGAAAGGTGTGCTGTTCAAATCATCGTTTATGCTAGCTGTTTTTGTTTTCTGATTTCAACTTAATATAAACCATTTTCTAACTGCACATTCAAATTCTATTGAGCAGTTCAGATATTCATACTGTAAAAATGGTTCAACTTCCAGTGCCTAGTTTAAATCTCTCTGTGGTGCAGTGTGTGATATATTGGGTACGCTGTAGGTTGGGTGGGTGCGAGCCAGAGAAGGCTGCAGCATCAGTATCAGGTTCACGTTCATGGTGGGTGGCTGGCTGGATGGAGAGCAGGGGTCACTTCTCTGCTCATAAATCTTCACTAAAGCTGCAGCATGCAGAACATGCTCACCATGCACACGGAAAGGCATAAAAGAAAATATTCTGCTTTGTGGATTCATGGACTTGCACCTGTACACTATACTAACCCCACCAGTCATATGCCAATAAGAACCACAGAATATTAGGGTTTCAAACTAGACCTGTGGAGCATATTGTTCTTCAGTATAGCAAAATGCAAATGAGTCATCTGTCAAATCAAAGCAGACCTGTCACTATCGATCATATATGTAAATGAGTCATCTACCAATCATTTTTTTGCAATTAAATGAGTGATCAATTTCCTTTGTTTTGCTTAACCTTTTAGACCCCAACATTATTCTAGAGCAGTCTTTGGGATTCCTGACACCTTCCGGAGTTAGAGCCTTGTCACTGACATGCTTAAACAAACTTTCTATCAGTTAAACCATGGAAAGGTTTAACTGATACATTTAGAAAGTAATATATTAAGTACAGTAGAGTAGAGTAGAGTAATCTTTTATTATCCCACGAATGGGAAATTTGGGCGTTACAGGGCTCTTATAAAGGTGAGAATATAGAAAGGTAGATGTACAGAAAAAAAGGATAGAAAAAATATATAAAAATATAAAGATGATAAATGATAAATATAAATATGAATAAAAAACTCTTCACGTGATGTAATAAATGTAAAATATTTTATAATTCCTTCAGCTCAGTCATATCACATAAAGGTGTTCATTTGGGTGTTTAAGGGCATTTTTTAATATAATTGCAGGCCTATTTCATACACGCATGCGTATTTTATACACACATGCTTAAATGTAACCTTGGTTGGGGTTAAAGCAAAAACAAAGCAAGAAAGCCCATGGGACGATGCACCAACATAACTATGCTCAGACGCTTAAAGTGTGAGGTGAATAGGGTGGGGGCTCCTTGGAGACCGTTCAGGTTGCATTTCAACTCTCTCTTCGCAGGGCTCTGAGCTGAAGGCTCCGAATACAAACAGGGCCTTATTCAGTGTGCTGCACGCAACACTGCCAAACAGAGCGACTCCACTCACCACAGCCTAGAGGCCACCTGAAACAGCGAGCCTGGAGCTACACACTCTCTGGGACTAGTGTGGAACAGCTGGCCACTCTCAGTGAAAACTGACATCATGCTTGTAGCTCTGATTTCAAACAGAAGACATTTAACTCTATGTCTATAGTTACTTCTGTTGTTCTCCTAAACATAATTATATCTATTAATATATAATTATATAATTGTAGAAATAATGTCACAATTATCAAGAAACCGCATCATTCGTTTTATTTCTGTCACATTCTTTTATTGTCTTTCTGGACGTTTATATGCTTTTCATATCAAAGAATAATAAAATCATTGGGATTTTATTATTTTATTTTGTTATAAAGGACACGCTTTAGACTGTATACTGTATACATCTTTACCATCTAGGACTGCCTTGGTGCAGGCACTCTCCCAGAAACATCACTATTAAAATGTGTGCATGAACATTGTGTGTATACAGCATGTCAGAATCTGTGGGCAGGTAGAAAACAATTGTGCTGTGCTTCAGTGTCAAACACACCAGGCACTGAGGTGATCTGCTGTATAAATGCAACCTGAACATTTGATTAAGGAAGGTGCATTCCTCCTCCTGCCACTTCAACTACGAACAGACAGGATTGGCGCACTTAGCTCATTTCTGTCAATAAATTATACCAACACATGCCTGTAAAGCATGGAGGAAAATACTCAGTAACTGGGATCTAATGTTGATGCAATTCACCGTGATGGCTATCCTCAGCTGCAACATTCATCACATAGATAGTACAAGAAGATGATTTCTTTATAATGGCTAAAGTGTTTGCATACAGAAAAAATGCTCTCTCTCACACACACACACACACACACACACACAAAAAGGAAAGCTGAATAAAAACCCAGGAAGGGAATATATTAAAGTAGGAACTGATTTTTAACCCTTTACATCAGGAAACAAATGTTTCTTATTAATGGGAAAGTAGCAATACTGCTTAACAGCACAAAGGATAATCAGGTAACGCTTCGTTTAATACTGAAATTAAGAAGCTTCAGATTCCTAGACATGGGGTCTCTAAATGAAGACTACTGAATGCTTTCTGTTACAAAATTCACCATTTAAATCTAAATCAAAAGGAAAGCACTATGATTGCACTGATAGTAGTACTTCCAACTCCAATTTGTATCCATTAAAACAAATGATTTATTTAATAAGTTAATTAAATTAAAAGTAAATACTAGATCATATAATACATTTTCATATAATTGCATTTTATTATTTATCTAATTACTTTTATACAAACTCTTTTTATCCTTTAGATGTAATTAGGTCGTGTTAACTTGCCTCAAATTTTGGCTGAAATCCATAGAAAAAAATACAATAATTGTTCTTATGTAAAGCTAAGTTTCAATTAATGTACTAGGGAACGAAATACATTTTGGAAACTATACACTACATATTAGGCATGACTATTTGGAAATTTGGGGAAAAATCTGGGCATGAGCCCAGTTATTAGCATGGCTTTACCTGTAGTGACGAAAAATCTCCTCCTCCACCTCGGTACAGAAATGGCACTTGGTGCAGGTGTACTCTCCTTGTTGGCCACGCCCCTCTCCCGTAGCCTCCTCCTCAGCTTTCACATCCAACAGGGTGTGTGGGGCATGGGCGCTGTCATAGTGCAACAGCAGAAGGTCTATGTCAGCAGAGGCAAAGGGGCACTGATCGCACAGGTGGGTGACTGAGGACCTTGGTGTTGGTGGAGGCGTGCTGCTGCCCCCAGCAGTGGTCAGCTGTAGCAGGAGCAGAGCACAGTGTGAGCATGAACTCTTACGGCAGGCAAAGGGATAGGATATATCGCCCAGGTGCTTCTCCGGACTGCAAAGGCCACGGGGGCAGAAGGGGCAATGCTTGATGGTGCACTTGTGGATGCTGTGGGCACGCTGGTAGTGGCGCAGGAGAGGTGCCACCACAATCACATTGGGCCCGTGGTTCATGGAATAGCGGAAGTCGCAGAACTGGCAATTGTAGCTGGTGACCACGGTGTCTGGCTCACCCTTTCCACCCTGGGTGAGAGAATGTCTCAGTGAGCAAAGGAGGCACAGCTGCAAAAATGATTACAATTCATCAGCCAGAGGGTTGACTCCATTAGCAATGATTGCGTAATGTTACAAGCAGTTAAAATGTATGTCTGTATTTTAAATATATTTAAATACGTTTGGGCATGCGCTCACATTCTGGGAGAAATTAAATATCACACAAAATGTCAATGTTCCACTATAATTCAGTCAATAATCATTTCTGTATAAATTTTTTATTATTTGAGACAAATGCATGAAAATAAAAGAATAGAAATTTATTGATTTATCTGTTTATTAATTTATTGAGATGTATTGATGGTAAACATTTGTTTAATAAAGCTTTCTCTGTCTGTCGTCATTTGGAAGCTAGGAACCAAGAAATCTAACCAGCCAATTTGCAAAATGCATAAAATAAAAATAAAGACAAATTAAACTGATACCTTCTGCACTGAGGCTAGTTTGAAGTGACTGACAATGGACTTTCTACACTTTTTTTTTTGCACTAAACATGTTAAAGACACTGGTTTTCCCTTTGGATTAATACAGTGGTTAGCACATATCATTAATCAAAATTATTTATTTGCAATGAATCTTTAGTTTCATTTTCATAAATGTGACTAGCCCTAACTTTGAATCACTTTCTGTTCAAACACTTCAGATCCAGCTGGACATTTAATTGCAAAGCTTAGCTGAAGGAAAAAAATCAGAAAAGGAAAAACAACCTGACAGTTGTAACTGGTGACCATGGTGTCTGGGTCTCCTTTCCCACCCGAGTGCTCCTTCCTCCTAGCATGAAGTTCTCCTCTGTCTTGTGGTTTACGTTCCCTCTCCCCAGGGCTGCCATCCGGCATGGATGCCTGGCCGTGCCTCTTCTCATAGTGCTCCAGTAGCCTGGAGGAGCCAGAGGCCTCACAACTGAAGCTGCAGTACTTGCACCAATAATAAGCTGCTGGGACGTCTCCGACATGACGGCCTTCTGATTCGGGAGGCCGGATGGGTACAGAGTAGCCTGCAACAGAGTCGTCCTCTGCTCTGACTGCAACCCGATCTCCCCAGGTCCCCTGCTCTTCTGACCCCAGCCAGGGCAGACAGTTTGCTTTCCGCTCCAAGGACTTTTCTTCGGGATTGGCCAAGGTAGGAGGTGGGTTTTTCATCTTGTTTGGGTGGGTGGCCAAGAAATGCTGCTCCAGCTCCACCGAGGAGCTGCCCATGTAGGTGAAGTTACAGAACTTGCAGCGGAAATACTTGGTGTTCCCTTGACAGTCTGGTGTCTTTCGTCCAATGCCTATGAAAGTGCCCGCTAACGTCACCTGAAAAAAAATGAGAAAGAAGTGGAGGATAAATGATCCGTAGGTTTAGGAGTGCAGAGCAATAGGGGAAACACAATGGCTATGACATAATGTGACTGACAACAGATGGATAGTTTTCAATAACGTTACCAATTCAGCAGCAAAAGATGGCAGTTGTCACTGCACAAAGGCAAATCACGGTCCTTTTAATGTTTTTATTACTTTTCAGTGGCAAGAATTTCAAAAGCACTCATCGAGCAAGATGGAGAAATGGGGAGTCTGCAGAACACAGCTTAGGAATAAAGCAACAGTGCATGAAAAGACAAAATGTCCGTGTTCAGTTGTATTATACATAACCACTGAAAATGGAACAAATAAAATGATAACATGAAGAGTGTTGAAATTATCATTTCAAGATCGTGCTTCCCCATTAGGGTACACTCTAAAACTGACTGCTGATATCGTAGTTACAACAAAAACAAAGATGAGGGAAGCTTATGATGCTAATTTTGATGCAAATGAATCGCTTTTCAAAATATTTTTACCTCTAGGGTATAGAGGAAATTATATTTCCAAAAACTGTTAAAAACTGTAAAAATTGTTATTTATTCATTCATTCGTTTATTTACTGTCCGAGTTGCTAATTTCAACCAAAATTGCAGGCGATGCTGCAGGCTTTCATAGTGCTCATAGAGTAAAGAAACACCCCAGTCAAGTCAACTGTCTGCCTATCAGAAGGCAGACATAAGTCAAGTGAAGTCAGTTTTATTTACATAGCACTTTTTACAACTGTTGTTGTCATGAAGCTGCTTTACAGAATCCGGGTCTGAGCCCCATGTGAGTAAGCCTAGAGCAACAGAGGCCAGGAAAAACTTCCTAAAACTGGAGGAAGAAACCTTGGGAGGAACCAAGTCTCAAAAGCGGAACCCATCCTCATTTGGTCAACATCAGATAATAAAGAAGGAAAAGGCAGAGAAAGTGCATTTTCTAAATTAACAGATTTAGAGATGAGTTCCAGTAAAGTATGAGTTACAATAAGAGTCCCTAAGAGTCTGTAATTGGAAGTTCAGTTAACTAATAGTGGTGGTTCTGTTTGAGTGGGTGGAGATTTTGTTAATCTTAGTTAGGGGCAGTGACTCGAAGAAGCACGTAATTACACATCAGGGAACCTCCAACTCACCTGAAATGCAAAGGACAAAACCCACATAGACAAATGGAGAACATGCAAACGCCACTCAGAAAGCACTCGACTCTCCCATATGAGATTTACAGGCAGCTTTCCCCTTCTCACTGTGAGTGGATGGTTTTATGCAAAGTTTTATGGAAAGCTCATAATGAACAATCTAGTGTTATCAAGTTTTAGTCTACAGTCATCACATGCACAGAAAAAAATCCACTGACAGAATGTAGACAAAACACTTCTGGTATGTCCCCCCACCAGCAGCCCTAAAGCTATTAGCTCAGTAGCCGATTAAACAAATCACCCCCACTTGCACTTTGCTGCAGAGTCTTAATTCCAAACATTCATGTTAAAAGAGCTAATCTGTTGTCTGGAGTCCACTAGCAAATAAACAGCGATCATTTGTTTATTAAAGTCCTTTCACACATAAATGTAAGGGGATTAAGTGTGAATGCAAGCCGAAGCAAAAAAGACACAATTTACCTGCACAAGATCTGGTAAAATACACTGTCAAATTATGACTTTTTGCAGTTGAATTTGTAGTTTAACATCACTTTCTCTTTAACAGAATTTCATGGCATGCGTGAACATACAGGTAAAATGCTGTTTAAGTGTTAGATGTTTGAATGTATCACGATAGTGGCATGATAGTGCCCTGTTCAGTGTGCGAGGCCATATGATTACATTAATTTAAAAAGATTTATTTTTTTCTCCCTAACTACAATTACCTCTGCCATTACCTGAAATAATTAGGGCTTAAATATTAAGAAACACTTATCCAAGAACAGCACAAACGACAAAAACGCGCAATAGCTGAGACAGCATAGTTGCTATGAGAAAACCTCAAGTCTCACAATTTTTCAGAGGCTTTGTAATGTCTTGGTCTTATTATTACCTAGCCTTAAGACATTTTGAGATGACTTACCGGCTTACTTCAGTGCATAATAATTCTTGAGGGAATAAATGGCATATTTTTCTCCAATTTTATGTGAGGAGAAAACAATTGAACAACAGAAATAATAATTTTTTAAAAAGTGATATCTATTTAACTATTAAAATTCCCACCATGTAAAGTCCCTTAAAGATCTACAAAATATGGAAAAAAGTAAAATAAAAGTAAGCATTATTCAAATAATATTGAAGCACTGATAAACTAGAAGAAAAAAATGTGCGTGGGCAAAGACTCGCTGCTTCAGAAAGAGAATAACATTAAAGCTATTACTGGCCATCGGTCCAAGTTGCTGCCAAATGGACCCAACATGGTGAAAGCCAAATGCCTCCAAAAGCAGTTCATTCTGAAGGAACACTGGAGTTAAATATGCCAGCTGAATTGTAAACATGGCATTGTTGAAGCCGAGAGTGAAACCACAGTGAAAGCTAGGCCGGTAAATAGCCATGACATCTGTTCATTACCCATCATTTAAAATAAATCGACTCCCCTGTTTTTATTGGCTCCCCCTCCCGACACCCCTACGCTCCTTTCCCCCTTTTCATTGGCTAAATGAGAAATTGTAGTCTTCAATATTACTGCATGGAAAATCCCACTGAGAATGAATACTGAAGATTCATTATTCCGTTTTTTATAGGTTTACACAGTATAATGACAATTTGTGGGTCTGGAGGTTGAACTAAAAAAGATCGAGGGCACAGTAGTTATGAGTGGAAAAAGCGCTCCAGGAGTTTTCTGCATTATACATAGCTTTTCAGCTGTTCAACCTCCTTGATAAAGTATGCATAAATGTAAACAAAAGCTTTGGCAGCAGTTCAGAACTACTTCTTAAAATCTCTCATTTCTATTTGTTTTTATAATAAATAAGTTATTCTGCAACTACTTTCCGCTTACTAGGCGAGACTACAAATACCAATACGATCTTTTAAAAAAAATGTCCAGTCAAAAGTGTGTTATATGGGTGTTTTGGATGTTTTATGCATCCAAAAAGCACAAAAATTGTCAACTTAAACATCTGTATTTGTAAATCTGTCATTTTAAATGTAAAAAGGGATTTAGGAACCCTCCACCCTGCTTTTCAGCAACAAACAAGTTAGTCAAGACTGTTAGAAAATTTGAAGAAGAATCAAGCAAATCAACAAAAGGATCTTTAAATGATAATTTTATATATTTCATGTGCTTTTTTTTCCAGACATAAAGAGAAATATATTGTTTTTCTTTAATATGCAAGGTGGCCATCCATGAATGCATCATGTAATTTCCTTCATTTGCAGGGCTTAATATATATTTAATATAATGTGTATACTATACATTTTTATGGCTTTAAAGAAGCATGGAAATTCAATTCTTTAAAAAAGTAAAGTGGGATGGAAATAGTTATTTTAAAATGAAGCATTTGTTAATATGGCATACAGTTTTTTTTTGCATTAAAATTATTTTTTTGCATTAAAATTTTACCAGTGAATATTTAATAACTGGTCAATGTAAGGGAATGTTTCAACAAAGACTGTACATCACAGTAAAATCTGATGAAATGTTTCAATAAACTAATTTGGTTAAACTATTTGTCTCTAAGCATGTTGTACCATTCGGAAAATTCCCTAAAGCATAAGCCCATTGATGTCAGTTGTCCATTTTAACTTTTTTTTTTTATTGTGCCAAGGGACACAAGGGCTTGCTTGCACATTTTTGGTCTGTAGTGTATGTGTAGTATCGAACAGTAATTACCTGAACATCATAGGTGCCGTTGAGCAGCGAGGCTCTTGGCGTAACTGCCTCCGCCCCAGCTCCACCCCCAGCAGTGAGGGCTGTGCCTCTGGAGCCATCTTTGGCCTGGGTCTGCGTCTGGGACTGGCCCATGAAGTGCACCATGTTGTGCAGGGCTAATATCTTGCTGTCCAGCTCGGTGTCCTGCCGTGTCCGGTTGTGCAAGCCCAGATGATACTTGCGGAAGTGTTTGATCAGATCAGTAGGGTCGTTACCATAGTACCCATAGCCACAGATGTTGCACTTGAAGTCCTGCAACTTGGGCGATGAGGCTGGAGGGGCTCCGGTTTCGGCTCCCAGGGGGCTGGACGCCTCCTCGGGCCCATCACTGGGCCTCCGTGGGTGGAGTGGGACTGGGGTAAGTTTGGTACTGTCAACTCCTTCAGAACCTAAGACCAAGAGAGGGCTGTGGTCTCCATTGCTGGTTGTGCAACCCTGTACAATAATGCAACCAGGCCGCTGGCCCTCAAATACAGCCTTGGAGACCTCAACCTGACCAGCTGGACTGCAGGGAGGGTCTTCCACCTCTCCTGTGTCAGACCGTCCAGGAGAAGTGGCTGTGGAAAGCGGCACAGTGTCTTGAGGCCCAGCGTAATGAATGTCAGGCTTGTCGGCATTGATGGGGCCAGGGGAACCTGGCTCCCCCTGTTCCTCTGACATTGGCCTGTCTGGCTCAGAAGCCTCGCTGCCCACCTCACCGCTCTCTGCACCTGTGGCTTCTGCTGCCACCACTGCACCCTCCTCTTCCTCACCACCGAAGCTTCTCAACGGGGGGTTCTTTTTCCTCACCATATCTAAAAGCCAGAAAGAGGGAGAAAAAAATGCTTTAAGCTTAAAAAATATGTGCCTGCTAGGGATCATCATGATGCTAAATCATCAAACTGTCTTCCCCTGTTTAAAACATAATGCACTGAAATTTTTTCACCACAGATATTTATACTGGTGAGTATTAACAGACTACACTGATGAAAATCTTAATGTCGAATGAACTCATAATTTTTTACAGCACAAAAATATTTTGATTCTAAGTACACGTCATCTCTAGTAAACAGATACTGGAACGATTAACATTTGAAACAGCGTAGACGTCATTGGGATTTATTAATTATGTTTGTAATAAACCTTTGGACCAATCACTCTTACATTCAACAAACTCTTTGACAGGAAAACATAAAAAAATAATAAAAAATCTAAGGAGAAAGGCATAATGCTTCTTTGGAAGGCACACATATACAAGAATGCCACAGCATTCTTGAAAGTGGACCAGGACATCAATAATAAGGCAGCAGCAATAACATTAGCTTAATGTAATGTGTTTATTTTATGTATATTGCCTGCTTTATTATTTAAAAACATCATGTTTATCTTTAAGATTAAATGTGCATGGTTACCTGCCCATTGACTGACAGACTGTTATATGATCAACAAGTCTGTCAATGCTGTAACTTAACATGGTGATGCCAATAAAATTTCTTTGTGAGTTTGATGTTTCTGGGATAAAGCAAAAACAGTCAGCATGTGGCTTAGTCTGCTCAAATATTCAACCCGTTTTCAGAGTCAATGGCGCCTGCTGTCCTCGCACAATAGACTCTATAAAAGCTTTTCGATTGTTCTTCGATTCCTAAAACCATTCTCAAAAGAAGCAATTTGCTTACAATCGGCCTTTTAGCCTGCCGTTCCAGCTCAATCCATAAACAGCTCCGCCGTCCTAATATCAGTGACTATGGCAGGCGCCAGGGTTTGTTGATGATATTTTAATGAATAAAATGTGTTCATTCATGTCATGGATGTGGCTCATGGACACACATTTCACCCAGTGTACCAAATCAAAATCAAGATGCAGAGAAAAAATGGAATTTATAACCGGACTCATTCAAAAGAATTACCATCAGCTTTCAATAAGGTCATATCCGAATGTTTGTTCTAGGCAGACAATGGAGATTAACTTTCACTCAGCGTTCTCACATTAAATAGGCTTTGTTTTGACATAAAGTACACTAAAACAATTTGTGTCACAGATCTAGAACGGCCACATCTGAACACCACATTCTACTTAGCTGTTGTAAGATCTCTTATATGTATGTATGTGTGTTTGTTTTGCCTAATCTTTAGCAGTTACCAGCTCTCATAGCATTCAGGCAAGCGATTGAGAGCAATTTCCTGATTTGGGCTATAAAACATATGAGTATTAAATAAAGAAATGTATGCTTGCTAGGGGATGACGCTTTACCCACTGCCATGTTAATAAAAGCCTTAGGAAAATCTCATCTGAACCAACAGCTTACAAATCTCACCACACCCCTTCCATCATTACGACATTGGCAGTTCTTTCACAGTCCCCTGCCAATCTGAGTCAAAAATGTAAAAAGATAAGTAGGCTACACACTATTATCGTATATGTAAGTTTTACTTCATATGTAGGTTCTTAAAAAAGTAAAAAGAACTCTCCATTCTTTAATGGTCTTTCAGAAAATAGTTAAGTAACCATAAAGAGCAGAAATTCTAAGCCTACATTTTTCAATTGACCTAAACTGCTGTTGTCCTTTAATCCCACTGTCAATGTATCCGTTGTCATTAAGGTTCTTCAGAGAAGTATAATTGGTACTTGTATGACTTCACTCCAGAGATCTTTTTGTCACCTTTATTTTTAAGAGTATATTCAGGCTGAATTTTGTTTCCGATGTTAAAGAAAAAGGGCATTTTTAATTCCTGTTTTAATTAAATTTTATGTACAAGAGATATTTAACTGAAAGTTTTTCCTCTTGATGTGAGCTCACATTTCTAAATTGTCATAAAGCTCTAAAACTCCACATCATTAGTGCCACCGCACAAAGCATCGCCACAAACTATCATATTAAAGTACTATCTTCAGGGCAAGATAAACCGACATTAGTGCCACGATGACTGATCTAAAATGGCTGGCAATGATGAGAATGCTATGCATAAACAGAGTTCATTTCTTTCCCCTTGTAAAAAAAAAAAAATACGGCCAGCCAGGATTTTTATTTCAATAAACTCTGGATCAGCATAACCCCATCAAAAATTTGTATACCAACTTTAATCACATTTCAGACAGAGTAATCTTTTAAAGCTTTGTTCATTACCTGAAGCAGAAGCACTGTCCCTTTCTCATTACTTCACTCTCTCTTTTCATTTCAAAAAGAAAGTATAGCAACATATGAGCTCCCCTAAACTGTGTAGTTCACCAGAGAAGGTGATTTAGCATGAAATGTAAAAGAAAAAAAAAAAAGAAACGGAAAAAAAGTTTTTAATCCTTGATATGCCGCACAATTACATTAAAACTTCAGGGGAAGAAGTGAGACATTACCATTCCAATCCCCCATCAAAAGACAGAATAATCTACTTTTATAGCCCCTAGGTATTCACTGCACTTCTGCACCAGTCAATTCAAATCGCCGGTTCACTTTCTGCACCCCCCCAACCCCCCACCCCTACATTATACTGTTCCTCATCTGTTATTGTGCCTACTCAAGAACTTACTTAATAAAGTATAATATGCCTTTTGAAGAGGACGGGACAATCAATTTTCTTAATTAAAAAAGTGACGAGGGGAGGTGGGGATGAATCGACTGTGCCCTCTGTCTGCATACGTTTTTAGCAGAGACAAGCGCAGGTCTGTCCCTGAAGTGCTGTTCTACAGCTCCACTAACGCAGCTCAATGGCATGAGTCACAGCTCAATCAGAGGGCTGCCTGGCAGTTCTTTCTGCCACAACTCGGCATCCAACAAGGCAGTGGGGAAGCAACTAATGATTATTATTTTCTAATCCATTAATATCACAACTACTAGTCATTTAAATGATTAAACCTAGGGCTGTCAAAATGACTCAATTAAAATCACTTACTCGGTTCACAAGGCATTTGACTTTTTTCTTCTTAATTATTTGGCTTTGGTGTTTTCAGCAGCCCTTGTACCCAGTAAAGAGGCCCTTGGTTATACACAGCTTTGGGATTTCTCCTTGAAAACACACCAAATATTCATTTGTTACCAATAAGTATCTGGTACTTTAACACTTTCTGCAGCACAAAAAATAGTTCTCAGCAGGCAAAGACTGTGCTGTTCAGGACTCATAAAACAGCTGGTCTGAAATCAAGAAACCAGCAACACAAGGGATCACAGGGTGGGGTAATGTCACCATGTAATGTTGTTTACAAGACTTGATGTGCTATTTTTCTAAAGAAAAGGAAGCACAAAGAGAAAAGCACAAAGAATAAAGCTAGAACTAGATTAAAGAATCACGGGAACTATAGTATTCAATCGTTCTTGGCTAAGCAGTTTCAAAATCCAGTTCCCCCTATTCACCAAACTGTGCTAGACCCCAGCCCTCTAGGGTGACAATTGGACACCCTACGTTAAGAGTGAGAGAAAGCAATAAGCCAGGATCAACGTCACGATCAGAGCACTCAATTAAGAAGATGGGGAGGTTGGCAAGGTTGGCTTTAAGATTTAAAGCAAGCATGTGACACCATGACACACTTATCACAGAAAAAATCCACCCACTGACAGGCTTTTCATCATCGCCGCAGTGACAGGGTGAATAGAAAAGGCTTCAGTGGATTACTTTTGCGTACAAAAGGTGTGCACTCCCATCAAACCTGCTGGTGAGGCGACTCGAAGCTCACACAAAGTCGCAAAAAGCTCAGCAGTCAAAATCTACGAGCCTGAAAAATATTCTCCTCTGATCCACCCTTTTGTGTCCTGTCAGTAAAACAAAAGATGGCAGGAATGCATGCCGTTTGATGTAACATAGGGGATCCTTTCAAACAATGTTTTCTTTCTCACTTGTGATAATACAGGTTGAGACGAACCTGAATGGCCTTACTGAAAGGAAAGGCATCTGAGAAATGAAGATGCATTTTCTCACGCTGACTGAAGTTGTGCATGATTTGATGATTCCTAAATGTATAGGTTCACTCAATGCACTGTAAATGCTTTGGCATCCCTTATCCACTAAGTAAAATATCTTCATGATTTAAACCTAGCACAAATTAGCAACATGTGATAAAGAATGAATACTTAACTGGATGAAACATATTCTGGCCAATAACTCCTGTGAACATGATCTCAGAGACAGATATTTAACTGTGCGCTGAAAGCTCACAGTGACCAGACGAACAGGTACGTGTGCCATGGCCTGAAAGTCATGTCATAATAGCGATAAATCTTGTTAAAACGGTCCAGGCATGCTAAAGCCCCCTGTTCTTTCTCCCCAAGCTCATAGGCCTAAGCTGATGCACAGACAGGCTCATTTGCAAAGAGGCAGCTCAATTCCAAATATGTCATCTTAAATGTCAAACTCATTTAGGAGCTCCCGTTTCACTGCCTCTCTTCCCACACGACAACAAATGAAGGGGATCTCCTCAGTGGGCCAGACCCAGTCCGCAGAGCTCTTTTCTCTTTGCTGGGTTTAATTCGTGTCAGGAAGGGTCCTGGGCCTCGTTGCCAGTCTACGGCTCCGGCCGTGTCCCAGACAAAGGCCAGGTGCTTTAAATTAGCCTGCGGGCCTCCCAGGTCATTAGGAGCACTCAGGACTGCAAATAAATCAAGACTTTTACTGCAAAATCCCCCATCCTGCCATCATCCAGGAATGGACTGAAAGTTATAGTCTGATAATAAGGATATGAAGCTGGAGGTTAAGAGATTCACATACTGAGAGATGACTTAATTCTGAACATCCCCAAGTGCTCAAACACTTATATACTTACAGACTTGGGAGCACCATAACATGTTTTTGTATCAAGAGAACAGCAATCATACAACCCTGATGACAAAAATAACACGACTCCAAAGAAATAATAGCAATGAATCTTTTTTATATCAAAATCAAAGTTCAAAAAAGTAAAATATAAAAGTAAAAAATCACAAGGGCCACAATTTTAATCTTGTCCTACTTTGTTATTCAGTTTTAAAGTTCTAAATAAAATGAAATAATAACTAAATCTAATAATAATGGACTTGACAATTGGAATTGAAAGGCTGTCACCAAGTTAAAAGAAAATGGACTTCTGCGGAAAAAGAACCTGGGTAGAAAAAAAGTTCAATTAAAAAAGCTAATCATATTTAAAGTATAGTTTAAAAAAATAGTTTAAAAAATATTGAAAAAAGATGGTACTGCTTAAATGCATGGTACAAAATGTGTGTCTAACAACTAAGCCTCTGCAAACTATTTTGCTCAAAGAAGGTCCCTGTATACGGAATTAAACAGCCTGAAATGAGAAAACTTCAATAAATCTGAATTCTAGGATGATACACACAGCATTGCCCGTTAAGTTTCCATCACCATTACAGCAAATAAATAAATGTTTCATTATTACAAAACAAATGCTGTTGGAGATAAATGTAAAAACTGGCTGTATAATGTTAGTACTCTCCCATGAAAATTACAGTGCTGCAGTAATAAAAAAAAATGGGAATAAAGTTATAGTTTCTTCAGTACTTTAGATTTCATAGTGCTAAGGAAATCTTCAGGAAACAAATTTAAATAAACATCATTACTTATTTACTCATTAATTATTTTGTATTCAGTAATCATTTGCGGACCTCAAAATACTTTTTTCTTTGCATTTTAAACATTTTGACATTATTCACTGTTAATAAGTTAATATTTACATTTTAAATGCAGAAATTTAACAAGTGACTCCAGACTTCTTGTAGTGTATGTCTAACATGTCAGAGTCCTGCTGTGTTCGCCAGCCTCAGGGGAAGCAAACATGAGCAAAAGGTCCCCATCCCCAGCTGCAGGACCCCACGGAGCGTTCCGGGACTCAGCTCCCATGCCACTAGATGCTTTATTAAAACTACATTACCACAAGCAGACCATCATAATTTTGCCCTGCCTTTTAAATCCACAGAGGGGGAGGATGGTGGAATCTCAATAAAGGCCTCTGTAACAACTCAGTACACACACACACACACACACACACACACACACACACACACACACACACACAAAAAAAGAGCGGTCCTGATCAGTCAGGCAGAGAATTGAGTTTCCAGACTCCTCAGATGATGGGGCTCATTTTGCATTCTTTATTTACTGGCCTCCTAAATTGAAGTGGTAAAGAAATAAAACATGATTGCCTTCTGTTGCGGCAAACAGCGGAGCGTATATACTGTGCTAAATGAATAACTCTTAGCATTATGGCAGCACCACTAAATTGTAAAAAAATAAACTGAAACACCAATTTGGCAAACCATAACATAATGTGTACCTAGGCTTTCATGTCATGTCAATACGTGACTCGAAGTGGTTGTTATGTGACCTTTAGTTGAGGCAAGATATCCTCTTGAGATACCAATGATAAAAACAAGACATGCTAACCTACTGATTGATTCTTCTTGATGTTTCATGAGAAACCACCTGACGGCAAGCAGCAAAACCAGACTGCAGTTTCAGAAACTACATTTTCAAGACTCAAGAGAAAAAAGCTTCATAGCTTCTAAGTGGAAAATTGAAATTTGGGGTAAGGGTTCATAAGTCAACTGTGTTGATCTGTTTTAAATTAGGGGTGTGGCAAGGATTAACCCTAGTCCTGTACTACACTTTCGTTTCAATTGAGACCCTCAGTTCAGAACGCTGTGCGGTCCAATACTGGGATTAATCCCTTTCCAGGAAAACTGACCCCAAGTTTAAAAAAAAAAAAAATAGCCCTTGCACCAAATTAATTCAAGGTGCCAAGACATGTTTGGTGCCCCAAGTTTGCTTTTTTAGCTTTGCACTGAGGCTACGAGCCGAAAATAGCAAACACGTTTACGGCTATGAGCTACCATTGTGCAAACAATTACAAACACTTACATTAAAAAGGATCTTTATTGTTAATTTAAAAAAATTATTTTTATAGTTGCCATTCAATGTTAGAAACTACATCAAGTCTATATAAAGTTGCTTGGAGTACTTGAGTGTGATTTATGCTTGAAGTTTTAATGATGCTATGTGGTTCCATTAGAACCACAGTAGACACAATACTGCTTTTTGTGGAATATATCAGTGCTGCTGAGAATTACATCAAAAATGCATTCTAAAGTTTAAACATCTTCCTTCCCAGCTTAAAACAATGGTACATTAAGCAGCACACATGGCGAGTAGCCCCCTCTATAGTCAGTCTAGCATACCATGTGTGTGCGGTCACGTCTATGAGCATGCCGCCATAAAAGTGTTTCCCCCTCCAATCCCACAATTCCACCTTGCAGCGTCTCCCAAACTGTTCCTCTCGTCCTGTATGATGTCACTGCCACAGAGTCTGCGGTGGAACAGTGCTTGGAGCGCCCCAGCCTGTCTCCCTCTGGTGTTTAATCTCATTTGAACCATTAAGAATAAATCACATTAGTGTCTGAGCAGTAACGCGACAACGAGCATGTGTAAGGTCTATGGAAAACACATACGCGAGATGGGAGATAGACAGGCTGCAATTAATTATCATTAAGCCAAATGTCAAGAGGAGGAATTGGGCTATGACTCAGCTCCCCCTCCCCACACCTTCTCTTTTGCTTTGGAGAGAAACACACAATCATACATACCCACCCTGTCGCCATGTTTCACATTCATTTGACCCTGGGCTAAAATCTGGCTATGACCAAAAAAAGGCCTCCAAAACAAGAAAACCAGGCTTTAGCTGTTTGTCAGTGTAATGCATGCACTCTCTTTGTCTTAGCACATGGTCCCAAAAGGAGAAAAAGACCTTTCTCCTCTCACTTACAAACTCTATTAATCATCCTGATAAAGTGACCCCATTCCTTTTAACAGGCTAACAACAAAAAACAACAAAATCTTACACAATTATTATCCCCTTAAAAATCGCTTGTGCAGATTTACTTAAACCTTAATGACAGGTAAAAACCCATAAAAAGCCCATAAAAACACATGCCCATAGAAGAATGCTTCAGAGAAAAGATGTCTTGTTAGGTCCATTTATATAATAAATAAATGATTTTGAGTCCTTTCTTTGATACTCTCTGTCCTATTAAAAGGTTATGAAATAAAATAATTACTAATGTTGTTGCTGTGGTTGCTGTGTGGAAATGTATTTAATATTTATAGCTCATACACTTCAACGGATCTTTTAGTCACTGTTAAAAAAAAACACATTTCTCTATTTTGTTTTTCTGATTTTTTTTTTATCACCAATTTCTTAATCATTCAACAACCAAAATTCAAGAAATTTCAAGGAATCATCTCAAGGGATCAATCATTTCAAGGGATTTCAAGGAATTATCAATGTTCTGTATGCACTCTCATAACATCATGGATGGTTGGCCATGGCCCATTAAGCACAGTTATAGTCACATTTAAAAAAATATTATATTCAGGTTAAATACTAAAGTCAGATTACCCTGTAAATGTAATTCACTACAGTTAAATAAACTCCTTTGTCTGATATAGCACCCATCCAAAACACAACTTTTTATATTTAAAATTCATATTTACATTTCATGTTGTCCCGTGGGCTTGCTTCTTCATTTTTCATGACTTACTGTAAGGATTTTTTTAAAGTACTGCTACCTGAATCACTTCTATCAAGGCTTTCCAATAAGAATTCTGCCTACAAAGACATCTCCGTAGTGTCTCTTCTGATTATCCTGCATGTTCAATACTCTGCCAGCTCGAAAGAGAGCCAATCCTGCACTAGAGCACCGGAAATCAAAAAAGGAACAGAGGGAGCTATAGGCAGGCGCTCAGTAAAGTCTCAGCCTCTAATGTAAACAAGTGCTGAGGAGATATCTGCTCACTTCAGAGAGTCTTTGGAGACCAAAATAACTCCCAAGACTTTTACTTGACAAGCCTGGAAGGAGACAGCTTTCTTCACACATGCAATCCCAGGGCAAGAGCATTGAGGAAGGGGAAGACAGAAAGAGGTAGAGGGCAAGAGAGAGAGTGAGAGTGAGAGAGAGAGTGAGAGTGAGAGAGAGAGAGAGAGAGAGAGAGCAAGAGTGTGTGTGTGTGTGTGTGTGTGTGTGTGTGTGTGTGTGTGTGTGTGAGAGAGAGAGAGAGAGAGAGAGAGAGAGAGAGAGAGAGGAGAGAGAGAAAACTAAGAGAAAGTGTGTGAGAGGAAAGAAAAAAAGAAAGAGTGTAGTGCTGCATGCTAATCTCCTCCCATCCACAGATAGACAGAGAGAGAGAGAGAGAGAGAGACAGAATAAATCCAACACTGCCACTGCAACACTGAGGCCTTTGAAGGAGGTCCAGATTGCTAAAATCTGTCTTCACACAGGCGTCCCAACACACACCACTCTGCACTACACCCAGTGTTCACACACTCGGAAATCTCTGAGCAGAACACCAGAGAAATGAAAAAAAGAAAAGAAAAAAAGACAGCTTTTTTTTCTGAGAAGGCTGTAAAACTGCAGTGAAAGTTGGGCTTTATCAGGACTGAGGTACAACCAGAAAGGGAAGCTCCATGCTCAAACAAAGCTTTCAGAAAAAAGACACTAACACATGTCAGAGGTGACGTATGAAATTTAGGGAATTGAACTGGCAAGCCAGGGGTGATACTTCACACAGCTCTGAGTGAGCCGTGAAATGGAAGTGTGCAGCGAGACACAGCACAGGTCAAGCCAAAAACTTTCAGAAGGGTGCACTTCCACCACGAGGCAATATCTGCTAACTTTGACACACTCGCTACCTGCCCACACGCTCCATCCGGCTTTAGAGTTTTTAAACCACCACACACCCTTTGAAGCAGAGAGAAGCCTAAGGGCCTGCAGGGCATGATTGGGATTTCATTCCTGTGTGTTTGTGTTGGAGAGGTCCTATGCTGAAGCTTTTCTCTACTTCACACAGACACACACACACACACACACAAAAGTGAGAGCAAGTTGATGCTAAGCTCACATAGTCTGGTAATAAAGTCAGTGACAGTAGAAGGCCCATCAACTTAAGCTGTGTGTAAATTGAGAGAGTGAGAGAGTGAGAGAGAGAGAGACTAAGAAACAGAGAGAATGAAAGCAGGAGTAAGCTGAGTAAAAATGCAAAAAGGATGACAAGTCAAAAATAAAGAGTTTTTTCCCCATAATTCTCCATATCACTGTATTTTTTCTTTTCCCCGCACAAGTGTGAAAAGATGCCACACTCAATAAAAAGGATCCGTGACTAACTGCCTCTCTGTGACTTTTTTATGTAGCATGTCATCAAGCACAATGCAAAAAACACAGCTCTCTCACTCTCTCTCTCTCTCTCTCACACACTCTCACACACACTCACACAAGCAAGACAATTCATGTTTATTCATGAGCACAACTTCAGATCAAAGAGTTGCTGCTAAGAACTGTGCCTTCAGCAGCACCGGCATGAGCCCCTGACTTCTCCAAAACCATGATTTTCAATCACAATCATACACCATTGGACTTAATCACTCATACACACATACACACATACACACAGATACACGCATACACACACATACACACAGATACACGCATACACACACATACACACAGATACACGCATACACACACATTCACACAGATACACGCATACACACACATTCACACAGATACACGCATACACACTCATACACACAAACACAATTAAACATCATACCACCCAAAGGGTTACATTTCTTTTTTTTCTAATGTTTAAATTTACTCCTAAATTTGCCCAGTTTCTAATGATCTAAACAAATCTCCACAGCATGTAAATTAAATACAGCAAAACCATGAAATATAGAGACAAACAAATCACAACTGTCTTAACTTTTAGATTTTTTAAATCAACCCTGCCTCTACTTTTATTGAACTTTTCACACTCTTGATAATCTGTCAAACATCATCAATGGAAGACAACTTTCTAAAAGCATTTCACAGATTCTGACACCTTGTTCACTGATTGCTGTAGTGTATTTATTTATTTTTTTGCTACAGTGCCTTTAAGATTAATAACCTAAGGTTCTTTCTCTTTGGCTTGTACTGTGGCTCATTAAAAAAGCCCCGCTCTTGACTTTCATAGACATAGCAAGAGGGACAAAATGAAACCCTCTACAAAAGAGTAAAAACATATCCAGCTTCGACTGTAAGTAAATCTAACACTTTGAGATTCTCAGAAATATAAAAAATGTTTTTGTGACATTAGAAGCAAATTCAAATTATCTTGTTTAATCCATTTAATTGATTTCCAATACAGATTTATTGTGTGGGGAGTGGATGATATCTTTTGGAACCGTTAAAAGTGTTTTCGTTGCCTACCTCTTTTTGCTTGTCTGTTTATTTTTCCTAAACCTTTATATTTAAATAAATTGAAGCTTTATCTGATAAGGAAGCTTAATATTTTCAGATAAATTCATGAAGAATAATCCATTGTATATAGTCAGTTTATTTTTGTCTGAAGATTGTAACAAGCATACATTCAGTGTCCAGACATTCAGACAGAAACGGGCTGCTGGCCTCCAGCTCCTCATCAAGTGTGAGAGATCACAGAGGGCCTCCAGCCCAAAAAAAAAAAAAAACACTGGTAAAACTTTTCACAAGTCCAGCGTGAGAAAGTAAAAACCACAACGTGCAACACATGAATGCAGATAACATTATGGGGGAGGAGGAGGGGGTTATATCTGTGTCATTTGTGCTAAGCTTCATCTTCTTTTATTGAATGAGTGAATTCAGAGGCGCCACTGAAAAGCTTTATAAAGCCCTGCATGGAAATCACTTCACATTCAGGGGAGAAACTTTTCCTCACCAGTTTGCACCCACCAGCAACAATGTGTCCCTTTCATTCAGCACGTGACGTCAGTTTTGTGCTGTACTGGAGTCGCCCTCGTCTTCACACTGCTTCACAACTACCTGCCTAATTCACTCACTTCAAAGCCCGCCCAGTAGTGAGATGTAATTAAAGGCAAAAAACCAAAAAAAGGGTTTTCTTGGAGGCTCCTTTTTTAACCCCCAAGCCCCTGCCCTCGCACCCCCCACCAGACACAAACACGCACACCCTCCTCTGCCTGTCTCAGTGACCTGGCCCCCATGCACTCAATCAGCACACACTGGAACCGGAGACAACACACAACAACTGCTTCCCTTCCACTTCCTCTGATCAGAGCACTGGAGCTGCCAGGCAGGCCAGAGATCACGCGCTGAGAGAGAGAGAGAGAGAGAGAGAGAGAAAAGGGGAGAAAGCATAAATACAGATAACAGAGTGTAAAAAAGAGCAAGCAGATAAAGAGGAAAAAGTGTAAAAGCAAGAAAGCAGATAAGAGAGAGAGATACTGAGAGAGCAGTTAGAGAAAAAGAAAGCATGTGCAGTTTAACAGTAAAAAATAGAAAAAGTAGGAAGGATAGACAGACAAAATAAGAAAGACATGCAGCTAAACAGATAGATAGATAGATAGATAGATAGATAGATAGATAGATAGATAGATAGATAGATAGATAGATAGATAGATAGACAGATAGACAGATAGATAGACAGCATAATGTGAAAAAAAAGAGCGTGAGAGAGAGAGAGAGAGAGAGAGAGAGAGTGTGAGTGTGAGTGTGTGTGTGTGTGTGTGTGTGTGTGTGTGTGTGTGTGTGTGTGTGTGTGTGTGTGTGTGTGTGTAATGGGAGACCAAGAAGAGAGAAGAGAGAAGAGAGAAGAGAGAGGAGAGAGGAGAAAAGTAAGACAGCAGAGAAGCTGTGGAGTAGCTGCTGTAAAGTTCAAATACTTTATCAGAGTTCAAAAGTCTGGATGTTACAGTGATATTGATTAAATATCAAATAATTGGTGCAATAATAAAGCAAGCAAATAATAAAGCAAGTGACCCTTTCCAACGCTGACTTAAAAACAAGTAAAAACCTCTAGCAGCTTAACTGTCTACAAGTCTAAAGATTGAACGCGGGACGTGGGATGATAAAAGTGGGTCTTTCTCTCCCACTCATTTTAAATCAATAAATCTATTCAGTGGGGTTCCTGTTCCGGCATAGCCTTCCCTGTACATGTTCTATTTTGCAAGAACATACCGTTAGTGTATCACTATATTAAAATGTCACATTTCATCATTGTCCGAAAACAAAAACACTCTATTTATGTCTTTTTTGCATTATAATGTATCAAAATATAATCACAAATGGACAAAAACTACTTGCCCATAATGCAAACAATTTAGAATAAACTCTCAATTAATGTAATTTCACTGAACGTTAAGAATGTATCCACCTGTAGAAATCACAGTTAAGAGTGAAAGTTCGAAAATATTTACCTTTCCTGTAACTCATAAACATATACAATTAAATTACTTATATTCAAAATCATGATTGTGTTCATTAGAATTTCTAAGCAGTTACTAAATAATAATAAAGCATCAAACAGCTCGTCCAGTCTCTGTGTTAAACACAACAGCGAGCCATGTAACACTGTATCATATATAACAAATTTTGAAAAGACAGTTTCACTTTAAAAGAATACCTGTTCCTGTTAGAGAATTTGTAAATTTGACCGATCTTTTTTATAAGTTTGCCCCTGTGATAGACCAGTTAAATGGTAAAGGCCAAACATTTCAGGTACAGAACACTTAACAGCCACATTTAGGCCAGTTAAGCAATATGTATGATTAATTGTCAGGAACAAGTCACTTGTGTGTAGCTGAATACCACTACAATACAATGGATTAAGAATAATTACTGTATAGTAATAACTTCTCCTACGTTTGGGGAAACATTTACAATGTTTTAATTTCTTAGAGCTTCCTATTAATTACAACACGTTTTATAACATTTCTAATACATAAAATAACAAAGCTCCACAAAAAATGTCTCACCATATTAGTTTACTTTACTAGATGTATTAAGATCAAGTCTTGAATTCAGTCTTTAAAACCCACTGCATATTAAGGACCCATCAATAAGTTTTTTTTTGTTTTTTTTAATATCAAAATCACATGATTAAGTCCACATCATGCAGCCTTTTCCAGGACCAGGATCCATCTGTAAACCACTTCATACAGAGCTGCAGTCTCCAGCTATAAATACATTTAGCAACAGGAAAGAGCCAGATAGCAGTGTTGCCCAATATGCTGCCATGTGCTGCTGATGGGAAATCACTTCTGATTCGCCACCTCAGTTCTCCAGCTTTATCCCCGACACTGCTGTGGACATAGCAGAAAGTGGACTTGCTCACTAGCTGCTGGAAGGCTCTGAACTTTTCTGAAGGACTTTCAGGCACTTATCGTGGCCCTGCAGGCAGGACATCAGATTTCATTCCCTTCTTTCAATCTGAAATGGTTATTAGGGGTTTTTTTTCCCTTTACGAGTTGCCACCTCCCTCCTTCTTCGAGCCAGGAGGAAACAGTTAATTGTAAACGAACCTCCCTTCACAATGACAAGCCTCCAGAGATAAGAAGGTGCTGAGACTTTGAGGTCCTGAGGATCTGGGGTACTAAATCCTGACCTTTAGAAACGATAAAGCCATTTACAAATTAAAAATAGAAGAAGAAAAGAAAAGGAGCTAAAAACGTGAAATCACATTGATTCCCCTGTTGTGGTGCAACAATTTTCCTACGATTCATAGTGAGCCGTTGCTGCTACAGTGTGAAACTGAAGGCAAACCGCAGCCTCAGATGCATTTCCCCTCTGAGTAAAAATCACACAATGTTGCAACACGATTATAGCTTCTCTAAAGAAGGCACAGTCACCACGTTCTCAGGCTCAGTCCATCTAATGAAGCTTTTCAACACAGCACAACAGCGAAAAGCCTGCAAGAGACAGAGCCTGTGCACCATGAAGTTAAAAAGAAAAACAAGTAAGCAAGATTCTCACATCTGGAAATGTTACTGCCTTGTGCACAACTGCTTAAAGGAGTTGTCAGGGTGCACCATTAAAGTAGTCAGTCTTTCAATAAAAAGCTGCCTGTCATGATTTGGGTATTTTCTAGGCCACATTCAAACTCCTGATCTGTCTAAAACTAACAACACAGATCTGAAAATATAAAGAGCTACTTTTTATATCATGTTTCATAACGAATACACATCCAAGAAAAATATTTCAAAATATCTGAGTTTATGCTTACAAGTTCCATCACGGAGAAAATTGTGCACAGGACAACTTTCAAAGCTAGGCCACACCCACTTACACACACATACACACAAATGTACACTTGCAGAATAGTATTCATCCCCTCACCTTACTTACAACAGCTAACCATGCAGAACAAGGACAAAAACACAAAGACATTTCATGCCTGGTTGTCTGTATGAATATTTCATAGCAAGATGCAGCACGGTGTATGGAGATGGGGGTGAGAGTAGTATGCAAAAAAAAAACAAAAAAAAACTACATTTCACGTAGCCACAGCAGGAAAAAGTAATCTGTTTTTAAAGCAACGTTCTTCACTATTCAATCCCGAGGAGCAGAACTGGAGGGGAATGTGAGTGAAGGGGACAGTGTGTGTGAAGTGATAAGGCCTGGTGTCAGTGTGAGGGTAATATGCTGCCTCCTCTTTCCCTTTGCACTCTCGTCTTTCCTCTGATATGATTAGATCTTACACACAGTAACATGCTAGTCAAGGAAATTAAGCCTGATACCACCCAACCAGTTCCTTGGGCAAGATTTGCAAAGAATCATACAAGTGCAGCTCCACATACTGTATGACCTTGACTGTGATTTTTGCTACTTTTGGTGATATAAAGAAACAGTTGGAAGTGACAGACCTTCAGAACAAATACGTTATATATAGAATATCTGTCTGTCAATCAATATATACATCTTTAGAGGATAGTGCCAAGAAATAGCTATTTGCTCATATATATCATGCTTTGTTCAATTGTTCAATATTATAAGTTTGTCCAATGTTTAAAGGAAGAAAAAAAAAAATCACAAGGATTTCACCAGCTGTGGGTGGAGTTGTGTTTTGATTTGTTGAAAGGGATTTGCATTTCAAATTTTAAATCTCACACTTAACACATGATAATGAGCAATCCTATAAAATATAATGCAGTTACATACTCTCCAGAGTTACTTTACAGTATGTATCCTTAATCCATGTACGTATTCAACTGGTTTGGAACTTTAAGTTAGAAAAGAAAAAAAAAAAAAAAAAAGACAAATAAATCAGTTCATCAGGATTATGAATGTGACAATTAATCACCAGTTTTAAAAGCCCTGTATCTGTTTTTATTTTAGCCAACCATTATCAGCAATGTTGTCTTAAATCTTTCCTATAACTAGCTTTTAGATAAGTTGCTTTTAGATAAGTTATAATCAGAAGCCACCCAGAATCCATGTGCTCAGTAAAAAGCACAACCACAACACTGAAGAGATGCTGGTTTCTCGTCCAACAGTCACAGTTTAAATGGCAGTCAATAGTGAATATATGGAAATTCTGCTGAGATTATTAGTCATGAAATGTTTTGACAATGTTAAAGGCACCAATAGCAACTGGTGTGTTTTAAACAGTATACTAATTGGAGATACATGGTCTTGATATGGACAGCAGGGACAGCAATACATGTGGATTTGCACTCAATAGGCAGATTATCTTACATCCACAATTCACTCCAGCCCGAAAAGACATGCAATACTCCAAGTCAGATTTACCAGACGCAATTCAAATACCTAAAGAAACATGAAGCAAATATCAGCTTGCAGATTTTGACACAGATAGGAGGAGATAAAGACCACAGAGAAGACACTTGCCTCGTTATCGGATACGGGTGTGATAAACATCCAGTTTGTCCAGCCCGTATCTTTCCTCCAGTGTTTAAGCTTCTGCTCTTACCTCTACTCCTGTGTAACGCTGCACTCCCCTGCACCTCAAAACCTTCTTTATCAAGATTTTATCAAAGCATTCTTCAAGAATTAAAGTGTAGCGTTTAGAGGAGACATCGGCATTTTTTAGGAGCATAAAGGACTTCCCACTGGTTTTACAAGATTCCTCTATTTGCTTTGTACAAAGATTCTTCTTTCATTTGCCATATAGCCCTAGGACTGATTAGTCATCCCAGCATGTTTGATAAAACAACCACACCCTGACCTATACCATCTGTAACAGCTATTGCAGAAAAACGTGCGTGAATGTCTTGCTTATCATGGGAACAACCTGTGCCTTTAACAACCTTTGCCAGTTAAGCTCAATGTCTCTTTTTCAGCAGCTTTCTTGTATGACCTTATTCAACAGATTTTTTATATCATAATCTTATTTCTGCAGTCTTGGTTGTACAAGTCAAAGATGGGACATTGAAAGACCCTGTTGCTTCTGAAACACTGAAGTTGATATTCAATAATCAGGAACAGAAATCAGTTCCTTTTTTAAATTAACAGTCAAATGACAAATTCTATAATAATATATCTATTACATCTAAAAACATCCATTTATTCCTTGGTTTCTAAAAGGCCAAATCAAGTGTCAATATGTCTAGGAAGAGCTAGGTCTATATTGTCCACATAGCTAGGCCTGAACTTAAAGGCAACATGATCAGAACATCAATCCATCACACAGACTGCCTAGCAGGACTAACTTTGCTTCCAAGAATATTTCTGCCCCCTGCAGCAAACACACACACACACACACACACACACACACACACGCGCACACGCGCACACGCACACACGCACACACGCACACTCAAATATACACATTGCAATGTTGTGCATGCTGCAATCCTGCACACATCTTGCCACTTTACTAAATGTTTCTAATTTAGGTGTGTAAAAAATTTGTAAAAGGAAAAATAACTTGCATTGTCCTAAAGGTGCACTAATTTAAAAGACGTATCAATTTGTATTCATTTCATTAAGTGAAGCTATGATAAGATTTCTTCGAGTCATAGATCCTTGCAGAATCTCTGGGTATGTCATATCAATTTGGCACCTACAGTGCATTCCTGAAGCTGCTGGGAAAAACATTTGCTAAATGAATACACAAAGATAAAACATGTAAATGTCTGCGGGTGCATTAAGGTAGGAACGATAAATATGAAAAACAATAGTTCTTTAGTACATTCCCTTCACATGTGTTCACAATGCACAATATGTAATACAGCGTTTGGATACAAAGATAATGTGGTAGTTTAAAATCGTTTATCAAAACTCTATATTATATATATATATATATATATAGCTATAGGAATTCATATTGAAACATATCACATACCTCTGTCCAACTGTATAAAATTAAACACAAATAATTGAGTACTTTTAATAAAACATGCATTCTGGTAAAAAATACATTTTTTCAAGTGCACCACAATATTTGTCACAATGAAAATAAAGTATTGTCATATTGCCAAACTCTGCATTATGTGCACATTGTGAATTCTATTTTTTTTTTTAAATATCAATACTTTTTGCATAGCCCTTCAGTAATAATTAGTGAGTATGTAACATCAACTTTGCATTCACCATGCAAAATCCACGTATACCAGTGAAATTCGAATGGAAAGAAAAGGAGAAACACTTTGGCCATCTTTTCTGGAAGTTATACAGCAAATGAGTATTATAAGGTCAATGAGTGCGTGTGTACAAACATACAGATCCATTTGGCTAAAAATCCATTTATGTCTGCACTGCGCCTCTCAGTGTGAATGGGGCTCTGTGGGCTCAGGGCATGCACTGACTCATCAATAGAAGAGTGATGGCAGCGTTAAGAGTGTGATCCTTCCGCCTACGTCAACACGGCGCTCTCCACAAAACTGCCTCCCACCCAGCCGCTCTCCATGCTGCAAAACTCTGATTTACTGTATGCATGAGCTCTCTGAGAAACTGGTGCTGCTTTAAGCCCTGTTCAAAACCAAATCTGGCCTCAGGTGCCCAGGATGTAGAAGCTGGGATCTAAATAACTCGAGTAAAATGGAAAAAAAGCATAACTTTTTTCTAGTCGTCTGATTGAAGTTAAAAAGAAAAACAGAAATGAGCCAAGTAGCTGGTGTACGCTCACCATTTCCCAAACATTCTTAAGCCACAGGTAGCAGCCTTCATAAGGTGACGTTTTGTCAATGTTTTGGCAGCCATGAAGAGTTGAATCAGCACTGTATTGTCTATGCATTCTTTCCAGCCTGGTGTCACCGGCTAGCTCCTCCAACATCCAACTGTCCACTTAAATCTCCCCTCTTTCTCCCCCACCCACCCCCACCCTGCAGCCATTGGCAAAGCTGCACCGAGGCAGCACTTAAAGCCATTTGGCTCCAATTCGGCCGGTCCCGTCTGCCTCCAAATCAACTGGCCCGACGTATAAATACGAACAATATCAGATAAGTCTTGCAGGAAGCCTATAAACATTTACATTCTCTTTCAAGTGCTGTTTATGGATATTTTATCTCCTATCTGGAAGTTGAGGACACTGTGAAAGAGAAAAAAAATGCAGGGCGGAATCTGAGGCTAACGGTGAATCAAAAAGGCAGCAGGGCCTGACAAGGCCCCGGGCCCAATGACCATAATAGGTGCTGAGAGTGGCGAGCGGCGCGGGCCAGGGGGAACTGACTCTGGACTCAGCTCCCCCAGCCCAGCTAAAGAGTTATGGACCACAGCAGAGGAGAGCAGGGGAGGGAGGCCCAGCAAACTTCTCCTTCTACATCTCCATCCATGACAAAGACAAAGTGCAGCCAGCCAGGGTTCAGGTTAGGAGAGACGGGGATGGGCTTGTTCAACACTCCAACACTGTGTTTTACACAGCACAACCATCTTCTACCTTCCTCTCCTCCTGATGTCTATCTGAGACGAGGAGCAGATGGGAAGGACCATAGACAGTTAGCGGCTCAAAGCAGGTTTGTGGGAGCTTAACAAAAAAAAGTCAAAATATTAAGAGAACTGTCTGCTTTTCTCTCTTTCTGATGATATGTGGCATGTTCTGTTTATTTATTTACTCTCCCCCACCCCAATCTGTGGCCTAATTAAGAACCCTGACCTGACTTTTCTAACAGTTGCTCCCTAAGAACTAATACAAATCAGAAAGAAAGCATTTAAGGGGATTGTGTTTACTTAAATGGTAAACTAACAGAAAGCCAGCTACTCCATTCTACGACGGATTGTGCAATGACATAGCTCAAATTATGCAGCATGTGACCGCACGCATATGGTAACTGAACAGTGCCCTTTAAAAGCCAGCACAGGCAGAGAAACAGTAACTTAAATCTAGCAAGGCCTTCTTTAATGTTAAACAATACATTTAGCCAGTGGACCAAGAAAGGCTTCAATACCTGATCCCCTCTATTAGCAGAACAATGCAGGCTTACAGCACTGTTGTCTCATCTGTGCTGTAACAACACCTACATTTGTAAATTGCCCTCCTTGTAGAAGGGAAACATCTGATAGCCTCACAAGGAGGGGGCTGGGGACTTGAACAACCCTTGGGGACTCCGTCTAAATAAATCAGGAGATCTTTGAAGGCCCTTGTCTGTGTCTGCCAAAGACACAGCCTGGATACACGAAGCTCCTCTCAATGGCCTGTTATTCAAGGAGGGTGAATTCACCCACCAGGGTTTACAACACAGGGTCTCCAACCACAGCCCAAAAGAAGGAAATGCTAATGACCCCAACCAGTAACTGTCTTGTTGAGGTGGCAGGCTTGGTCATGTAGTTCAAAACAGGCCTTTGCATCAAGCAACACAATCCGCACCTTTTCACAAAGCTCAAGAGTGAACTCTCAACTGTCAACACTGTGTAATGGGTACACTGTAGGACCCGGGCCCTGAATCAGCAGTGTAGCGCTGTGCGTTGAGGCTGTGCAGACATCACTCAGAGTGTGAAGAGTGTGGTTGGGACCACTTTATCAAAGCCTCTCTTTGCATTGGCAATTATCAGAAAAACAGGAGAAAAAAAACGGCTCATTATTCAACCTGTCAAAGATGATGTTGAAGACATTGATTAATACTGCTTGGCTTTTTTAAATATACAACTCCTGAGTGTGTGGTGCTCCACCATTACCCCTTCATTTCGCCAGCTCAAGACTTTTTGTTTGCAGCTTCACTGCTGCGTCCAGCCCCTTTTTCTTTAGCCCCTTTCAGGGCCCTTTTTTCCACCACCATATGCTGCAGGCCTCACGGAAACAATCCGCTAAAAACAACAGGCCTGCACTCAACTCAACCATTACTTTCTTCTCCTCCTTCTTCTTTTTTTTTTTTTTTTATAACACCACAAGAAAATGAATTGCTCCCTTATTTTGCATTCTGCCAGAGGTCCAGGATTTTTGCTCTCAAGCTAATTATTTTAGGTGGATGGTGGGTTTGGGGTTGGTACAATAAGGTTACCTGTAAGGAGGGAAACACAGCCCTAATTGGTTGGCAGATTCAGCTCTGTCCTCCTCATTCTCCAGCAGGTTCATCCCTGCCTCTAGCTCCAACAGACACTTATTAATGTCATTTTTCAAATATACAGTTATATATGTACTTATTGCAGTCTTGGTGAGTTAGTTGATGTGCTATAGAGGAGGTAAGTTACAGAGTACCTAGGCACCTCATTAAGCATGCTTGCAATTGACAACTATCATTCCTTAAACTTGAGCTAGTTAATTAAGGCCTGTGTCTGAACCTGAAACAGGTCTGCAGATGGAGAGTGACTTTCCACCAACTAAAAGTTTCCATGTAAACCATATCTGACAGAAACAGTCTTGACAGCTTTCAAGAGCTGATTAGCTGCAAATTTATTCCAGCATTCACCTGCTGTTTGGCTGTGGCATGTCATGTTAAACGAAAAGAGGGTTGTGTGACTTAAACATAGCCCAAAAAAGCATGAACACTGTGTAATTTTGCTTCAGTTTAATAGGCATATGGGCAGCAAGCCCACTAAACTCCAGAGATTTTTAAACTTTAGCATTAGCATTATAGTGTCATTTGGCAGTTAGTTTCTCAGGACGCTGGCACACCGTAGATCACGTAGGCAACTAGAGGGAACTATGCAGACCACTTTCATTTTCCTCCTCATAACTCACCAAGACCGCATAGCACAGGTTACAGATAATAAGGATGGCCGTGATGCTAGAAATAAAATGTTGTTTAGACTTAAAATTGGACGTTAAAGACACGTCTCTGCCCATGAGAGAAACCTTAAAGGGATAAAGGCTCATGCACAGAGCAGCTCTGTGTACACATAACTCTAAAAAAAGACACTCAAACCCAGAACAAACCATTTAAACAGTGACATAAAATCTCCATAAATATGACTCAGCATACTAAAAGCAAGCCTTTGCCTGCATATGTATCTGAGACACAGACCAACAGGAATCAGTTCGGGGGTTGCAAGGTCGCTGGACTATTCATACTTAAGACAGAGCAGGTCAAGCAAATGTAATATTTTAATAGAATTTGAATTTTAATATAGCCATTGCAAATGGTGGCATGTCAAATAAAGCACTTCTGCTGACACGAATGCCTATGAAAATTGTACCATTCTGGCCTGTGCAGAATTATCAAAACAGAAATTAGCCCACCTTCTGTATCTAAATTTCCACAATTAAAGCTTCCAGTAAAGTTATGGAATAAATACTGTGATATCTTTAATCTATAAAAGCAGACAAAACATAACCAAAACATTTTTGAACAAAAAAAGCCACATCAGGCTTTCCTTAAAAAGTGCTTAGTGGAAACAATGTTAAGGCACTGAGAAAAAAACTATTTCATGCAGCCTAAAATCTGCATTACTTTTTAATCATCTATCTAAGATTGTGAAAAAGGCATGGTAATTTGACGAAAACACCCTGAACAACAAGGAAACTATCACAGATTTTCTCCTTGGCAGTCGAACAAACACAAAGCCATTCAACAGAATACACCAGAGGCCACTATGCTCTCTTCTTAGTAGTTAGAGATGTCAGGTGACCTTTGACATAGGAGCCTTTGTAGGACTGTGTGAGCGAGGGATCTATGGAGGTTAATCTCTACATCCCCTCTCAGTCTTCCTGCATAACTCACCAGATCTAAAAATGCAGGCAGCCAAAGCACATTATCCAGACGTGAGCAGAGGAGGTAATTGCAAGTGCAAAAGCACAGACAGATTTTCCTACCCAGTCTGGAAAAGATAGCATATGTTTAACATTACGCTAATCTGCTGAAATCGCATGGCACATCAGAGAAGCCTCCATTTCTGCAGCGTTAACAAAGTGAGTATCTCGTAATCGGCGCTCGTTACAGGGCGTTTAAAATACACGTCCACACAGGAGAAAAGCAGTCAGCTATGACATTCTTTCGCATTACTTTATTTAGGCTCAACTACTGTTGGAAATCCAGACCACAAAGTATGTGGTCATTTTCGGAACTTAATAAGATTATTGGATTGCTACGCTCATTGCTTTCGCATTATTAGTTCAAGACTAAAGCCAGAAACACATGTACAAAAGCACAACAGAGAACACTGTGTTGTACTGAAAACAACGTCAAGGATTTTAGGATGGCAAATCACATAAAATAACTTCAACAAGAAATGACTATTGGAGCCGATGCTTCACATCTCTATATTACATGGTGATAAATTTACTTTATAACACAATTCAATAACTTAGCAACACGTGTTTAAGCCAACTTCCAGAGGCAGTAATATGTTAACTGATCTGGGGGAAGGGGGTTCATAAAAAGATGGAAATATGGAATTATAAAAAGGTCTTGCCGTGTCAGTAAAGCTTAAAAAGTCACTTGAGCAGCATTTACAAAAGCATTGTTACAACATGCACATTATCGCACCACAATGCATATTTACTGCATGTGTACTTTATTTGGTACCAGAAAGCTTACACTACTCAAGAAATTGCACTAGACAAAAAAAGATTTTAATCAGACCCCCCAACACAGCATCTGAAAGTTATTAATGAATTAGAATAAGAGCATTTATAATATTACATTTGTAGGAAAACACTGCTAGTAAAAGCAGCTGAGCAAAAGTAAGCACTGAAATACGTAAACCCTGAAGCGGTCCTTGCTCAGGATCAAAGCACTTTAACAGCTGACTTCTCTAATGGTGAAGACAACTAAGAGGAAGCCGAGAACAGGAAGGCTGGGTTAGAAGTGACCATAAAGGAGTTTAGAAAGCCATGTGAACCTCACATAACCCTAATTAGCCTACCACGATAACTATGTGGGAATTTAGCAAAGCTAAATTACTTCTTGCTTTTTGTGGTGTCTGTTATACTTTTGGTCACCTTGGTAGACCTCTCGCAATTGACTTGCAATTGAGAGAAACCCAACAATACCTCATTCTCTTTTCTCTCTCTCAGACTCTCATGCAGAAAATCCCTGTACTTTCTCTAGCATGCAATGATGTATATACATACCTCTGTTGAGCATTGGGTTATAGCATTATCAGCACCAGTTCCACAGGGAGGCAGCTATCAGAGTTGGCAGAAAAATCCCAAGCCCTTGCCCTGCCTCTGAGGTATCCTTTATTCCACGTCCATGCTGACTTCGAATTTATTCCATTGTTTCCACCAGCGTGAGTCGAGTTCACTCGCGTTGGGTCGTTTTCACGTTCCACGTTCCGTTCTCTTACAAATCGTGGCCTTCTTCTTCTCCTACTTCACTTCTTCAAAAGTGCCAGGTGATCCTGGATGATACGTAGGGCAGCATTTCACTGCTCTTGACTGTCACTGCAAAGCCTGTCTCCAAACACACACACACATACAGCCAAAGATTAGACACGATGGATGAGAAAAGTGAACAGAATTTATAACACATTCATTGCATGCTTATTATACACACTATTCTAAAGCGATTTGAAGGTCTTCTGCAGAACTCTGGAATTAAATCCACGTTGGCCTACCGTAGAGCCTATTACCATAAAATCAGCAACTGAAAACAACAATTTTGGCTCGACTCAAAAGGCATCGTCATGATAACTACAACACAGAGACCACAATAAACATCCAGAGAGAAAAGTGCGGCTCTGTATGGTGAGGTCCATGAATGGGATCTCTGACAGAACAGGCCCTCTGGCCGACCAAATTGGAAACAGGAAAACAAACATTCTGAAGGAATACTCCTTCACCCCCCCCCCCCCACCCCGCCTCCAAACCCGGCCAACCTTCGCTCCGACTCATTCTGTCCGACCTGTCTCCAACAATGTAGGAGTCTATGTTATAGCCGTGACACAATCCTCCAAGACCACACAGATGGAGAAAGAATACTCAGCCACAATGAGCAGGAGTCAGAGAGTGAGAGAGAGAGAGAGAGAGAGAGAGAGAGAGAGAGAGAGAGAGAGAGAGAGAGAGAAGAGGAAAACTTAAAAAAGGGCTAAGGGAACACACGCCATAGCTCAGAGAAAAGTAAAGAAGGCTAAACTGACTCATCAGTGCTCCAGAGCGCATGCCGCACTCATGATCAGATGCAGACACCAAGTAACGCGGTTACAGGAAGAAGCAGCACTGCTGGAGAAGCACAAATGCTTCCCAGAGTTTGCACAGCAAGTTGGATGCAGGAACAACTCTCAAATCACCTCTCATAGAAAAGGGTAATTAGCAAATGAGATTCTGAATATTTTGATGTAGCCAGCCCAGGCTGACAGGTTCACCCATCAGTGGCTCAAGTTGGAACCGTTAACACTACTGCAAACTTAAAATAAGTGTTTTTCCTCAAGGCAAAAAAAATTTAAAGTTGATGTTTACTTTAGATAATCTTAAAAATATGATTATTTGTAGTAAATCTGGAAAATTTTGGAAGGTGCTGGGTAGCCTAAAGTTTCCTCATCTAAGTGCAAAGAGACTCTTCCCTTTTTCCCAAAAGTGGCCAGTACATACCAATAAGAGGAATAAAATGGCACAAAAACCTCTTAAGAAATCAGCTCAATAAAACATAAAATCAGAAAGAAAGCAAGCAAAGACTCACACCTCAATCAGCATAAAAACACCCAAATGAAAATAAATACTACGGAAGAGCAACCTAAATACTGCAGATGTGATCGAACTATTTACTTTTAGCTTCATGTAAATTTGTGAAAATGGTGAGGACAATTTTAAATTGACAAGTCTATATCTGAATGCATTACAAAATACTCATCATTCTCAAATGCTGAAATGGCGAGACAAAGATAAAATATTAAAGTGTAATATGTGGCATGAAAAGAGAGGACACTTCTAAAACTTCTGAGGCTACTTCTTTGCAAATTTTCAGTGTTACATATGTAACTGATAACACTGTCGGTCGCTCTCTCTCTGTCACACACACAAGCACACACACGCAGGCATAGATGACAAAAACAGACATGTCAACAACCTAGCTTTCATACGGCACCTCATTTCAGGAAACTGTCCTCTCACATCCACTCTCTTTTCACACTTTTGCAGAGTTTTTTTAAGACTCTAGAGGTCAGTTATATTACACAGGAGATTAGACACTACAGCCACCCCTGAATTACGTTATTATTAAAAGCCAAAAACGTAACAAAGAAACAAGACAAAGTAAGAAAGAAAGAAAGAAAGAAAGAAAGAAAGAAAGAATTGACATAAATGTGCTACTCTAAACACCTTAAGAACCACAAACACAGGAGAAAACTTTTTTTTTTAATGTAAAAAAAAAAAAAGAAAAAAAAGACGAAAAAGGCCTGTACCTCTACTGATCAGTTGTAACGACTAGGCTATCTGCCGTAATACCTCTAACTACTTAAGAAGGTGTTTTCATAATCAAAAAATTACTTATAAACCATTTTCGCTTGAAGTGCTTTTATGTTTAGTTTGTGTATATATATATATATATATATATATGTATGTAAAATTCCTTCTGCCAACACAACTAACAACAAAACACTTTAAATGACAGAAAATCCTACAAAACTCTCAGAGTACTTCATCGACAACTACTCAATCACTCTGACACCACATGTGTGTAAACTTCAACTTCTTGTCAGAGCATGGAGAATTCAGCAATCACCAAACAAACAATGCAAAACAGCCACTTACAAATCCTTTCAAGCTGAAAAAAGAGAATGGAACTGGAACTTCATTTGTATGTTCTCTATAACAGTCCAGGCAGAGACTTAATGTGCCAATTGTACCTCTTTAATAAAAAAGAAAAAGAAAGAAAGAAAAGGAAAAAAATCACAAAGATTTCTTTTTCTCAACAGCCTCCTCATTCAACAGCAAGCACATGAATCTGCAGGGAAGAGACAAAGTGTGGGGCTCATCTTGCTGTGATAAGAAGCGAGTCCAGAAAAGAAGTTGTGCAAACTCAAAAGCCATGTAGAACAAATGCAGGCCTCCACTGGCAGCTTTCTCCCACGCCTAGCCCAAATTCATCTGTCAGCCAGCTCCTGACTATACAACGTTGATCTATTGCATCCCCGCCCAAAGGGCTCACAGACGCAGAGCCATTTATACTCTCAAATCTACCCATTACAATCACTTCAAACAGCCTTATCACAACCCATGCAGATCCTATTCTTCTCTTTAAAAGTAGCTGAAGCGCCAATGTGAACCTCAATACCATTAGCCAACATCAAGACTCATATTTAAAAAAAGGAATAAACCTAAAGTAAATGATACATAAACAAAGGAGTGGAGGTTGCGTTTGGAGAAGCTGCCCAAGTGGAGTAATCCAATGCTGATTTAACTACTTCAGTGTATTAAAATCGAGTAATTAGAGGAAAAGTCACAAAGAAAGAGAGATCACATGCACAAAGAAAAAGACAGAAGTCTGAAGTTGGCACATGGAAATACCACCACGCATGGCGGTTCCTTTGCTTGACGCCATCTGAAACTCTGCTTACAGCTGTGAGCCTCTCTTCTTTCTCTCTCCAAATGATGAGCGACGTTTGTTTCCTGTACAGGCTCTCTATTGGCTAAGAACTTTCACTGACAAGCAAAGCACTTTCAGCGGCAGCGTGTGCATCATTTCAGACCGCCTGAGTGTGGCTGCTTTCACAGTTTACAGGAAACAGCACAACCCATCTACTGGAACCAACTTGGGAATTTTGTGTCATAACAATCAGATATGGGTTATGCTTCGCTGCCACCAAAGGCGGGTGATTTTTATCTCATTAGCAAAATACTTCTTTTCACCACTTAAACTACCGGTAATGCATCAGGCCAAACAAAAAAAAAAAAAAAAAAAGTCACACTACCCACTCAGCACCTCCCACTTGTTTGCAAGCAAACAATTCAGAGCAGCAGAGCAGTAAACACAACTGAATTCTCCCTTCGCAGGATGGACTGAAGAACAGGCCTGGAGTGGGAAGGCTTTCAGAAAAATCCTACAAACACTGGCTGTCAGCAAAGCTCACATTTAAAAAGGCCATCCTGGACCTCTTTGAGGCAAGTGGTAAACCAATCTAAGAAGTTCACAAGAAAGTGTGCACAGCAAGGGGATGCCCTTCAAGTGAAGGACAAAAGAAGCACCATTAAAACCCCATGCACTTTTTTTACCCGATCCCAACAGTATTAATGCTCCAGGAGCAAAAGGGTGTGCCAAAACGAACCAAGGAAATAAAAAGGCACTTCACCAACTCCTCCACGCCTTCCGTTTCGCCCGAGGAGCCCACAAATACTTGCTGCGTCCCAATCTTCCACTGTCCCAATTGAACGCAAAGTGTTCAGCAGCGCAGACAGCCGCCGTTAGTTCAAAGGAGGAAACAGGAAAGTGACCGGGACGCACGGAAGGAGTCCCAGCACGCACGTTATACTACAAACCCCCAAAAGCCAAACTTGAGTGGCTGTACCTGCCCCAGGCAGGGCTGTTTCACTTGCCTACGCGCTTTCTCATCCCCATCAACATCACTTTCGAAAGTTTCGCTTTTTTCAGCGCGAGAGAGAGAGAGAGAGAGGGTAGCGTGTCACACTGTGCTCCGGGATGATTTGGATTAGTTACGTACAGAAAAATAAAATAAAACAAATAAAGATAAATAAAAACAGTCCCACAGCAAACCAGCTGCCGGCTCGACTACTGGTGGACGTGATGCTCCACCTCACCATGTGCATTTCCTTCAGACACAACAACGGAGCAGCAGCAGAAGAAGGGTTTCCACGCTGCGGCACAAAGCCTCCTCACTCCCATCTCCCACAACACACACACACACACACACACACACACACACACCAAGCCATACATGAGTACCTGTTAGCATCCATGCAACTGGCAAGGAGAGGATCATAACACGTGAAAGCAGAGTTAAGTGTAAGTGTTAACGTGGAACGTGGCTGCTTCATGCTTTATTGCTTAAAGAAACGGGAAAGAATAGAAAAGAGAAAGAAAACCTACCAGTTTATGTTTTCTTCCCCGTGTAGAACGTGACCCCACTACTGGGAGGAGTGGGAGGAGGAGAGGAGGAGGGAGAAGGAGAGGAGGAGTGGCGAATTCACTCTCTCACGCCTTGACCCAGCAGGACCCAAACGGCCTGAGAAAACTGAGCCCTGCTCACTGCAGAGGAGCCCTGAGCAGCCTCAGCATTACATACCGCCTGACAAGACTGGAGAACGCCAGAACTACAGAGCAGGAAAGAGCGGAGAACCCCCGCTCCTTCTCAAGGCTGTCCCAGCTGCTGCGGCCTGTCGCCTTGGTTCCTCCTTACCTGTTGATTTCGCCTGTGGCTCAGAGACGCTGCAGCTCATGGCCATGAGTGCGCCCTCGCGCTGGGTTTTGTTTGGCTGAAATTGTTTCTCCCTTTCTTCATGTGTGTTTAGGAGACAGATTGTTCTTAAAAGTAAGGGAAAACTGGGGTGAATGTGTTGCAATAGAAAAAAAGAAAAGAAGAAAGTTCATTGAAGGGAGAAGGTGAAGTTTGCAATGTTTTTTTTTTATTCTGAAATGTTTATTTGCTTGTCAAGACTCAGAGTCCAAGCATTACGTCAGTTTCAAGACACCACCATTATCACATCTTGCGAGGGAAGGCCACCCTAGGAGCGGCGCCTAGCGACAGACACTCTCAGCCCAGATCACTGCTTCACTGTCTCGGCCACAGCCCAGACCACCAAATCAGTCTCATCCCGCAGACCATGCTTCACTCCCTCTCACCGCACAGGTCACTGCTTCACTCTCATCACACAGCCCAGATCCCTGCTTCAGTCTCATCACACAGCTAAGGTCACTGCCACTCTCACCACACAGCCCAGGTCACTGCTTCACTCTCATCACACAGTCAGGTCACTGCTTCAGTCCCCACTACACAAGCCCAGGTCACTGCTTCAGTCTCACTGGCTACAGCCCAGGTCACTGCTTCACTCTCTCTCACCGCCCAGGTCACTGCTTCACTCCCTCTCACAGCCCAGATCCCTGCTTCAGTCTCATCACACAGCCAAGGTCACTGCTTCACTCTCATCACACAGCCCAGGTCACTGCTTCACTCCCTTCACAAGCCCAGGTCACTGTTTCAGTCTCATCACACAGCCCAGGCCACTATGAGCTGCTTCACTCTCTACTCACAGCCCAGGTCATCGTTTCAAGTCTCATCACACGCTTCAGGTCACTGCTTCACCTCTCACCACACAGCCCCTCCAGGTCACTGCTTCACTCTCATCACACAGCCCAGGTCACTGCTTCAGTCTCATCACACAGCCCAGGTCACTGCTTCAGTCTCATCACACAGCCCAGGTCACTGCTTCACTCATCACACAGCCCAGGCCACGTTTCAGTCCACCACAGCCCAGGTCACTGCTTCACCTCTCACAGCCCAGATCCCCTGCTTACTCTCATCACACAGCCCAGGTCACTGCTTACCTCATCACACAGCCCAGGTCACTGCTTCGTCCATCAATAATAGCCCAGGTCACTGCTTCAGTCTCATCACACAGCCCAGGTCACTGCTTCACTCCCTCTCACAGTCCAGGTCACTGCTTCACTGTCTCACACAGCCTAGACCACCAAATCAGTCTCATCCCGCAGACCATGCTTCACTCCCTCTCACCGCACAGGTCACTGCTTCACTCTCATCACACAGCTAAGGTCACTGCTTCACTCTCATCACACAGCCCAGGTCACTGCTTCACTCTCATCACACAGCCCAGGTCACTGCCTCACTCCCTCTCACAGCCCAGATCCCTGCTTCAGTCTCATCACACAGCTAAGGTCACTGCTTCACTCATCACACAGCCCAGGTCACTGCTTCACTCCCTCTCACAGCCCAGATCACTGCTTCACTCCCTCTCACAGCCCAGATCCCTGCTTCAGTCTCATCACACAGCTAAGGTCACTAAGCCACCTCATCACACAGCTAAGGTCACTGCTTCACCCCATCACACAGCGCCCAGGTCACTGCTCCAGTCTCATCACACAGCCCAGGTCACTGCTTCACTACACAGCCCAGGTCACTGCTTCAGTCTCATCACACAGCCCAGGTCACTGCTTCACTCATCACACAGCCCAGGTCACTGCTTCACTCTCATCACACAGCCCAGGTCACTGCTTCACTCCCTCTCACAGCCCAGGTCACTGCTTCACTCCCTTTCACAGCCCAGGTCACCGCCTCACTCCCTTTAACAGCCCAGGTCACTGCTTCACTCCCTCTCACAGCCCAGATCCCTGCTTCAGTCTCATCACACAGCTAAGGTCACTGCTTCACTCTCATCACACAGCCCAGGTCACTGCTTCACTCTCATCACACAGCCCAGGTCACTGCTTCAGTCTCACTGGTACACAGCCCAGGTCACTGCTTCACTCCTCTCACAGCCCAGATCCTCGCTTCAGTCTCATCACAGCCATAGTCACTGCTTCAGTCTCATCACACAGCCCAGGTCACTGCTCACTCCCTCTCACAGCCTAGATCCTGCTTCAGTCCTTGCCATCACTACGCCCAGGTCACTGCTTCACTTCTCATCACACAGCCCAGGTCACTGCTTCACTCTCATTACACAGCCCAGGTCACTGCTTCACTCCCTTTCACAGCCCAGGTCACTGCTTCACTCCCTTTCACAGCCCAGGTCACTGCTTCAGTCTCATTGCCCAGCCCAGATCATTGCTTCAGTCTCATTGCCCAGCCCAGGTCACTGCTTCAGTCTCAATAAGGCCCAGCCCAGACTGGCTGCCCAGTCTCACTGCCCAGCCTCAGATCACTGCTTCAGTCTCATTGTGCCCAGCCCAGATCACTGCTTCAGTCCTACGTTCAGCCCAGATCACTGCTTCCAGTCTCATTGCCCAGCCCAGACCACGTTTCCAGTCCTTACTGGCCCAGCCCAGATCACTGCTTCCAGTCCTCATTGCTCCAGCCCAGATCATTGCTTCAGTCTCACTGCCCAGCTCAGACTTCCACTGCTTCAGTCCCTTTGCCCAGCCCAGATCACTGCTTCAGTCTCATTGCCCAGCTCAGATCACTGCTTCAGTCTCATTGCCCAGCTCAGATCACTGCTTCAGTCTCATTGCCCAGCCCAGATCACTGCTTCAGTGTATTACAGTCCAGATCACTGCTTTAGAGTGATCACACAAACCAGATCACTGCTTCACTGTGGTCACACAGACCAGATAACTGCTTCAGTTTCATCACGCAGGACAGATCATTGCTTCAGTCTCACCACACAAATCATTGATTCAGTCTCATCACAAAGCTCACTGCTTAACACAGATCTCTGCATCAGTCTTATCACACAAAGCACTGCTTCAATCTCACCACACAGCTCAGATCACTGCTTCAGTGTCTCACATATCTCTGCTTCAGTCTCATCCCCCAGCACAGACCACTGCTTCAATATTCCACATAGCCCTGCTTTAGTCTCCTCACACAACACAGATCCTTGCACCAGTGTCTCACACAACCCTCCTTAAGTCTTATCACACAGCCCTGATCACTCCTTCAGGTACATCACACATCCAAGATCACTGATTTAGTCTCAGCAAACAGCCCAGATCACTGATTCAGTCTCATTAAACAGCCCAGATCACTGATTCAGTCTCATTAAACAACCCAGATCACTGATTCAGTCTCAGCAAACAACCCAGATCACTGATTCAGTCTCATTAAACAGCCCAGATCACTGATTTAGTCTCAGCAAACAGCCCAGATCACTGATTCAGTCTCATTAAAAAACCCAGATCACTGATTCAGTCTCATTAAAAAACCCAGATCACTGATTCAGTTTCAGCAAACAACCCAGATCACTGATTCAGTCTTATCAAACAATTCATATTTCTGCTTCACTTTCATCACACAGCCCCATTCGCTCCTTCATTCTCTCTCAGGCAAGATCTTAAGTGAAAGGAAGGTACAAGGTTATTTTTAAAATATGCTGCACTTTGGCTAAAATGTATAACTCTATACTGCAACATTAAAATTAATTTCATGTCTTTCTGCATAGTTAATTTACTAAGATTTAACATCAACACTGAAAGGCAAAAAATGTCATTTTTCCATTTAATTTTACTATTAACAATTAACAAAATTACTTAAAAAATTCTGCAGTCAAGTTCAGCATGGAGAGTAAATAAAATGGCTAAATTTACTTAGTAGACATCTGTCATCCTCGGTCAAGTGTATGTTTGTCTACAATGGACAACTTCACCCCAAAACCCTCTCAATAGCATTGGTAAATCTTTACACCTAAATTTTACAGACATTCATTGAAAGTCCCCTTTATAATTGCTCAAAATCCTGTGAATTAGAGTAAACAATCTGGTCATTATAAGAACTGAATTGTTAATATGCAATAGGGGCTACAGTACACCATTATTATATAAGTTAACAGAGGGGAGGGGTACCAACATAATAGAAAAATCCCTCAGGTAATATAATATAATAACTACAATGTACTTAATTATTAAAAGGTTAATCTTTTAGAGGCCCATAAAATAAGCTCTTCTTAAATAATAACTAAAGTTTTACAAAAACTTTTTAAACTACAACTTTTAAAACAAAAATTACAAACACAAAAAGAAAAAATAAACCCTGTTGTATATAAAATCATATACAAACCCTGTTGTATGGAAAATCATAAATGTTTAAAATAATTTTCTAGCTTCTTTGTTTATTTTACCTCCTCTGGAAATGTGTACTCTATTTCAAATAAGAACTGAACAGTAGTTAAAGAGTTGAGGAAAACTGTGAAACAGATGCATGAAAACAAATTTAAGTAAACAATTAGACAACAAAACAAAGAACAAGCAAACAGAAAAGGTGATGCAGCATTAATATTTACTGTTTAGAGAGCTTGGATAGTATATTTTTTGATCCTTACTTACTACACTAAAACCTCTAATAGTGAACATGCAGAAATGCAGAAATTAATTTGCACAGAGAATAAAGAAATGCACAGTAGATGCATCGTGCCTTCTACAAAAAGTGACTTTATTCTTAAAAATCTGCAGAATAAACATGTACCATTTAAAATCATTATATGAAGCGAGAGATTAATGTCAGTCTGGGATGAATTTCTGCAGATATTGCTGCTTTTTCAGTCTCCTCCAGTGACTTCTTCTTTGTATTAAGGAAATCTAAAATCATTTTTTTCAGCGAGAGGAAAATGTAAATGGAGCATGGGGCACCAGGTTTTTCTTTTTCCAGCCATTCCAGGGAGAATATATATGAATTTTTCATTTATGAATAAATGGCAAAGAAAGAATCGGGGGTGAACATTCATTACACATGTGTATATTTTTTTATACTTGCCCATAAAACTTTAAGCTTTCTTTTATCATTTTTTCATCCACTTTGTCTGTGTGCAGTCCAGCTGTTCATATAGAAAATGAATTGCGCTAAAATTCTCCACATTGGCTGGTTTTGATTGATGATGTTCAAGCACACAATTTGTTTCCTGGGACTTTAAATGATGGGAAAGTTACACTGTGCAGAGCAGGGAAGGGAACTGCTCTCATCTTTTCCAGCAGTTAGTATAATATCTCTCTGTTCTCTTCAGCCCAGGCTGGTGGTGATGGTGGAGCTGGACCTATAAGATGGGAAGAAAAGCTCTCAGCTGCTTCTGCCAACTGATTATAAGTTCAAAAACAGCTTTAGGAAAGCTAACGAAAAATGATGCCTCTCCAAAGTCAATATGTATTCCAGAAATTTGATTATATGTTTCCATGGATATATTTCCAAGCTCACCAAGAAAGTCTATCCAAACCCAGAGTCCCAAATGTTATTTTTTTAAGGCTTGGCTTTTTCCCTTGATAACCTCCCAACGCTGTGAGCCGCACTGCTCGTAGCTCTGGCCAGAGGAAACCCGAGGAGTGAAATCAAAGCTGTTTATCTCACTTTGAGATATCATGCCATGAGGTGGCGTCACTATAATATTTTTAGTTTGGGTAGCTATTTTCTGCACGATACATTGCATACTCTGGCTCGGCACCGTCACCTATCTCAGCTTGGTACTGTTTCAGTATTGCCTTTCGTCTGTCCATGTTAACAGCCAGACCGACGCATCATGTGGTCATATTTAGAACTCCCCATGGGTAGGTGGCTGCCCTCAACTGAGCTTTTCACTGCCTTCCACCGAATGCTTTATTCTGATCGAGCGTAATGCACACACACAGCTCCGATACTAATGAAGTGTTTTGCTTTATGGGTGGTTACAGTCAGCATATACCATTCTGTCCCCAAGCTAACATATGCATTTACTGTAGACTAGTGATGGTTTGCTAATTCCCATTGTTAAATCTTTAGCTGCAGTAGTCATTTAAGTCCAACTGAGCACAGATGAACAGTGAAATAAAATTTAATTCAGTTTGCATAGTGAAAAAGCGTCATTCAAACTGAACAGAGTTAAAATCCACTGTTCAGTTGGGCTTAAATGACTACTCCAGATAAAGATCTTATACCCGGGGATTTGCCCTGTACTGCTTTAAAAAGTAACCTTCAAGGAAGAACATGACTAATGTTTTGTGTGCTGGGAAGAAGAACTTATTATTGTTTATTCTGTAAAATAAATGTTCCAGAAAGCTTTCTTTGTTTGACTCAATTGAAAGAACTGTTCTTAGTTTTAAAAGCAGAGCATGTGCGAGCATGCAGAACTGTTATATACTAATAATAATCATCATAAAATTAATAATAATAATAAGAAGAAGAGATTCTAATAATTATATGATCATTATTATTATCATGGTTATTCCTATTATTATCTTACACCTTGACAAAAGTGTTAAAATCATACTAAAATATTTTAAGCACATGACAGTTTTCTTTGCATGAATTGACTCACTAATGGCGCATATTCTCTCACTTTTGTTTCAAAACCAGAACCAAAAACCCGTGGGCATGAAATAGTAACTCATGAAATGACATATGCGTTCCTAAACATAATTTTAAATAAAATGTACTATAATAGGAAATCTGAAAAATATTGAATAATATCAATCCGTATTATGTGTGTGATTAAAGAATAAATGGAATGTGGAATGTGATTTCCATTTAAATTAAAACCTATATTTTAATTCTAACTAAATCTAAAAGTTACACATACATGCATATATAGAGAGATTTAAAGAGAATATCCCACTTGCCCCAAATGTATATTTTATCATTTCTAAACATTTCTAAAAAAAATAATAAACACACACTGAGGCTGAGATGGAAATCACTTCCCCCTGATTAAATTAGTTTAGGTTACTACAATAACGAAATCAGGGCTAATGATGACCTTTACCAAAGGTTTGATTAAAGCACAGTGCAAATTGAATTTGAGTGCATGGAGAATGTTTAATTCAGCTGGGAATTCAGGGCCACTAGATAAAAGACTCTCAGCATGGAGGTTCACCGATGATCAAAACGAGGAAATCTGGGACCTTTTCTCTAAAACGTCCACACAAATGCAATCCTAATTGCCTATAGATACGTAGAAAGAGAGAGAGAGAGAGAGAGAGAGAGAATGCTGACACTTTATCTGTTTGACTAGCTTGTAACCATTCCAAGTGCATTGCCTATGGAACTGTATATGCAGAACAAATCCAATTCATAAACGAACAGTTTTCCATTTGAAATGTTTGCTGCCATCCTTGTGCTTTAAATAGAACTCACTGACTGTAACTCCTGAATAGAAAGGAAAGTTTGAATAGAGGACTTGCTCACTGCAGCCGCACTCTGTGCAGCAAGGTGAGTGATTTCAGGAGAAGGGTCTGCATATAGGCAGCAGTATTCATTTTATACCACGCATACATTTCCACAAGACAAGATACTGATGCTCTCTCATCCGAAAAAACAAATGAGATAATATGAGTTATGGCTATGAGCAGAGGCCCTTGTATACTTTGTCCCTGAGTCGTCGACTCAGCAGCTTTGCCTTTTCTCATAACTTGGAGCCAGTGCCACCTCGCAAGAGCAGACAGAGAGTGTGTGGGTAAGGAGACCTGACAACAAGAGCTAGATAGAGTGTGTGCAAAAGACAGTGGGAGCGGCAGAAAAACATCTCTTCACATTCTTTTATCACCTTAAAGATCAGAGCATTAGCCGGAAATCTCGGCCTTTCGATGGGTGCAGCACTGCAGGTGTCAAATGTCAAAGGAACTCTTAGAAAATATAAGTATGCATGGAATTGTAGCCATGTAAAATAATGCGTTTTCCACCCAAGGATAGCAGGCCTGAATACTCTGAGATGATTTCGCCAGACCTTCCGCAAGAGGTCAGAAACTTTCAGAAACTTTGAATTATTCGGATTGATCCAGAGAGCAATTTACACAGTAAAGAGGGGAACATAAACGGCTGCCAAATTGCTTTCGGAGCTCGGCAGACCGGTCACCCCAGCAACGTTCCTCACCTTGTGTGGATTAAAATAGACATAAAACCATATCTCCTCTGTATTCTCTCTCTGTCACTTGACAAAATGATGCCCCCCAAGGGCATCCCTCTCTTCTTAATGAGAGGCGGAACTGAAGCAGACTTCCATTCCGCCGTACGGAATATAACAAGCTGGTCTTTGTGCCTCTCCTTTCTGTTAGTGCCTTCTTCTCTGAAAAGTTGTCCGCGTATAAACCCAAGTGACTGGAACTGAGGGATGGGCACTTAAAGTGCTCTCACTGTACTTAATCATAGAGTGAACTAACTCTTGGATTTGTTGCCATGTCTCTCTCTCTCTCTCTCTCTCTCTCTCAAACACACACACACACACACACACACACACACACACACACACACACACACACATACACACACGCACACACACAAACACAGACACACTATTCGAGAGGTCAAGAAATTCCATGTACATTGGAGCTATTAACCAGACATGTTCTTTGCAGCAGAGGAAGAGAACGAGAGAGAGAGAGAGAGAGAGAGAGAGAGAGAGAGAAAGAGAGAGAGCACCTAAAGATTTCTCCTTCCATATTTGCCTGAACTATGAATGAGTTCATTAGGTTCAAATCTGTGCTTTAAAATGTTCTTCGTTTTTGGGATTATATGGTCTTAGTTTGAACACATATTCCAAAGTCAAGTGTGAGTATTCAAATTTTTATTTTTTCATGCACATGGACTAGTGCTTGGAGTGACTTGTCAAAATATCCACCCATCCAATATCTTAGCTGCTTATCCTAACCAGGGTTGCAGGCGGTTGCAGGTTCTGGAGCATTTATAGGCCATAAAAGGTGGAGAAACTAAATCAAAAAGTCAGCGCTGTCACACAGTGGGGTGTTCCAACACAGAAACATGATATCTCATGTACATTTCCCCCCAAACATCACAAGATTTTCTGAGATTAAATGCATTGAAACCTACATCCTACAAGCAACTCTCCTATCCAATTTATTCACTTAGTCATTCTAGGTTCCTCACCAAAATCCTCCTTGCAAACCAGCAAGCTTTTTCAGGTGTTAGTGGTGATGAGATATAGAAGCTGATGCCTAGAGAACTGGAACAGCAAGGTCATTATATGTAATTTTGCTATATACAGAAAACATTTGGATTTAAGATTAAAACATGACCATGAGATGAGAGATCAGCTTTTTTTCCCTCAGTACTTAATTTAGATATTTTAACTGCAAAGAACATAGCACCTGACTGTCCAGCTTTCCAAATGAACATTAGTATCAGAACAGGAAGTTCTGAAAATAAATGACGCTTTATATTTGGTTGTTTATCCCTTTCTTTGCAGGTTTCACTCTGCAATCCACTCATCAAGGGACGAAATGCATATGAACTAAAATCTGGTAATTGGCTTGACCTGTCTGAAACTGCCTCATTGTTTCCCAGATGAGGTCCTTAACTTGCCAGTGTACCGGATCATTGTATTGCTACATGATTTTCACGGAAAGTAAAGTTTTAATGCATTACTTTGGGTAATTGGCAGACAAAGTGAAAGTGACAGCTTGTCATTGTGAAACACAACACAGTGAACCACAATGAAATTCAGCCTCTGCATTTCACCCATACACACGTGCAGCAGGGGGCGGCTATTGAAAACACCCGGGGAGCAGTGATGGGGACAGTACCTTGTTCAAGGGTACTTCAGGACAACCTACTGGTAAGGGGTTTTAACCCACAATCAAGTTAGAAAAGCGAGAATCATACCCCTAGACCAACGAGCCAATCAAATCAGACAAAATGTCATTGTAGGTTTTAATGCTACTATTCTGAGTTACATCACTTTGTGGCTTATCTATATACTTTTTTTTGTTGTCCAATTCTTACTGCTTTGGTCATTTGTCTGCTATTATCTGTCATTGTTTTCAACCAAGTTGATGTCAGTTGCTTAGGACACCAGCAGTTTCCTTCTTTTACTACACATTTCAGATAATTGTACTGACTCTGCCCAAAACTGTACATACCAAAATGGATGTGGGAGAACATATGTGCTTAACCAAGGACCTACTGCAAAAATTTTGGTGCCACATATCACAGCACAACTCAAAGTTCTTGTGGAGTCCATGCCGTGATGGGTCAAAAATAAATGATCATTATTACTAATAATTATAAAAACTTTAAAAAGGCATGCTGTCACTATCAAGGGGTGGCTGAGGTGACTAAATGTAAAAACAACAGCTTTGTCAGCTATGTCAGTAAAATAAATGGGAATTGAGGAATAAAGGTGGCTAATGGAGCTCAGTAATGTCTCTTTAAGGTAAGACTCTTCGATATGACTGCTCAAATATTAATTATTCCTCAGAGATGAAGCTTATAAAAAAGTTTTTGGAGGCTCTGACCCATTTTCTCTCTGTATCTCACCCTCTTTTTTCATCAAACCCTGAACGCTGAGATAGCCATGAGGACAGACATGAAGCGAGGAAACACGCTGTGCAATTTCATACTATCTTGATCTGAAAAATGGGACTTTGACGCAAGCGGTATTGGCGACTCAAACACAGAAATAAATCCTGGGATTTGTATCTCAAAAAAGATATCAAAAATGCTGGCAGAAGAGTTTATTCAAGATAGATGGGATCAATAAGGGTTTGCTTTCCTCTGGTCCGTTCACTGTTAGAGATTCTGATCAGGAACTGAATCTCAGAAATCTACATTTCTTCTGGATCTCTCACTATAGCTGATATCTCCTTCTCACAGCACTTCTGTAACCTTCTGGCATTTATGAACATGCAGACCACACCACTACCTGTCGCTACATGAGCATAAGATTGTATGTCTGAACTGTAGCCTTCTCTTATTGAAGTGTGGTTAGTAGTGTGGATGTGTAACCCTTTTTTTTCTTATGATTTATTAGTGTCACATTGCTTTTGCCATTTACAAATACATAAAGCTTAGAACTGTTCCAAAAATGATACTGTGTTACAGCTATGCAGCTATGTTATTACAGCAACAATATGTAGAGATTTTTTAATGCTTTAATTACCTGTTACTATTAAACTAACTGTTAATGCAGACTACTGACAGAATGTTTTTCTTGTAAGTAGCATTTTAGCAGGCCATCAAAAATAATTGTCACTGGTTTCTGATCAGAAATTCATTTTTTTACTCTATTTCAATTTTTTTATTTGATGCTGATTCTGTTTTACTCTGTTTAGAACACGTTTCTGATTCTGACTGTGTTTATACTTTTGGTTCTTGGTTCTGAATAAAAAATTAATTTGGATTACTTTCATGCTTCTGTTCCTGATTCTGTTAATGATTCTATCATTTTTTATGTTACTATTTCTGATTCTGATTCTGATACCTTTGTGTTTTTAGAGAGAGAGAGAGACAGAGAGAGAGAGAGAGAGAGAGAGAGAGAGAGAGAGAGAGCGAGCGATCCAGTGAAACTAAAGGAAGCCAGGTAAAGAATGGGATAAGCAGGTGCGTCTTCATATTTCTTCATGTTAATGATGAAGGTGTGCTGATATGAAAGATGGTCACACGCTCTCATGGATCTTCCCCTGGCTTCCCGTTCATCATGTTCTAATGGAAAAGAGGTGCGATATATTATGAGATTATGAGCAGCACCAGTAGATAAAGGCAAACAGATTAGCTGAAGAAGTTTCTATGATGAATTAATCTAAGCATATCTCTCTTTCACTCTCACTGTCTTTTCCATTGCTTTCATCCTTCACCTAGTCCATATGATCTCAATACAGATCATCTTCAGACCTAACTGTATTTGAAAGAAAGAAAGAAAGAAAGAAAGAAAGAAAGAAAGAAAGAAAGAAAGAAAAAGACGATCACTGCTGCTGGGGTACTATATGGCGTGGTTCAGTCAGGGACAGTGAGGGTTGTTTAGCATTTGGCCATTTTCCAAAGATAATAAAGCAACACTGCTGTATTTGTTGTACCATTAAATCACTATGCCTGGCTGCAGTGCTAACATATGGGGCAAAGCAGCTCAGTAAATTGCAACCAATTAAGCTTTCTGACGTGTGGAATACACATACATTTCATACTTCACATTTAGTTTCATTCAGTGGCACTGAAAATCATCAGTAGTAAAAAGACACCCAGTGGTGGTTAAATGAAATCACATCTGAAATTTAGCTTGTAATCAAATAGAATAAACAACATAAGATGTCACAATATTTCAATCCATCAGTGCGTTCGAACAACGCAATTCTTGTAATTGATGAGAATCTACAATTTAACCGTCATTTGAGAGTCTGACTCATATCCTTCAAGATATTATTGTTTTGCACTTGGCTGCTAATCTCTGTCAGTAATCACTTTCCAGCCCATGCATTTATCTAAAGGCAGACAAAGAGCAAGAGAGAGAGAGAGACAAAGAGCAAGAGAGAGAGAGAGAGAGAGAGAGAGAGACAAAGAGCAAGAGAGAGAGAGAGAGAGAGAGAGAGAGAGAGAGAGAGAGCAAAAACTGAACACACATGTTAAATGCATATACAGTACACTATATATACCATATTCATCTTTTAAGTGTCATTATTATTGTTCATTTTATGTTCCTTGAATGTTGAACTAATTTGTGCATAATTGTTGAGCATTTATGTAATCGGAAGTCTAGTGTTACATCACATTTGTTACAATGTAACTAAACTAAAAGATTTTCGGTGATTTTGGATTTTGGAGTCTTCCTTCTTACATCATAATTTGTATAATGAATGTTTGTTTTTTTAGTTATATATTATATCCTATTGTTAAATCACAGTTTATTACTATGCAACTAAATTGAAGGCTTTTCTGTTACGTTACATTTAAAGTTTATGATAATGTAAGTACAGTTCATTTCAGTTTTCTCATCCTCACTATTACATCATATCTAGTAATGAATTACTTTCAGTGAGATATGATTATTTTCATTTGTTTTGCAGTAAACGGAGCCAGGCCAGACAGATGGACGAACAGACAACATACAGACAGACCGATTCCCAGTATTTCAGCATGCACTGGGGAGAATTCAGCAAAGAATTTAGCTCCCCTCTCTCTCTCTCTCTCTCTCTTTCTCTCAAGCTCAAAAAAGGCCAGTGCCATTAACATCATTAACATCAGCAGCTTTTGCACAGCAAATACTTTCTGGTGTAGGTCATCCCGGAGCATCAGGAGGCAGAATCCTGAGCAGTGGCGGAGGCACACGTCCGTGCTAATGCAGAAAATATGCTCTTAGCTGCCTGCAGCACGGCAGGGACTGGGAGGGGGGCTTAAGTAGCTGCCAGGCCAACTCTCCAGGCCTTCCAGACAGTAACTGAATTATGGAGGGGCTCCAGGATAACTGATATGCCCCCTGATAATTCTGTGCATCATGGGCCTCTTCTCACTCCGAGTGTTCTCCATCAGCAGACAAAGAGAGAAATTCCACCTTAAACCAACTATAGAGATGTTCAGCTATAGTCCATAGTGCATTGTTGTACAGAAGCATTTTTTACTTTCTTAAAGTTAGCATAGAATACTGATAACTTATACTCAGGTCATCGTAGTTCTTGGGCATTATTCTTTCTTTGAAAATAGTCCATTATTGCTAAAAAAATTAATTAATTAATTTTAAAAAGTTGCACGTTGACACACTTTTTAAAACTGAAACTTTATATATACAGTACTGTGCCAAAGTTTTAGGCAGGTGTGGAAAAAATGCTATAAACAAAGAACGCTTTCAGAAATATAAATAATGATTGTTTATTTTTATCAATTTACAAAATGCAAAGTGAGCGAACAAAAGAAAAATCTAAATCAAATCAATATTTGGTGTTACTACCTTTTGCCTTCAAACCAGCATCAGTTCTTCTGGCCCCCACAGAGCCCTGATCTCAACATCATCCAGTGTGTCTGGATTACATGAAGAGACAGAAGGATGTGAGGAAGCCTACAGCCACAGAAGATCTGTGGTTAGATGTCCAAGATGTTTGGAACAACCTACCAGCCAAGCTCCTTCAAAAACTGTGTGCAAGTGTACCTAGAAGAAATGATGCTGTTTTGAAGGAAAAGGGTGGTCACATCAAATATTGATTTGATTTAGATTTCTCTTTTGTTCATTCACTGCATTTTGTTGATTGATGAAAATAAATGATTCACACTTCCATTTCTGAAAGCATTCTTTGCTTACAGCATTTTTTCCACACCTGCCTAAAACCTTTGCACAGTACTGTATATATACATTGAAAACATTTTGAAAAGCAAGTTGTAAACTGTTGATAGAAACTAATCATTCTTATCTTTTTATGGATAAACTTTAATATCCAAACAGCTGTTGACTTAGAGGGGGTTTAATATGGTCTGTTTGTTAATCCTTATGATGTCCTGAACTGTCTCATTTGCTCCTTCTTTCAACCTTCTAGTTAACACAATGCACCTCCAGCATGCAGTCTGGATAGTTATGAGGCCTCATTGGAGAAGCAACAAAAGGACTCATGTTTTATTGCCAGACTGACTTAAGATTTTTATGAGAAAAAGCCTACATTGATTTAAAAGGCAATAACACTACATCAAACATTTATGGGGTTTTGGAATATCTTCAGATCTATAGATCTAAATTAAAATATCAAGTGAAATGAAATATGAAATGAAAAATATTCTCTTGAATATATATATATATATATACTTGAATACTTGATATGAGTGGGGAGTGCATATCAGTGACAGGGCCTGCTCTGAGGGATATGTCATCATCCTGGGCCTCTTCCTCACTGATAGCAAACAGCATCTGCAACTTCCTGTCACCTGCAGGAACTTCCCATCTCTCTCCTCTGTTCCGGTGGACGGAAGACTTTTGCCATTTGGCATATCTGCTAGAAACAAGGTGCCAGCTTCTATTTTATGTTTTGCAAGCTAAAAATGTGAATACACCCTTCAATAAAAAAAATGCAATTTTATAAAATCATCATTAACGTTGGAAATGTGAGGAACCCAAGAAGATCTAATCAAAGCAAAACCTAGAACACTGAGTTTCACAACCTGGGCTCTGTAAAAAACTTGTTTTATCAAATGGGATTTGTTATAAAAAAAGTAAGTAATGTAAGTTATCTGTGGCATTAAAGACAAGACACTAGAGTGAAACACAAACAGGCAGGCAGACAGAGAGACAAACAGACAGACAGACAGACAGATAGATAGACAGACAGATAGATTTGAATTAACGGCCTAATCAGATATTATATTAAAATTATTTGATTAACCTATCTATCTATCTATCTATCTATCTATCTATCTATCTATCTATCTATCCCATATCAGCTCGAAATAAGTTACTGCTTTCACTTTTATCTTGTGGTAAATATTTGGCTCTTAATAAATATGTTCTTTTTCTTTTCATCCTTTATCGTCTTTCCTTCTTTCTTGGAGTTGTAGTACTGAGTGACCATTCAGCTGCTGATGCCTCAACATGATTTACTACTCACTTCTCACCTTGCCGCATTTTTATGTCACATGCTATTGGCTGAGCCCCATTGGCTTGGTGATTGATCTGTGTTATAGCCTATCCGGTCAGCACCCTTAGCATTCGCTTTCTCTTCAATGGCCGACCATTTCCCCAGGGCCAGTTTCTCAGCCTCCGTCCAGCTGCTGGAATGTCCCTGCGAGCGGTAATTGAAACAGGTTTTCTTGGTCTGCTTCCATTCAATCATGTCTAAGTGAATTCCTTTGTTCTTTGATCCACACAATTAGCTCTGAGACTTTTGCGTTCCTGTTGAGAGGTGGAAAGAATGATTTGATATCTCTTTCTGCCTCCCCTTCTATCTGTCTAGCAGAGTTTTCTCTTTTTCATTCGTCCGCATGCGCTTGCTTTCTGCACCATTCTGCTGGTGGTTTGGATGGTAATTGGAAAGAAAAGAAACACAGCCTTATTTTCCAGCCATGCAGACTGAGAGAAATATCAGCTTCACGCTGTAAGCGCCAGTGACTGAGCATGAAATGGATGCTTTCCAGTATCAATCACGGGCCACGTCCGAAGGGGGAGAGATTGCCATCATCGATGTTATATAATGCACCACCAGGGCAGGCCTGCAAAGTGATGGGGGCAATTCATTTTCTGGACATGGTGTACTGCAGTACTGGGACCATGATAGGAGCATGGAGTATGTGCCATATATCTGCTGGCAGACATCAAAAAGACAATGTAATCTCCCACAGAAAGAGAAGGAGGAGGAAAGAAAAGGGGAAAAAAACAATCTTTAGGAAATGTCTCCTGCACAGCTGTAGCAGGCAGGCGTGGAGCCAAACGAAATATGCAGGCCTGCCAAAGTGAATTACACCCACCAAACGGGGGATTGTCTTTGCTAGTGCCGTTAGTTACTTTGTCAAGTCATAATTGATTTGAGGAAGAAAAAAAAATGAATGTTTTGAAAAACACTCAGCCGCAAGTAGTTCGACGAATCAAAAACGTTGCATTTCAAGTGATAATTCGTTCCTGCTTTTCCCCCATTCAGCAAAAGAGAAGATGCAGTTTTGGCATTAAGGGATATGATTGAAATACTGCAAGGTGCAAAAAGCTGACAGGTTTCTTAATGGGAGTTATCTTGACAAATGGTTGTGTGATTGGAGTTTGCAGTTGCAAGATGTTTAACGCATTCAGAGACATCTGTTCTGATGTACGGGCCCCTTTCTTCAGGGCCCAGACACCACATTTGGCAGATGGGGCCGATCTCTCAGAGGAAACGGCGTGACTTTATCTTGCCTTGGTTCTTCCGCTCCCTTTCCTTGGATTTTCTGTTTTAGGAGCTGTGGTCAGGGCTAAGGCCATACACCCAAACACACAGAGCCTGACCACCACTGCTGCTTCTGAGATGGGGTGAAGCCAGCTTGCTTTTCACCCTCCTCTTCATAGCTGGCATCCTGCTGGATAAAAAACATTAACTGGACCACATAAATGGCCCAGAGAATGGGGTGGCGGAGAAAGCTCAACAAATAAGGACACCTCAACAAATAAAGGGACGTTCAAAGGCACAAGGCATGCGTAAAAATGCCAGAGAGCAGAGGGAGGCAAGGACGTCCTCACATGAAAAAATGAAGCAGGAAATAACACCAGGGAATATTTGTTCCCTTGAATGCCAGCCCTTCCTTGCACGTCCCGTACAAAGCAGCTGGTCGGTGGCCACAGCTATTCTCAGTTAATGTCTTTTACAGTGCGAGTATCGCTGGCCCGTTTGAACCTGTATTGTTAAGGCCTGGCAAGCCACAAGCCTTCATGAGAAGGCAGGGAAACCCTGGGCCGACTGATGTCTCTGTGGTCAGCCTGTCTGCCTGAGAAGTCCCCTTTTTTTAGATTTAGGACTGGGCTGACTCAAACTTGGCATGCAGCGGGAACCCACAACTTTCCAGCCCCAGGCGACAGCGCTGACCACTACATCATTTGGTCAGTCGCAGCAGCAACGATGGTAGCCATTTGGAAACCGACTGGCCTGCTCAACACAGTGTCCCTGTTGTAATAATTACAGTCCAGCAGATTGTTCATGGCGGGAAGATGATAAAGTTATAAAATTTACAATATGAAATTTTGATCCCTTTGTTGTTGTTGTTGTTGCTCTTCACTCTGTGGCGTGCACTGAACCCAGACAACTTGTCACGCGATGAGGAGAGGCCATTTCCAGACGAAGGAGACAGCATGGTACAGCAAAACAATTCACCACAGGACATACCACAATACAGACACTACAGAGAAGGAGGCAAGCAACTGCTTAGGCGTTGCAAGGTTTGGTATTATAAACCTAAACAGATAGGGAAGATCTTTTTTATCACTGATATCATGCTTGATGCTGTGCCATAGCAACCAGATTGTTATGTCCACAAATCCTGTCTAAGTGCCCTCAATAACTTAATAATAACTGTGGCCAATGGCAAAAAAGGCAAAAGCCAGATGCACACATGCACAAAACTGGTCTTAAAACAGCACAAAACTGGCATTAATGTAACCGCAATGTTCTTGAGGACTACAAACTGCAGAGGTCCAGCTACTAACAGCATCAAAAGGCACAGATTTAAAAGAAGGAATAAAATAGTGGTGAGTCAACTAGCTCAAGAAAAAAGTCAGTGATAACACTGATAAGACTGTTCTATATGAAGTTCTTTCCTACCAAAACATTTTACTAGGGCGTAATTCTACTTCTAAAAATAAAAGAAGGAAAACAATAACGCAGACTGCACACACATATTGGAGGCACATCACAGCATATTTTGTCCTGTGTTTTTCACAGACATAAATATGAACTTGAGAACTGAAATAGTGTTATTATGATGGTCAATGGTTTTTTCAGCATGTTTCTACATCTGCTCTCTTTGTTAATGGAAGCATCCTAACAACATTTTCTTGAGACTCCAAAGCAAGTTTCTCAAATCAAGAAGAATATATAACTAGTTAGACCTCCAATGTCCATCACCACTCACCATTGCTGAGCCATCTTTTCCCAAACAAATATGTTTGAGGGAAAGAATTCTGTGCTCATTGCCCAAAAAATACATGCTAACAATTTGTGTGCTGAGATAAGCAGCTGGCAGAATGTGTTATGGTCTCTCTTTAAAATGGCACCAATTGCTCAGTACACAGAGACACTAGAAAACAATAGAACAGTCATTGCCATCTTATTTCTAGCAATATCTATGTATATAGCCATTTTATATGAAAGTGACCATTCTTGTCATTGTCAGTAAATGGCACAGCACACAGTGAACCACAATGAAATTACACCTCTGAATTTAACCCACACACTCACACGTGCAGCAGGGGGCAGCTATTGAAAGCGCCCGGGGAGCGGAGCAGTGACGGGGATGGTAGCTTGCTCAAGGGAACCTCAGGGCAACCTACTGGTCTGGGAATCGAATCCATGATCTTCTGATCCTGGGGCCAACTCCCTATCCACTAGGCCACCACTGCCCCGGACAACTTATATAGGCAACTTGTAGAGACATTTCAGGTATTTCAGCACTTTATCAATTTGAGTTCCATGTGTCAGAGTCTCCCTGTCTCTCAAGGTTTATTTTCAGCTCTTCACAACACTGCATATGCACCCAACCACTAAAACAGCTGCCACTGGAAACCAATGTCATGTGCATCATCTTATGTGTGGAGGTTAATTCCATGTGTACAAATCTAAAGGCCAGAATCTGAGCGCAGGAGAAGTAATAAATAGGTCCATTCTCCATCCCTGTATGTATAGAATAAGTGTCACAGGCTGTTAATGGACTTTGCATGGCAGAGGAGTAGGACACTCCCCCATGGCTGTTTACATGCAGCAAGAGGTTGCAGAAACAGCTGATGACAGTGTTTCGCTGTAAGAATGCTTTTGTTGATTGTGAAATAATCCAAAGAAGATGAAGTAGCAAATGTTGGATGCTGCAAACATTGATCAAAAATATAACCATCTGTCCTGAGCTTCTTATTCTCCCTGCTGCTTATCCCCCACTGCATAGATAGCACATGCAGTGAGCTCAGGACCAGACTTAGCAATGGATGGATGGATGGATGGATGGATGGGTGGGTGGATGGATGGATGGGTGGGTGGGTGGATGGATGGATGGGTGGGTGGATGGATGGATGGATTACGATAGAAGATAGATAGATAGATAGATAGATAGATAGATAGATAGATAGATAGATAGATAGATAGATAGAATTTAGTTGTATATATTGCACATAAATGTACATCAAAAATTGTTTACAAATTTCCTTTTGTTTAGCTTCCTTTTAAAAGAAAATGATGAAACTTGACAGATTGTGTAGAGGATTGATAAATATGGCATGATTTAATAGAACTGGAACTAGAACTAAAATAAATGCTAAAGTAGAAAAATACTTTTTCTACTTAAATATGTACTAATATGTACTTAAATATGTACTAATATGTACTTAAATATGTACTTAAATATCTACTTAAATATGTACTAATTTACTAATTTAGTAAAAGTCTGAAACAGTAGATTAGTTGTTTTCAAAATCATTACCCCCAAACTTGAAAATGATCAGCATGATTCAAAATGACTAAACTACATTGCTAATATAATTTCGACCATTCTTACAGGAAAGTTCTGTGAAGTTGTACAGGAAAGCATACATCAAATGATTCTACAGTATTTTCACTGTATTTTTCCCAACATTCAAAGTACTGGCAGGCAGTTAATGCACTGAACTTGAGCAGACAGTTATTAAATATTTCTGATAGTTACCCTTTCCGTTTTGTACACCATGAAAAAAAAACTCACCTTTTTCAGTCTGGATGCATGTTTTTTACCTTGATTTTGAACAGGCTTGGCTAGAGGGAAATATCTGTTTAAGGTAGACTAAACTTGCTTAACTTAGCTGAATGACAGTGTTTGAGAGCAAAGAAATATTGCAAAACTAAATTAAATCAATAAGCTGTGCACCCCTAATGTAAAACATCTAATCTTAAGACAGCCCTCAGCAATAATGGACTCCCAGTTCCCACTACTCTCACAAGTTTTGGCTCTTTCTTCAATTCAAGGCCCCATACAACTATGCCTCTGGGTGAATATTCCGTAAACCATGTCCACGCACATGAATGAATGCATAATCATAATCATAACACCAAACAAGGCATTGATTTACTGCAGTCTGCTACTCCATCATGACTTAGCATTCTGATTCATTCTGAATCAGAAATGCAGAGTGCCAAAATACACAGTCGGCATATGGAACTTTATGGGCTTGGTTAGAGAGTTTTTGGGAAATAAATAGTCAGAGACACTGTTTATTATTAAAATGAGATCTGAGTCTCAGTCCGATGAGATGTTTGATTTGGGATGACGATAAACACTTAACCCTTAAACAAGGTAGTGTAAAATAATGGAAAAAGCATTGGGAGATCACAACTTCAATCACTGGTGCTCTCCCTGGCCAGGAGCGCAAAAGCATGTAACTGGGCTCTTGGCGGGTAGGATGGCCCTCCTTGTCAGTATCCTACCATGACTCAGTGTAAAACCATCCAGTGAGCGTGTCTGTAGGCCGTGTATCAAAATTAGCAGTTATTTTTCTCATCCAGGCAGGCTGAAATGTTCAATGACTATGTGTTACTGTCAGTTTGAAAAAAATGTAGAGACTAGCAACACATGATATTCGGATTCCAATTCTTAATTATTTCAAAATATGTTGTGCTCATAACACATCACAACTTACATAAGTTGACCATTGTCAGATTCATATCAACTAATCACATGTGGCCTCTTGAGTGTTCACCCATTTTATGATATTATGACAGCGCATTCAATAGCAAGCACGGTCCTTGTTTTCTTTTGCACAGATTGTCCGCTATCACCCCTGATAACAAGAGTGCTCATGCAACATAAACATTCTGTATGAAAGAACCCAGTGTGTGAACTGATGTGGTGTGTGTTATAAATGTGCAGGTCAGAAAGGCTTGTGTTTATACTTGGGCCTGCATCATTTTACATTATGTATAAATGAGACTGGCAGCTCAACTGAAAATGGTACAAATATATTTCTATGTTCATGACACAGTAATTTATTGTTGCACAACCTTCATGAATGAAGCAATGGAAAACTTTAAGAAAGGCTTGATTCAGACATCCTTGTGGGACCTGGGGCTGTTAAATGAGGTGAAGGTTGAGACATTTCTTTTACACGTTTTGCAAATTTCTTATTTGAAGTGGTTATTATTAGAAACCTGCTTGAAAATGACAGTGTATGACTTTTAACAATGAATGTGATTATGAAGATGTTAATTATCTTGTTCATGTTAGGGCTCTTAGCTGTTTCAGTTTCATCTGGCGGCACGGCTTACATGATACCTAGTGAACAGTTGCTAATAATACTGAAGTTTAAATAGTAAATGTTAATTTAAATAAGATCTATTTATATTGTTTTATTTGATTCATTAGAACACAATACATAAAGCAAGCACAGAGGTTTAAAATAGACTGTGCAATAACTATTTGAAAGCACTTCTGCTTCTACTAAACATAAATAAAGAAAAAAAAAGAAATATTTTTGCCTCAAAGCGCCTGTTTTATTGTAATGCCATCTATATTTTGACATAAATACATCAGGACTGGCACTGTTGGCATTATTCTCCTTTAGAAGCAACCAAGCTGTCTTTTCATCTTCTTCCCTTTCGTCCCTCATGCCTGAAGATCTAAACACAACTGTTGCTTTTTTTTGTCCTTTTGGAGCCAAAGCATTTTTTTCATCCATAAAACTTTCCAACCACTAACACCATGATTGGATTTTATCTGTGGGTATGCTGCCTCCCTTAAGAGGCCATTCTCAGATTTTCAAAAGCAACATACATTCAGAGCTTACAAATAAAGTATTGGGTGGTGACCATCTAAGAAGAGGGGTGGACAGGGTTGACTGAGAATCTTCTGCATGTCTCCAACATTTTATCATCCTTCATTAGCCAACATTGTAGATTAAACTCTTAGATTATACCCTTAAATCCCAAATCTTTACATACATTTTAATATTAAGTAGAACTGATTTACATTGTAGTATCTTTAATTTTCTTGTAATAAGACAGAGAGGTAAAAGGGGCTGATGAATCTATGAATCTCCTTAATGTGAAGTGAATAACTATCACTGTGAATACACAACACAGCAAACAGTGAACCACAACAAAATGTTTTTCTGCATTTAAACCATTTAAATACAGGCATACATCCAGTGCCCGGGGAGTATATACGGGAAGGCACTTTGTTCAAGGGTACCTCAGAGTTACCTACTAGTCTGGTGCTCAAACCCAAGACTTCCCGGTTATGGGGCCTAGTCCTTATTCACAAGGCCACCACTGCCCTGTTACAAGAACCTTGAAAATCATTGAGAGCATCGTCCGGACAAAGTAGATCCAAATAACCTTGTTTTTCTAGCTACTGTGACTTCTTGGAGATAAGCTGGAACAGGATTCATTTAGTCTTCTTCACCTTTCAGGTCATCACTCTTTCCTCACGTCTCGTTGATTTGTAAAACCTGTTTGTTATATTTACCAATAAGCACATTTTGGCGCACTTCTTTTAATCGTCTGATATGTAAGGATGTGCCAGAAGTGACATTGATGAATGGATTAACAAGTCATTTATAACTCACAGGAGCACATGGCTTGTTGATTCAGTGTGACTGGGGCCTCTTCAGAGGAAATTCCACGAATGTTCACAAACTGTCATTATGTTCATCCATCTTTGCCCAGGCACTGTGACCCAGCATCGCAAACAGTCACGACAACAATGCCAATGTGGCTTTCACATAAAACGAGAGGAGAGCAAGAAACGAGGGACGGAGAGAAGCAGAGGGGGGAGAGAAGACTCGAATTACAGACCCAGAGCAATACTGATTGTACTGAGATCTGAAGGGAGCTTGAGGCCAACCTTCATCTTTAACTTATTATATATCCATGAAGAAAACCACATCTCTCGAAGCCAATGTTGCGCTCTGACATTCGCTTCTGTCTTTATTTACATTCTAGCTTTGAGAAAAGGGATGTTACAAGCAGTTCTACATAATGTTCAAACATAACTAGCAGAAGACACGCAGTCTACTCAAATACAACATTCAATGAATCTGACCAATGTTCTCTTTTTATGGAGGACTGTGCAAAAGTCTTGAGCCAACCCTCATTTCTTTATACTTTGGTAGAAAATCACCTTTTGGTGCAAAACTACTTTTTTAAGCCCATCAAACTGTCTTACCTTTGGCATCTTGATTAGATTAAATGCAAGAAATGGGAATAAATGGTTCACTGCCACATGCCTAAAGATCATGATGCCTAGATAAAGGGGTTCCAACCACTCAACATTCAGCATCACCAGTAAATTCATCACTGGCCTGATCATCTGTAATCATCTGCACCTGTTTCTTCACTGCTTCATGCTTTAAGTCAGATGCCTAAATTATTTGTACTTAGGTCACTGTCTGGCTAGCAAAAGACAATTCTCTGAAACTGGGCAGGTACAGCGACCTGAAAATGAGAGCTAAACACCAGGTCCTTCAGGAAGCCTGGAGAACTATTCCTAAACAATACAGTACAGCTTAAAGTTTGTGCAGGAAAATGCTGTAAATAAAGAATAAGCCAGAAATGGAGGTAAGAATCATTTATTTTCATCAATCAACAAAATGTAGTGGATGAACAAAGAGAGTCTAAAATCAAATTAATATTTATGTGACATCTTTTGCCTTCAAACAGCATCAGTTCTTCAGGCACTTCACAGTTTCTGAAGGAACTCACAGAAAGTTGTTCCAAAACATGACTGTAGTTTCAACCTCGTGACACTGATGATCATCAGCACCTGTTTGGTAAAACTGGTTGATCACACAATCGCACTATAATCCCTACAAAACTCTTCTGACTTCGGCATACCTTGAAGAACTGATGCTGGTTTGAAGGCAGTAACACCAAATATTGATTTGATTTAGATTTCTTCGCTCACTTCGCATTTTGTAAATTGATAAAAATAAACAATCATTATTTATATTTCTGAAAGCATTCTTTGTTTACAGCATTTTTTCACACCTGCCTAAAACCTTTGCACAGTACTGTACATTAGCAAAATATAATTTAATGAGGGATGGAGTAAGCCCTTTGCACAGTACTGTAGTTTCAGAACTGAACAGGGCATCAAACAAGTGCCCTACTAATAAGAGAGGGAGAGACGTTATAAGTTAACGTTGTAAGTTTTAAACATTATTTTAAAAATTCAAAAGGTTCTCTGGAGTGAAGTCGTACACTAACCACTGTTTTATGTCTTTTTTTATGTCTTTAATATCTGAACTTTTTCATTTCCTTTAATCTGCCCATTTTAGTTTTCGTCTTTTCAGTGATTCATTTATCCAATAGTTGGTTCGAGACGACAGCATTACAACAAAGGGATACATCATCCAAATTTTCACAATTAGGAAAGCTTCTGCTTCTTTGGAATGAAGGTCTGTGGATAAGATCTAACAACCATTACATAAATGTGTTTTTTTCCAGTAAATGAAATGTATTTTTTAAAGAATGTATAGTAACTACACAACATATATTGATTTCCTAAAAAGATCTTATTTGTCTGCAATTGAATTGCAAGTTGTGTCATAATGGCCAGGCTGGGACCTATTTATGAGAAGCCATAAAGAAAGCCTGGTACAAAGTGATGTGCACAGAACAGCAAGCATAGCAAAATGAAGGGGATTTTTGATTGCAGCAAAAATAAATCATGGCCTTAGTCCCATTGAGCAATTAATGTTTGACTGATATTCATTCATGTGGAGAAGACTGCAGCAGAGATCAGCATCTTACTTATACTGACATTGTGAGCATGGGAAAAGTCGCAGAGAAAATATGCCTCCATAGGTGCCCATCATTGTGCCCATTTTTCAGCTAATGACACTTGAGGAAATTGTGTATTATGCAGACATTTCATGATATTTGGAAAATTCTGTTGAGGGATGGCCCTCTAAGGTTGGATGCAATAATAAATCACAAGGTCAACTAAATCCGAGGCTACATAAGAAGGCTTTGTGGAGCGTAGACCACAGCTGCTGCCACTACTGCACCACAACTATTTCAATCACTAATGAAGTAGACTAATATCCAGTGATATACGATGAGGGAGCTCCTACTGTACGCTAGATGAGGTAATGCTAAGTCATTGACAGCAATAAGAAGAGATGCATTTGTCCCTTCATTACGCTGGTCACAAACTCTCCAGCACAAAGTATCGGAGAATTAACCGCTGCATCTAAAAGCGTGAAGTCATTAGGAAATGCCTTTTTTCTCCTCTAATGGCAACAGGAGTTGCAGGGAGTGGGCCTGGGGGGAGTGAGCACAAGGCTTCACTCACTCTCCCTCTCACGCTTGCCGTGCCAAACACAACAGGCTCGCTCACCAAGGCGCCACACACACCGGAGAGGCCGATGCTCTTTTTTTTTTCACCCACGCTCGTTTGGAGAGGAGACTTTAATTGTGTCAGAATTTTTTGCCTTGCATTATGCAAATTGTGATGGTGAGGTCATGCCATGTCAAGGAGATCTGCCATTCTGACCACAGTATAAGCTTTTGGAACACGGTCCCCATAGCTGCTGTTTCCATAGAGACTGGAGTCTACAAAGTTGTTCCATTTCGTAGCTATCATGCCAAGTTTGCATGTATGACTGAGCATGTATTATGAGAACACAAGGCAATCAGTGTTTAATGCCTTAGAAACCAGTCTTGTTTGGAGGAATAAGCCTTACTGAGGCTCTGCATTACTACTTGCACTACACAGAGCTCTTGGTAGGAGGCACTGATGTGCCCATGTTGTTCTGGAGTGGGACAAAGTGTTCAATTAGGATACATTTTCCTAAGTACTTGAAAAGAAACACGTGTATGTGTGTGAGAGACAGAGAGATGACAATGCCGCAAAGGAACCTTCACATCCGGCTGAGTTACACAGTAACACTCATAATTCATCTATTCCATTACCACACTGCAGTGGTACAGACTTCACACAATCAATAAGTCACACACATCCCACTGAGTGATACATCTGGACTGTCATGCAGGATATCATGTTCTAATATGGTTTTGTTCCTGTCATTCTGAGTTTACTCCATTTTTCAGTGTCCCATTTGCAGCTCCAGTCCTCTTGCCAATCTTCATCCGTGTCTGAATAAGGTCTTTTCATACTCATCATGATTACAATGCCTCATATTCAGTCGTTATTACATTTACTGACAGGACATTAAGACGATAGACATTGCAGGATTTTAGTGCAGCTTGCTAGGACTGATACATAAAGGACGTGTTCAGACCATGGTTACTGTCCGGCTGTAATGTCTCGCAGCAATTTCAGTGAGACTGACCTAGTGATGACTAAGTAATATATAGTGACTTCATATATATATATATATATATATATATATATATATATATATATATATATATTTCTCCCTGAGATCCCTTTTTAATATATAATATGTGATTTAGTATTCCAAGTTATGATGCTCTGTATATATTTTTGTAACATTTTTCAACCTTTCTTTGAAAAAAAAAAGAAGTTTCTGTGATTTCACACACACACACACACACACACACACATACACTCTCACACACATGTGAAATGTGAAAAGTCAGCATTGAATTTGTCCTCTGCACTTCACCGATCCTGTGCACACTGGTAGTGAATACCCACCCCTGGGTGGAGAGTTATGGGATGAAGTGTTGTGCGCAAGGACACTTTATCTGTGGGTGCAGACTGATATCTATCGTCTCTGTTCAGAATGAATACCATAGGAGGTATACCCCTTATCAATTCTGCACTACTGGGTGGATCTAAACAGCTGTCGGTTGAAAACAAATTTTCAGATTAATTCTAATATAATAACAGTGTGGACTGAAAACTGATTTTACATAAACTATTATACTCTTTCATTTATAAAGGACCCAAACAACACAAAAGCGAAAATCAAAACACTCCAACTCTGTTTGTTAATTTGTATAATTGTATAAATTATATAAGCACAAATTATTTTAGTAAAAAAAATTTTCAGGAGGCTTTGGAAGACTTTAATTCTTTAGATTTGTATGAAACTGGAAAAAGTAGCATTTTCCAGCTGCATGGCCACGTGTGAAAGTGTAAAGGCATAAATCATCGCTGAACTTTATCTGAGTAGGAGATGCATGAAACAGCAAGTGTAAATAGGCCCTAAAAAAAGTGGGTAATGTCAAACAGCAGCTGATGCAGAGACATTCGGTATTGATGGCAGCACAACGTGGTCACAGGTAGAGGTGGCTGGAGGCTGCATGCCACTCATTACTCAAATTGTGGTGTCATGTCTGCACACAGAACGTGACTGATTGTTGCTGTTTCTGCCACTCTGCTCATCCGTGAGGAGGATGAGGCAGAAAAGCGGCACTTTGATGATAGAGTGGTCTAGGTCTCCCTGCTCTTGCTTGAAATTTGTGAGTTTGTCATCTGTCCCTAAAACACACTTGCACATGCAGGGACAGTTTTGAAAATGTGTGCAGTGAAACAGTTTTCTAAGGGGGGGGGGTTGAGTTGCATGAGGGGCACAGAAACCAACAAGGCAGTATAACAAGAGGAATTTGTGACTAAAAAAGTTTTTGTATAGTCTTTCCAGTCTTTAAAATAGTATAAACAGTATAAACCTATTTATACTATATTTTACACAAAATGTTATACAAAAGCAATGGGTTAGACATTTTATTTATTATATATAGTTTAGATGTGATATTTATTTTGGGGTTGGGAGCTTGGAGAGGAGGTACTATGACATCTGAAGGCTGTACTCCAAGCCAATTTGCTATGAGTGCTATGGGTAGGGGTTTATACTACTCAACCCACTTGTGCTTACAGAGAAGCCATAGCAATAACACTTGTTGGTATTACTTTTCAAGAAGTTGAAGTAAACCTACACTCTCTGTCTCACACGTGTGGCTTCATCTTTTATCCAAGACCTCAGAAATGTCATCCACCATCTCAGTATTCAAAGCAACGTCTCCTGAGATATTAATTTCCCTAGCCCCAAGACGTGGCCTTATCGGCTGGCTGCACATCTCTGCTCTGAGCCACACACACTGCATCAGCTCGTCCAACAGCCCGTGTCACACAGCTCTGCTCCCTCTGGCATTGGCGAGAAAGACTGCGCAGTGAAGTCTCTTTCATCTGGCGCCCCGTGTGAGGACAGGCCGAGGTGTCTATATCTGGGCAGAGGGTTGTTCTTCATATAAACTCATCAACAGTCAGCAAACCTTCTGAATATACCAGAGCGTTGTTACACAGTGCTCTTCAGGTCTCCACCAGGTTACCAAGTAACAGATCTCCATAAGACACTCTAGTCAAGGAGATAAAAGTCATTTGGAAATAAGAGTATGCTGTGCATAAAAGGTCATTTTTCACATGGCAGGGAATAATGTTGAAAACTAAATGTATCCCTAAAATGACTGAATACTGAAAATTTGAACAATATTAGAACAGCAAGGCCAATTCATTGGTTTTTGTTATGCATTGAAGATATAATGAATGTAAGAGGTGAGAAAACATTTTCACATATTATTTCTTGTTATGTATCTATATATAGCATGTTAAATTAAATAGAACATAGGACCTTTTCTATCTGACCAACCAGTATTTCACATGAGCAAAAGTAAATTGAAGTAAATTAAAAATCATTTAAGAAAAATAACATTTTAATATTTAAAAATAATATGTTACTTTTACCACAGAATCTTTTAGTTGTTTGTTCCGGAGAGGCTGAGTTCTCCCTTCACTCTCCTCTGGGCCAGTCCCAGACTTTCTACTTTTTCTTTTTTCTTTGATAACTTGACATTGTGTTTTGGATCATTATCTCGTTGCATGATGAAGTTCCCCCGGTTTGCATTCATTTCTCTGTAAACTGGTAGAGAAAACATTTCTGTAGATGTTTCTGTAGACAGCTCCCATTGTGAGTTAAATCAACAATATATATTACTACTGTCCCTGCGATGGGCTGGCGACCTGTCCAGGGTGCGTCCCCCGTCCTCGCCCTGTGTGCGCTGGGTTGGACACCAGCACCCCCCGCGACCCCGTTTGGGACAAGCGGCAGAAAATGAATGAATAAATGAATACATATTACTAAGCATGTTTCAGAAGCAGACATGCAAACCCAAGCCATGAAACCACCTTCAGCATGTTTCACAGATGAGGTTGTTTGTTTGCATATGTGTACGGTGTGTATGCAGGTCACCTTTTCATCCCTTCTGCTGTTCCACTACTTTATGTTTTCATCCAAGGGTCTTTATACACCATATTTTATGAAATGTTAAATGATGTATGTTATGTAAATGCTAGTTATGAACAACAGAAATATCTAGAAATATCAGGCTATTTTGTTGGACAAGGCAAATTGTGAAACAGCGTTGTTTTTTTTCATGGCACATATTACAGGGAATTGCATGTAAATGATATGGATGTTATGTACATGTTTAATCCATGCCCAAAGTGCAAATCATTACCATTTTGATTTTAAGAGCTACAAATTGTTTACAGATTTGATTTGATTTCTTCAGTTGTTGAGTTGTTTGCATAGGATCTATGTGATTACTTTGCTAGAAGCAGCTGTTTTTTTACCACCCATGATATCATATGCCCATTGGGGATTCTTCCAGGATTATTCTTCCTACTGGAAGAATGCCAATAACACAAAATTGTCTGTAAAGATGTCTCAAAAATCAATAAACACTTTCCTGTTTGCATGGAAAGGTCAAGAAACATTTGCAAAAAGCAGGGCTAATCTGAAGAACTTAGTCAGCCTGAAAACAGTGCTATACATTGTCTTCTAAGCCTTTCAGGGAGTCTCAGGTTAGTTGTGTGCAGAATGCTATCATAAACCTTCCCTGAGCATAATTAAATCAACTCATTAGATCATTACGTAAATCAATGGCCTTTAATCATAATTTCCATTAGAGCTCAACAGATTCATCAAAATGTTCTAGACACAAAAAGCACAGTAATTACTCCAAATCACCTGCCTCATTTTCACGTGTGTGTGAGTGTGTGTGCGTGTGTGTGCCCTGTTATCTTTGACAATTAATGTCATGGGATGATAATTAGAGCATTAACTTAACACCCATTACAAAGGGAAATGTTGTATTTGAACTTGTGTTAGGACACTGGTGTAAGCTCTGCAAGGAACATTCAGTCAAAATCCTCTCTACTTTCCCTCTCGCTCTTTCATTTCACCCTAACCCAGAGGCATGACAAATGGGCAAACTGCTGCTTTGCTTTGTAGCTCTGCTATGATTTAGATTTCCATTTCCTTTAGTCCTCACAATTTATCTGTTACAAGTGTGCCTAACAAGCTATTAACCATCTACCAAAATGCTTACGCTGTGTGCCTATTATAGTTATGCTTTAATAGCGAATCTCATTTACAAGAAATATTATATATATTAATGAAAACTGCTTTCCAACTGACCTTCAGCTTTCATAAAGGGTTTCAACTGATTGCATCAAACTACGTGTCTCTTCTCGTCCTCTCAGACCATCAAGCACTGCTCGCCTTGAACCCCCACCATTGAAGAAAAGAGCAAGACACGCATCGAGACTCTTCTCAGTCCTGGCCCCTCAGTGGTGGAATGAACTCCCCCTGATGGTCAGAACTGCTGAATCCTGGCTGTCTTCAAGCGTCGATTAAAGACCCACCTGTTCAAGGTGAATAATCAGGGAATAATCTTCCCAAACCATCCTACTCTTTTTACCTCTGCTCTTTCTTTTCCCTTCCTCAAGAAACCTCTGCTGCTTCTTTCCTCTTATATTTATTAAAAAAAAAAAAAAAAGCACTTGTTACAGGGTTACTACAGTGTTGCATAGGTTGTAATAGTTAATCAGCAGTAGCTGATCTGAGCTGGTTACTAATAAGACGATCAAATGTGGAAAGAAAGCACTGATGTAAGTCGCTCTGGATAAGAGCGTCTGCTAAATGCTGTAATTGTAAAATGTAAATCAACAAATTTTACAGCAGCAGAAAATGATCAAAAATTAACTTGAGCTGGTGTTGATTGACACGTCCTTTGGTTTTCCATTTTTAGCATTTACAAAGATGTTCGTGGGTGATTTATTTTCCCTGAATTGTTTAAAGCATTAATGAAAACAAATTTATGTTGTATGCAAACATTAAATTATATAAAGTGATCAGCTTTAACATTAAAAACCAACTGCCTAATATTGGGTCCATCCATGCATGGACTCCACAAGACCTCTGAAGGTGTGCTGTGGTATCTGGCACCAAGGCATTCAATTTGGAAAAACTCTCTGTCATGTTCTTCTAACCATTCCAGAAAAGTTTCTATAGTGTGGCAGAATGCATTATCCTGCTGATGAATCTTGTTACTGACGGGTGTCCTTGGTCTGTAACAGTGTTTATGTAAACGGTACAACTCAAAGTAACATCCACATGAATGTAAGGTCCCAAGGTTTCCTAGCAGTTAACCTTCATTCCCCCTGTGCATCAGTGATCCATGACCTTATTGCCCATACAGCGTTTTTCTTTATTAAAAGTGGCAATTAAAAGTGCAAACTAATGGAAACACCTAAAACTTGCATTTTTGGAGAGGATCTGACCCAGTTGCCTAGCCATGAAATTTTGGCCCTGGTCAAAGTTGCTTAGATTTTACACATGCACATTATTTTGTATTTCAAAACAAGAGCTGATGGTTCACTTGCTGCCTATTACATACTGCATGCCTCATCAGGTGCCACGGTAGTGAGATAAGCAATGTAATTTACTTCACCTATCAGTAGTTTTAATGCTGTGGCTGAAGGATGTGTCTCATCTGCAACCTGCAATTTCATTCTGATTTAAAGATCTAAAAAGTGTTCTGAAGTTGTTTTAGGCTCAAAAAAATTGCCATGTGTTAGTTTTTGGTATGCTGGCAGACTGTGGACTTTTTCCAAAGAGCAATCCTGTGGAGAAAGCATCTGGTAGATAGTCTAAAAAAATGTTAATCATTTCAATGAAATATTATGAAGAAAAGCATGAGAACGTAATTTTGGGTGGCATTCACATGAAATCCTCTAAAAGATTTCTCTCTGTTGGGATCATCTGTACATCCACCAAACCCTCCCTACTTCCTTTAGACTGTGCTCAATTATCAGATACTGGGAAGATGTTTCTCTCCTACAAAACATGAATAATAGTGGAGTATAGTGTGTATTTACAATATTCAAAAGTTTGGCACTTCCATTCAGTAGCTTCAAGCACCATAAAAAGGTTTAAACTTCTGAGACCAAATGTCTCGAAAATTTATGGTCAACGGAAAAGGTTTTTTAGAGCATTTCCAACCCTTTAAAGGTGGACGTTTGCATTAAACTCTGATCAAAATAACCTTTTATTCATCCACATTAATCAGTTCCTTTTGCTACTACCAGTGTATCAGACAGCCCATACCAGGGCTTAATGGAACTCTGCTTATCCACAGCAACAAACACACATACAGTATATGCAGCAAATACATCTACAGTAAGAATACAGTAAGAACAGTAACTACTGGCTACTTTACAAGCAAACCCTTCCCACTTCCCAAATTGAGGAAGAAGCCCCACTTTGTTAAAGTTCAGGTCTCTTAAGTATGCTAATGGAGTCAATATCACATTATGACAGCTGAGTGACATTAAGACTTCCATTAGCAGCTCATTCAGACAACACAAGCAGCCACTAAGCAGTCCTATGCTTTCTCTCGGCCTCTTTGCAAGCCTCATACTAGCCAGTTGACACAAATTATGTTCATTTTATCACTTTCCTCAGTCCTCTGACACAGGGAACAATGCTCCCCCTGCCCTAAAAGTGTTCCATTTACTCATTACTTAATAGCTTTTCCTGCATGCATGTTAAAAGCTTGATCTTTTACACATAATGAGCTTTATAACCTTTGCCAGTTTTCTCTATCTGAGGTCTGACTATATTAAATTAATGCAGATAGAGTATAGTGGCGCTCTCTGCTGCTGGGAGCATGTCCAACTGTTTACTAAGCCCCTACAAGGACAAATGAAAATGCACTGATTTGTGAGCGTTGAAAGTAATATAGCACTACACTGATGTTCATCCACATGAAGAAAAATGCTTCCTGCAGTATATAACCATGATCCACACTAAGTGTTTACCATTTTAAGGCTAAAGCATTTGTGAAAAATTACTCAATTAATCACTGACCCCACAAATACAGTAAGCCACTAAAAATGCATACTATAAGTAAGACTCACATCAGTGTCTGTTGCATATTACAACTTTACACTATAATATTTTTCATTGGTATATGAAGGTTAAGTATACTTTCACCTAATATTGTATGCAGAGTGATTAACTTATCAATGTTTGCGCAGCCACTGCACATAACCTCAGAGCCAGCGTTCAGGCAAATTTTAATGATGAGAGAGCAGCAAACAACAAATCACACAAATATAGCTCCAAGTGATAACTTTTTATAGTGGTCATCACACAAACAATTACATTTTGGTGGCAACCACATATAGATCTTTGCATGTGTGTTAACATGGAGCTTTCCTAAGCAACTCAGCAGGAGTATCTTACAAATGAAATTCAATAACTGCCTTAAAATAAAAAAAGGCAATTAATAAAAACTGCATTTGGTATGTAATGCAGCAAATGTTATTTATACTAACAGCCTATGTTCATAATTACATGCTATATTACAGACTATCGCTTGTACAATTACACAATTACAAAAGTATACGTCTCTCTTTCTCTCTCCCTTTCTCTCTCCCTCTCTCTCTCTCTCTCTCTCTAGATATATGGGCAATAAATCTGATTGTGATTGCAGTAAAAAGGGTTCCTTGTCACTTCTGGAGTTATTTACATGGGGTTAGGGGAATTGTGTAAAGGAAAACCTGTATATTGGATTTTTGTCTGAGCTATTCCTTTATGCAGACTCGGTAGAATACATCTGTTCACTGATGACTGAAGAGACCATTCGATGCTTACTGACTCGTTCTTGTTTGATGGTACACAGAAAAATGCACAGTGTAGACGGCAAAGTGTCCGGCAGTTAATCTCACATAAATGCATGCATTGTAACTTCACACAGAATCAGATATGAGACATTAGGTAGAAAAAAACATATTCATTTTATCCCTGACCTATCAAAGGAAATGGGGAACTGCTCAATGTATAGGAAGGGGTAGGGGATAGAGCCTTTCATAGTCTTTTAAAAGCTTCCTCTCATGGTTCCTCCATCTCTTCTTCACCCACCCCTCTTTCCTCTTCTTTCTTTTTCATTTTGCATTTAACATGGCACCCAAACAAAAGCCAAAGAGTGAGAAGAGCAGCTTTGATCTCCCTGGATACCCGAGACCTTTAATATTTTGCCCATGCTTCTCCCAGTCCTGCAGACCTGGGATACGCATAGACTTGGCCGGTCTGCCAGCCACAGGCCGCAGTTCAAATGGAAACGCCCGCAGCTGCTGAGCTGAATTACGCTGAGTTCCGCTTCCTTTACTGGCCTCCTATATTGGATTAGAGGGAGCTCTCAAGTCCCTCAGCAAGCCAAGACCTCTCCTGACTATGAGCTGCGGGTCCAATTAGAACCATGACCGGCCACTGATTACGCCTGAGTGTGGATGTATAGCAGGCCTTTCCATTAATATTTCAACGGCAGTCTAGGCTCAGAGGTCAGGAAAAGAGCACACTATGTTGCAGTGTAACAAAGCTAACCTTCCTACAGCTACAAACTCAGTTGGAGAAATGCAGAAAAGAGTGTGCAAATATTGAATAACATTCACTTAAATAAGAAAAGTTATTCTGAAATGACCTGTTATTCTATGTAATCTGGTAATCGATGCTGTGGGCACAAAAATGTCTAGAAGCTAACTCATCTCTCTGCTTTTTGTTGCATCCTTTGCTCGCTCAGCAGAACCAAGAATGCAATTAAAATCACCCGGAAAAAAATCACCTGGATGAGCATACAGCAGGAAAAAGTATTTAACCTTGATGAAGTTGTAAACACTAGATATTTTAATAAATCACAACTTTTAAAATCTCTGTGCATAAGAGAGCACGCTTTGATTTTGATCATGCCGTTGTGTTTAGTTCTGCCTTAGGAGAGGTGGAAGTGTTTGAATGACAGCTGTCAATTGCACATGTCTGTCCATTCATCTATCCATCCATTATCTGAGCCGCTTCTGTCAGTCACACAAGATTATTGACCACACACATGCAGTTTTTCACTTGTGTTGAATTATTTTTCATTTCGTTTTTTGATTTTTAGAATTAAACTCAAATGTATTATTGTTTAGGCTATTCCAAGCAACCAAACCTACAGCCGTGGCCAAATGTTTTGAGAATGACACAAGAATTGGTTTTCACAAAGTGTTTTTAGATCTTTTTATCAGCTGTTTCTATGCCAACTGGCATATAATTACAAGCATTTCATACGTTTGAAAGGCTTTTATTAACAATTACATTACGTTTTTGCAAAGAGTCAGTATTTGCAGTGTTGTCCCTTCTGCAATTCAGTATTTGCAGTGTCAATCAGTTCCTGGTCATGGATGTTTTGTCACTAAGTTATCACTTTTGCCTTACGGTGCTCCAACATGCTGGAAAAGGCATTGTTCTTCACCAAAATGTTCTTGGATGGTCAGGAGAAGTAGGACTAAAGGCAAAACTGTGAGCGAACTCCCTTGGCTGAGAAGCAACCCCACACATGAATGATCTCAGGATGCTTTACTGTTGTCATGATACAGTAATGATGGTAGCGCTCAGCTTTTCTTCTCTGGACAATATATTTTCCGGATGCCCCAAACAACTGGAAAGGGGATTCATCAGAGAAAATGACTTTACCCCAAACCTCAGCAGTCCAATCCCTGTACCTTTTGCAGAAAATCATTCTGTCCCTGTTTTTCTTAGAGAGAAGTGGATCTTTTGCCGCCCTTCATGACACCAGGCCATCCTCCAGAAGTCTTCACCTCACTGTGTGTGTAGATGCCTGCTGCCATTCCTGATCAAGCTCCGCACAGGTGGTGCCCCGATCCTGCAGCTGAATCAACTTTAAGAGTCGGCCCTGGTGATTACTGTACTTTATTGGGCTCCCTGAAGCCTTTTCACAACAGTTGAACGTCGCTCCTTGAAGTTCTTGATGATCTGATAAATGGTTGATTTAGGTGGAATCTTACTAGCAGTAACATTCTGCCTGTGAAGCCCTTTTTGTGCAAAGCAGTGATGACCGCATGTGTTTCCTTGCAGGTAACCATAGTTATCAGAGGAAGAACAATGATTTCAAGCACCACCCTCCTTTTAAAGCATCCACTCAGTTATTCTAACTCAATCAACATGACGGAGTGATCTTCAGTCTTGTCCTCCTCAACACTCACCTGTGTTAACAAGAGGATCACTGAAATGATGTCAGCAGGTCCTTTTGTGGCTGAAATTGGAAATGGGTTCTTTGGGATTAAGTTCATTTTCATATCAAAGAGGGACTTTGCAAATAATTGCAATCCATCTGATCACTCTTGATAGCATTCTGGAGTTTATGCAAATTGTCATCATAAAAACTGAGGCAGCGAACGGTGAAAATTAATATTTGTGTCACTCTCAAAACTTTTGGCTCTGGCTGTTTGTAAATAAACTATGTGAATACTACTACTACTTTTCTTTTCTATGGTCCTTTCTTGGACCACTTTTAGTAGGCAGTAACCACTTCTTGTCAGGACCATGCCACAAGACCTGTCACTTTGGAAACGCTCTGATGCAGCCATCTATGCATAATAATTAGGCCCTTGTCAAAGTCACTATTAAATTTATAAAATCTTATTCTTTCCCATTTATTCTGCTTCCAAAACTGCAAGAACTGTGTGTAAATTTGTTTCTTACCATCCACCACTTGACAAGTGTCATTACAACAAGAAAGTCAATATTAATCCATTCTTCTGTCAGGGGGTTTAACGATGTGGCTGATCACTTTGTACAGTTTTTCAATTTTTAAGCATTGAAAAACACACCTTGCTGTTCAAATGTCATGAATGGAAAATGTCCTTTTAAACAGAACAAACAAGGAAAGTGACATTTGAAACAATCCATGTAGCAAAACATTGGATGAGGAAGCCATTTTGATCTTTAATTTTGCTTTAGTACTAATGTAACATTTTATTGCAGACCATTTTGTCCTTCATTCTCCAGAAGTGATAAAACAGCAGAAATAAAGCTTAATGGCGTGATGACAGCAATTTTAGACAACGTAAACTAAAATCTTTCAGATAACTATGCAGCATTATGTAACCTTTGCACAGCAGAAAAGCAATGCTGCACAGTTTCACACAGGCATGTACAGTGATGAAAACAGAAGGTCTGAGCTGCTTTCCACCCTTTTTTTTTTTCTGGTCACATGCAGTGCCGTTGTTTAAGCAATGTGAATATGAGGTAAGGTAGATTCATATTTCCACCATCTCCTAATGGGCTGAGGTGACTTTTATAAGTTTGATATTGATACTGACCATGTTAAGTCTGGCCCTAATATATGCCAGTGTTGGTTTAGGGGTCTCCAGAGATACATGAGCTGAGAATGTGCACTGGTGATTTCACTCAGCTACTGCAGGGTACCTACTTTAAAATTCTTTTTTGAAACATGGTAAAGCAACAGAGAGAAGCCTTTATGCAAATTAAAGCATATGAGAACAGTTTTTTGGGGATTGTTGCATGACAGTATTTGCTATATTTGCTGTTCTTGTGTCTGTGCATTTGTTGTTAGTGCAATAACTCAGCCCCATTCAGGACACTTTCCTAAATGCTTCTAACCCTTGAAACCAACAGCCCAGCCAGGCACTAATGAAGGCAGTAACAACAGAGCAAAGGCAGCATCCACTCATTTTGGTTCAGTGGGACAAGGTATTAATGGCTTCAGAAAAGTCAAAAATGTTTATTTATTTGTTTTCTTGTTTGTTTGTTCTCAGTCAAGTTGGTGCACCAATGAACTCTGAGGGTTGAAATATATTATTCATTAATCACAGCTAGCCATGAGTGCGCAATTGAGTAAGTGGCCACAGAAGTGCTCCAGTAATAATATAAAGGATCCTGGCTGCCACATGCCTGAAGTTGTCCCAGTGCAATTTGTCCTGTATTGAACGCCTGTAGCCATGCTGTTGATTTGGTGTAACTCATCTCCCAATCAGGTTCTCCACCCATGGATAATAATAATAGATCCAACATTAACAGGGTTGCTGAAAAGGGTTGCAGTATGTTTTTACATTACAGCTCGGATCTATGCTACTGTACATAGTGCTCAAGGGAAGTTTTATTTAGTTACACTGTGGTCCAGCTTTTTTCTTTCATTTTTAACTTTAACACTGTTAGAGGTGTGGCACCCCTGCATAAACCTGATTGTTAAGACAGAGGAACATAGTTAGATGTCTTGATAAGTTAAACTTCCTTCCTGCTGTCAATCATCTATAACTGATTCCGTCCCTGTCATTAAAGATTATGCTTATCGGTTTTCACTGGGCCCAGAAAACCTCAGACCCTCTCTCTCTCCCCCCTCTCTCTATAGAGTAGTTCGACAATACTGACGTAACATGAGGCAGCAACTTGCACAACATGTTTTGTCATATGACAAATGTGGAAAATGTTATGAGCAAATCCCTTGTATATTTTCAGCCAAACTACTGGTGTATGAGATTTTAGCTGGCTGGCAACAATAAACCATCTGAAGCTGATTTATAAGTGTCATATGAAATTTAAATGTAAATACTATAATTTCTCATTAAGTTAAACTGATTTTTACCAACATACTGCTGTTATAAAAATGCACAGTGAAAGATTAAGACATTGCATCAGATTCAACTCTGGGCTAGTGTCCAGTACATTTTGGAGCTCAAACCTTCTGAGTTCAAACTTATTTGATTAACCTAACGTGTTAATTGACAGGTTTAGTGGGTTATCCTGAGTAAGAGAATTACAAAAGTGAGCTTGAAACCTCTCAAAGTCCAAAATACGATTTCTTTAGTATTTTAGGATTTAATATCTGGACTAGTTGTGGTTTGTAGGCTCAGTAAAACCTCAATAGACCTCTAATGCGCTATATAAAGAGTCATAAATACAGTAAGAGATTTCAGCCACCAATGTGAAATTTAATGTATAAATCCTTTATCTTCATCCTTTTCAACCACTGTATAAAAGATCAAAACTCTTCTCCTCATTCTGCAATTAATCTTCATCAGGTTCTTTGGTCTGCAGGAAGCTATCTGAAACCAGAAGCACAGGTCAGAAGCATTAAGTGACGCTTCATGATCACAGGGGATGTGATCATTCCGTTCATTCTGATGCACTGCTTCCGTGGCGTGTCTGCAGCTTAGTGTGGGTTATCAGTATTGTGAATTTAATTATGGTTTGGATGTGAAATGGACTTTATAAATGTCAACAGAAGGGAATGTATTGCGCCTGCTGAGCCTCTGCTCTAATGTTAAATTTCCACAAATCAGTCAAGTTGCCAAAATATCATTTGGTTTGCAGTTCACACTGTATCACGTAACCAGGGGATTACGCATCCCATTCAGATGGCTCTTTGCTGCAAGATACTTAATTGAACACATATGCATCCGAAATCATAAGGAAAATGATTGATGATCTTGGCCTTCATACAAAAAAAGGAACTTTTTCAGCCAGATTCTCAAATGAAAGCAATCCTGTTGGGCTCTTTTGCATTGCAGACAAGACACTTTGCTCTGTCATCTGAATGGCGAAAAGTAAAAGACATCTGTCTTAGCCTTCTCCTAGTAGTATATACAGGTGCAGGCAACTGCTGTTGCCTGCACCGCCAAACTATGTCAAACTATGGCAACTGGGAGCAACACATTAAGTGGGTTGGAGAGAAATTGGAAGCTGTCTATTTTCAGCAGCGATCCCAGAGGCATTTTTGTTATTGTCATTCTTGCACTCAAAGTAGCTATGAAAGTGCTATCCTCAGGGCTAGATTATTAGCATGCTATTAACGTGTGTCTGCTTCTACTTCATGGCTTGACTTAGGAGTGATGAAGCATAAGAGGTCCTCGGATGAACTTCTTTTCCTCAATGGAAGAAAAATATGAAGCCAGCCACTCGGCAACGACACATAAATCAGAGAAATGAGTAAGTGCAAATGGAGGGCTCTTTAATCGGAGTGGCGGAAAGAAGCAGGCCCCAGCAGAGTCCCAGGACATTTATGGACTTGTGCTCTGTGGCCATGCTGACAGCTACACTTCTCCAGCCTGTAATAGCATTTGTGAAGAGGAGTGAAGAGAGGAGCTGAAGATCTGTACAGCGAGAGAGAGAGAGACAGAGAGAGAGAGAGAGAGACGCAAGAGGAGGACCTGTAGGACGACACTTTTAGGACTCAGTTCAACATCAAGTCACGCAGACAAAATTTCTTTAAAAAGCACACAAAGAATTCCAGTATCCCATGTTCACTACAATTCTATTGTTTCTTATCATTTCTTTATTTCTTATAATTTCTTAAAAAACCTTTTTCTTGAAAATGTTCTTAAATGTGTTCTTAAACACATTTAAGGATTATCTGAGCACTTATTAGTCTGAAAAATAAAATAAACTGTTACACTGAAATATGTTACAGAAACTGTTCTAATGGCATTTAGATTTTGAAAAATAGCACTGTGGTAAAAAAAAAAAAAAAAGCTTTTAGTTTTCATTCAGACAAAACTAGTAAAAACTCTTCCTCCTACTACACTACACTTCCACAAAGTATAATTATAAATAAGAATCATCAGTAAATAACCTTAGTAGGTCTCAGAATGTGAGCAAACCATGGATATGAAATAGGAACAATATTTTCAGGACCTTATTTGTATGAAATTAAATAAAAGCACACTGCTTTGTTATATATGACCACACCAAAACTGCTGTAATAAAATCTGTGCAGACTAGAGCTTACTCATTTTAGATGGCAGCTATCACACATCACCTGTGAATATCAGTTAAATTGAGCACATGTGACTGAATTCACATGCAAAGGGAAAATTCCATAAGCGTCTCATTCGCCATTCATCTTTTCTGTCGATGGGAACTGCAGCCAGGCCAGCCGTTCTTTCCGTGTCCCATCTGTGGAGGGTGGGGCACTGTGAGGAATTCACATGTTATATCATGCCACTTCCTCCTGTCACACCATGCCCTGTCCATGGGAGGATTCACTGAGAAAATCTCCATGTCAATATGTCAGCCTGCAATCAGTGTTGATCATTCAAGCATGTAACTCTCCATGCTTTCGGCTTTAATTTATATCGCCTCCGTTCACTCCACTGATGCCAAACCAACTGACAGCCAGGGTCTGATTTTTTTAGACCACCATATCTGGTGGTCTAAATAACTCAACCACTGCAGACATCTGAGTGACATTTTCCCTTAAGCTTTAAAAAAATAATGAAGCCGTAGAATCAGAATTTCGGGCCTTTTCGGTGGATGGGTTTGTTTTTGTTAGTGGGATGTACTGGTGTGAGGAACCTTTCTCCATCCACATGAAACAGTTCTTGAAATAACCTTTAAATTGGTAAAGAATCATTTCCTGTCATATTATTCTTTTAAAATGTTCTTCACACTCACACATTTACAAAAATGTCTTTTTAGGCAACTAAATTTAATTCCTTGTGGCACCTTTTTAAAGAGCGGAAGACAAAACACTCTGGATCAATGAACACCTGTAATGCTTTGATAGATGGCAAATGTTTGCAACCTATGAAGGCAAGCAAGTTGGGGCAGCGGTGGCCTAGTGGTTAGGGAGTTGCCCCTGGATCGGAAGATTGTGGGTTCGATTCCCTCCCCAGTGGGTTGCCCTGAAGTACCCTTGAGCAAGGTACTGTCCCCATCACTGCTCCCCGGGCGCTTTCAATAGCTGCCCACTGCTGCACATGTGTGTATGGGTGAAATGCAAAGGACGAATTTCCCATTCGTGGGATTATAAATAAAGGATTATTATTATAGGTTTTTGGTTGAAGAAGAAGAAGAAAGTGGGGAAGATATTAAGTGAGTGTCTAGGTGACAAGGAAAAAATACAGTTAGGTGTTTACATCCTACTTTAAAGGTCAGTTCACAATTCTCTCTCTCTCTCTCTCTCTCTCAGTATACTGCATATGTGGGCCCCTACTGGTCAGATTACTTTTTACACCTGTTATTGACCAATGTTCATCAAATGAAAATGTTAGTCAGACAGATTTTGTTTCAATAACATGTTTTTGTAGAATTACATTCATGCTTGTCATAGTTTGTAGCTCGCAAGCCTGACACATAAGAAGACCTAATCAAGACCAGCATTTCCGCTGGTGTGGAATATTATATGTGATATAATCCACAATCAAGCTGTTTCTCTGTACCAATTGGTCAAATTCTGCAAACCTCCATTTTAGTTTGTCTAAGAATCATGCCACGCAGACACAGTTAATATAATTTTATTATATTCTGCCATCCTTCCTTCCCCTGGCGTTACTGATGTTGTCATGCCCAGTGATACAGCAGGCAAACAGTAACAGTTACATTCAGAAGGCAATTTGAGGGCAGATGAGGAGGAAGATCAGTGCCCTTGTTACAAAATAGACCAAAGCATGACTCTTGTTAACTTGCCTGACTGACCAGATAATAGACTGAAATTTTGGAAATTACATTTGTGCAATCCACCAGTCATCAACTGCAATAGTTTTTTTTTTTTCATGCAAAAATGTTTGCTTACTCTTTTTTAAAACATAGATTTATAGTTAGTAGCATACAAATACAAAATTTTTACATTCATTTTTATCATCTGAATATAGTATCTAGTTTGTTTTTTATTGGTTAGAGTTAGGCTTTGTTGGTAAGAGAGCATTTATATTTGGAATAAAATACAAAAAAATGGGCTGTATTTCTGCCAAGCTCTGGCCGCTTTTATTGTTGCACTGCAGTAACATCAGCATGGAAATGCGTGAGGGCCTTTCACGCTAGTGACATCTCTAAGACGTTAATCAGAGAGCTGCTATATCTGTTTAGGAAGTAAATAGCTTATATGGAGGAATGCAGTGTGAAGTCATCAGACGCATCTGATCTGATTATGGTTTTCATTAAAGTACCTGATCCTACTCTGCCTATATAGGTCTTCATTTATGCTGAAAAAAAATATCCACGTCTCATTATTCCGGCTTTTGGAGCACCGATGCATATCCTGCTCTCATAGTATGTGACCTCAATCTGAACGTCATTGATGAGATAATGCTAGAGCCGTTTCCGTGCAGCTGGTAAACCAGAAGCCCAGACAGTCCCAGACAATCCTTGCTGAGCTACTTTGAATTCTCATAACAAAGTTATTTATCCTGCTCAATCTACCACATGAAGCGAAACAAATATAGATCTTTTTTTGTAGAAGCATTGAACCTTTCCACCAAAACAATGCTTTGAAAAGCTTTTTTAACAACCACTTGAAAGTGACAATGAAACTCCCTGTCCACTGATGTTAGCTTTTTTGGGGTTTTTTGGAGCAAACCAGAGTTAATTAGACAATAAAGTATTTTATGAAGCAATTGTGACAGACCAGAACAGAAACAGTGACTTGCTGACCCATGGCTGAAGACAGGGCCTCTGCAGTGACCTGCTCTGGCACTGGCAGTAAAAGAGGCCTAAGCGTAAGAATTTACAGCATCAGAATGTCACAGAGGGAGTCAGGGAAAGAGGCCAAATGAATCATTTAAAATAAAATTATATTATAGAAATATCATACAATATCCTAAAAATACATTGGCTTTGTAGCGCTATGACTTTTTTCTCGATGGAATTGTAAAAATTTTGTTTAGAAGCGTGAAAGACCTGTATCTCAGAATTTGTAAAAATATTCCTTCACCAGTCAACAACAACAGAGGCAAATTCAAGACTAGGAATGTTTTTAGAGTGGCTTTTATTTCAGTTTATTTTCCTGTGTGAACTAGCTCGCCTTTTTAACCCTTAAAGATTTATGAGTTGTATAATCTTGTTCAAAGCTGCTATCAAAAGGTACTGTTTCCTGTGAACCAGAGCAAAGCATTGTTGGGGAAAGCACCCCATCACTGTCGTATCCTTGCAGACATCGTTTAGTGCAGGCTTAAACAAAGCTGATCTGAGGAAATCAACACACAGTAACTTAGTAAAGAAAGTGACATTCAATGAATTTTTTTTTTTTTTCCAGTGAAGCTGTCAGGGTCATGAATGTCGATGAGATGGTGGAGAGAGAGAGAGAGAGAGAGAGAGAGAGAAAGAGAGAGTGAACATGTTTTAGATGTTCTTTGAGGTTTCTTGGAAACGCGATAGGGTTGGCAAACATGCTCCCTGGAAGCCAGTCCCCCCGTCACACACACACATGCACCACTCTGAAACTGAGCTGAACAAAGCAGAAGCCTCCAGAAGAAGATGGAGTGTGTCTGCTGCATGCAGAGTGATCGTTTAAGCAGGGGAAACAACTTCTCCCAGAGAAATCCAGCCTAAAATAAGACTTCTTGAATTTTGAGTGAACTACTAGCAAAAATCAACAGAAGTTAAAATGTAAACAATGTGATTCATTTATGGTTTTCTTTTCACTACAGTTCCTCTGGAAAAGCTATGCATACAGTTAAACTACACCTACCTGTAGTGATTTTAAAAAAAATTTTTTTTTACTTTTATATAAGGCCTGTACCTGGACAAGAACATTTGTAAACTTTGGTACAACATTTAACAAATGTAGTTTTTCAGTGTTTCTGTGTTGTGCACAAATAATTATACTTTTAATATTCTAACAAAATGTTATAATAGAAAAAAAAGCATTAAATAACTTAAAGCAGCTACTGAATCATTTGTAGTACTTAAAATCAGTAAAATCAGTTACATTAGTTGCTTAATATTTTAACATCAATACTGAATTATTTATTGTAGTTATTTACTATACAATATCTTACAGGTGTAAACATAGTAAAATAACTACTAAATATCTTGCAGTGTATTTTTATTAGTTGGTTTACTGATGAATTCATGATTAATTTGTTTAAAATGTAACATTTACTTAATGCTTTAGAGTAGTTCATAAATATCTTATAATAGATACTTTTACAGAATCATTTTTAGAATCCATGAATCCAGATGGGATTCCAAACTTGTGCAGTGCAATGCAACTCAACCTCACCAAAGCCCCACACTTTTCTTTCTTCTGAAAAAGACCTTCAAAAGGTGCAATCAGTCTGACCTGCGCTGACCGATAGCAGTGCCTGGTCCCCTGTGCTCCTATTGGTTGAAAGAATCTGTAATATTTTCAAACTTTTTTGCAGTTTTTTTAGCCACCTCTGGCTGCACTGACAAAGATCAAACTGCTTTAATGCTCCTGCTCTGCTGTTGACTACCCTTGCACTTACTGATCCAGTCATTCCAAATAAGGGGCTTCTCTCATCTTCTTTTGTCTTTTTTCTCATTCAATGATGCACTTTGATGAAGAGGTGTAATTTCAGCCTGTTCACTTTAAAAAGAGCTGTTCGCTAGAGAATTATTCAGCATCTTGGAGAAGTGCACGGCAGTAGCAAGCCATTGTAGATATTTGTATCCTCCCTATTTTCTCAGTTTCTGAAGTGACTGAAAACATCTTAATCTCAAGTTTCCTGCTTCACCAAGGCCCTTGCAGTAAATACCCAGAGATAAGACCCTTTGTTTAAAGACAGTAATTACTTTTCCCATTTCAAAGCTCACAACTGTGGGACGTTTTTTGTGGGTTTCAATGGACTACATGCCATAATTATCCATATTGTCAGTGTTGGTTATGGCTAGGAGTTTTGAAGCAGGCACTGAAGGATGAAAGAGAGTGAATGAAAGGACTCAGAGAACATCGTCTTCTTGAGTTTGCAAAGGATAACAAGAGTTACATAACACGTACCTGTCGTTCTTCTGTTTGGGTGTCTGACATAAATACCTGCAATCTATGCATTCACCTTCAAAAGAATTCTGCCTTCTTTTTGCAAGCTACAAAGATAATGAGCAAAAAATAAAAAAAGTGATATTTTGCATATTTTTCTTTATTCATGCTTATTTTTACTGAGGCCCATGTGTGATGTTAGTGATCCAAAAATACCAGTGTTCATGATTATATTTCAGACTCTCTTCAATTCCTTAGAATAACCTTTGTACATAAGACTGATATAAATATAAGTGACATTAAGACTGACAGAAGTAAATGATCTCTGTTCTGGTTGGCTGCCCTTTACTGTGCTTCATTTAGAGAGCAATCCAGGCTATGGTGCGTCACAATTAGTGTGAGATGAGCAACACTGTTGTGTGTGCATAGTCTTACACTTGCACACTTACATGTGAACTTTTCTTTAACAATCGTTAAGTTTCAAATATGACATTTGAGTTGCCACGTTTTTCCAATTTTAGTGCATAATGTCGATTTATTTTCTGATTTTAACCTTACTGCAAATCTAACAATAAAAATGTCATAAATGTATATTGCATGTCACTTTCATTTTCACTTTTTTATTGCGCAAGTCATTAGTAATTATGCATTACTGTATAATGCAGAAAATGGTTCTCTGTTTCTGTGCTTATTTACAATTAGAAAAACAATGAAGTGTATCTCATTTGAGTAATGACATCCCGATATATTATGTGGACAAACTTTAAGTACTACATCAAAGCCAAATTCACGAAAAAGCAGGAAGCATTCTGTTTTGTAGGATACTAACCCTTTGTAAATGTTTAAAAGCGGTATTGTGTGCATCGAACAACCAGAAGTGTGTACTTCACCATTTTATATTACTATGGCTCATTTTACATATTGAGCTGGGGCAATTATCCACAACCCTTCATCCAGCCACAAATACTTGGTCCCACAAGACAACAGCAGGCCTCAGCAGCAACGTACAGAACGTCTTTCAAAGTTGCTGAAAGCACAGCTGGAGTAGCATGACCTTCTAACAAGCTAATAAACAGTTACCTAGCCTGACCTATTCAACATTACTAACCAAAAATCTGAATCCTGTTGATCTCCTCTGATGCTCCTGAAAGAGCAGAGAGAGATGCACAGTCGAAATGCCTTGGAGAAGCAGAAGAAAAAAAATGAAGCACTCATATGATTTCTATTGTTTTAAACCCGTAACCACATATAAAAGATAAGAATTTGTTTCAAAAGCACATCATTAGTGCATTTGGCTTCAATTTGCTGATCTATACATCAAAGTGAGCTGTGCATGTTGATAGCCCTGCCTGAATCCCTCAGCCAGAGCGTGTGATGTTCCTCCCCAGTATTAATCACACAATTACAAGCCCAAATACAGATGGCATGTTACTGTACAGGCCAAATAGAACCCACATGCTGTCGGACGCTGGCTGAGCAGCCAGGCGGAGGCCCTGCAAAGGCCCGTATTTGCGTGTAAAGACATAAAAGTGTTTCATTTCTGGGATAAATCGAGTGGCATTGAATGAAGACAGATTCTGATATTTTCTTTCTTTTGTTTTTTTTTCTTTTGTTTTTTTTTTCTTCGCTTGCTTATTTTCTGATTGTGGCAACAAAATATGTTTTTGAGTGGAAGAAGCCACATGCACTCATGAGTGTGATATTTAAAAATGATTATTTTTATTTCATTTAACCTTCACTGTTGCAACAGCTTTCTAGAAACGAGCAGCTTTTACGATGCAGATTTCAATGGATGTGATCTATAAAAACATTTGTTTTGGAAAAAGCAACATCACGGTATTAAAAAAATAAAAAGCAATCAGAAGTCATTTGGAAAATGTTACTAAACAGTTTTACAACATTTTTTTTTTTTTTTAAGACATCATCTTCTGCAAATAAGGGTAATCTTGGCTTGGCCATCTCAGTGTCATGGTGTGTTATTAAACAAATTTATTTTGCAATTCAAATTTGACAGCTGTATAGGTTAGAATAAAACATAAATTAAAAGGTTTGGAATGTTTGTGTACTCCTACAGCTTATTTCTTCTACATGCGGCCTTCCTTCTGTATTACTTTAATATGTAAAGCTAAATACAGTCTTGAAAAATCCCATGAATTAAACACAATGCATACAATTCAGCTAATGTTCAGATTGTTGAGCACATGGCCAAATCATTAAAAATGCTGGGCAAATTACAGTTTTATTGCGGTACAGTCACTGCATACTGTAAAACAGGCACTTACAAGACTTGGCTCTTACCTTCGTCAGATCTGTAACATTATGACAGGGACAGACATGGTTATAAGAATGAGTAATTATATTCATTGTGTTAATAATTACATGGAACCAGATGGCTGCTGAGAAATCCTATTCAATATTTTTCTTAAAGATTTTTATAAGGAACTGATAGGCTTTCTGCAGAGCAATTGATTGTGACAGCTTTACAGTAGAGTCACATGGCTCTCACTCAGTGTGCGTTTCATAAGCTTGTAAAAGCAGTGGAGTAACAAAGCTTTAAAGGAGACCAGATGGACAAGCACAAAGGCACTCTCACCTGCGTTGCTTCAACCTGCTGCTTTCTGAGTGACATTCAGACGATACAGACACACCAAGACACACATGCGTATATATATATAAGCATGCGCATGTATATATACTTACTACACCATGCACACAATAAATGGTTGCAGGTTTTACTGTGTACAATAAGTAAAATAAATAAAAGTGAATGAATAATAATTAAGCAACCAACAAGAAGACATTCTAACAGAAAGCTCTAGTTTTACCAGAGTGCCATACAGCCATACACACAGTTGCATGGTACACATACAAATATAAATTATGCATGTGTCCTTAAATATGCAATTTTTAAAAGCCACTGGCAATTTCCTTTACCAAAATTGCCTTTTTTTCTCCACATGAACAATAACCCATGCCCCCATCCCCATTTCTACTCAGAGAAAGCAGAGCGAAGTAGTGCACGCAGGACCACAAAGGCAGACATTTTCGATGAGAGTGGAAGGTGAAGAAGCAGATGTATGGAAAGAAAATGCCTCTTTTGTCAAATGGCCTCTATTAGAAATGTACAGCATTCCCTGGTGGTAATGGCAGAGCATTATCACTTAAAGTTCAGCGATTTCAAACCCTATTTATTTGTTTCAAAGTCCTGCCTCCAATGCATTTCAGGCTGGGCTTAGAGCAGAGGATCAATCTGTCACAGGCCTTTGAAGCAGACATGGGGCTTAATGAGTTACAGCAGAGCATATGGTGTAATGCATTTCGCTTTCCAAAGCGCACCAGACAATGCACCACATGAAAGCCTCGCATCCAAACTGAAAGCAGAGTGAGTCTGAGACACACAGGCATACAGATTAAGTCTAGGCTCAATTCTAAATGAAGTGGCAGATTAGGATTGGTGTGTGTGTAAAAGCTTATTCATACAAACTGGGATCCTGAATCATTCTTGATCCTTGTTTTTATTATATTTTGTAACCAACAACTACAGTCTCATCTACAACTACAGTGCCCATAATAAAAGTGACCATCAAGACAAGGAGAGAGATCCACAGATGAGGGAACGGCTGCAAATAAAATGGAAACTCACTTAATAAAACTCTCTCTCTCACACACACACACACACACACACACACACACACACACACACACACATATATATATATATATATATATATATATATATATATATATATATATATATATAGGCAGGTAAATAGGAATCAGTCACTATTTTAAAAATATTGGAGACTTTTCTCTTATAAAGTACTGTGCAAAAGTTTTAGGCAGGTGTGAAAAAATGCTGTAAACAAAGAATGCTTTCAGAAATGGAAGTGTTCATCATTTATTTCCATCAATCAACAAAATGCAGTGAATGAACAAAAAGAAATCTAAATCAAATCAATATTTGGTGTGACCACCCTTTGCCTTCAAAACAGCATCAGTTCTTCTAGGTACACTTGCACACAGTTTTTGAAGGAACTCGGCTGGAAGGTTGTTCCAAACATGACTGTGTTTCGACCTCCGTGTGACATTGATGATCATCAGCACCTGTTTGGTAAAACTGGTTGATCACACACCGACTATAATCCTACAGAATCCCTGACTTTGTACAAGTGTACCTAGAAGAACTGATGCTGGTTTGAAGGCAAAAGGTAGTAACACCAAATATTGATTGGATTTAGATTTTTCTTTTGTTCGCTCAATTTGCATTTTGTAAATTGATAAAAATAAACAATCATTATTTATATTTCTGAAAGCATTCCTTGTTTACAGCATTTTTTCATACCTGTCTAAAACTTTTGCGCAGTACTGTATATTGCAGACACACAGCTCACAACATTCTCAAAAACTCAAAAGACTATCAGACAGTGACAAATTCAACCAAGTCCTCAAAATGTTCCGTTGCAGCCTGATATATTTCCAGTCATTTATAAGCAAATAAAAAAAGCTGGGTCTATTTGTTAAGGCTAGTGGGCGCTTACCATTTTTAGCTTGTGTGTTAACGTGAATGACTGTTTTGATTAACAGCACACATTCTCCATCAAGTTTCTCGGGCAAATTGCAGCCCAAAATAACCCTTAATGTCCTTCTTCTAAAATTAGGCAAAGCAGCAAACCTAATTTTACAGTGAAGAAAGACAAGCGACGTGTTAATAAGGCGGCTTTTTACAGTCCTGAACAGACACTAACTTAAAAGATAGTTCTTGTCTATAGCTTAAACTGACTGAGCATTTACAGGCTGCTTATGTAAAAGTATCAGAGAGTGACTGACGCCCACTATCTTTCAAAGAAACTGAGGACTTGGGCTGCAGTCCTCTTCATTTCCATTTTTACAATATGACTGCATATTTAAAAAGGCAAAACTAATCTCAAATGTAAAAAATGATCTCTTTTACTGCTGCATTAAGAACCAAGAAAAAAAATCTGATGATAATGATAAACATAAAGCAATGATAATGATAAAGAGCCAGACACCCAAAAATCTGTTTCAGATGCCTACATATTCTCGCACCTTAAAGAGGAGCTGTGAATATCTCAGCTCACCCCTGCTGAAGGACATGTTACTTTTTATGAATTTTGCTCACCGTGTTAGGATCCTTCCTGGCCATTCTTTGTGAGCTGTTTGTTTCTCCAATTATCTGTATTATCTTACTTATCGAAGTATGCCACTGTCTCAGAGCTACATTCAAGCTTGTCCTGGATCACAGGCTTAAAACGCAGTTTTAATTCCATTCATCATCAGGTCCTTCAAAGTTATTTATTTATGTTTCATGGTAAATGTCTGTAAAGGTCTACAGAAAGTAAATATGCAGTGTAACCACTAGCTCTCTTGAGCGTGTCTCCGTGTGTTTACAGGGCTCTGAGCTGCTGCTTTATGGAACAGTAGTGCCCTTTGTGGTACAGAAACCCATAGTGGATTTGTCTCTGGCAAGACGTGTCCAGCACACGCCCCATCAAGGGGAGCACTGTGGAAAATCCATCTGGCATTCTCTGCCTTTGGGATGACGTGGTGCCAAGTGCAAATGATCTTGAAAAAAATGGAGAGCGAAAAAGAAGGAAAAAGGGGTATTCGGTGCAAACTGTTTGACTTGGGTTGCATGGTGCATGCAAAGCTCTTGTTAGAGGGTCTTTACTCCCCTCTCTCTTTCTTTCTCTCTCTCTCTTTCTCATTTGCTCTCACCCGCTCTCGTTGACATGAGATTAAAAACAGTAAAGCAGTGAACCCAAATCGTGCAAATTTTGTGATGGCTGGAAAAAGCTTACAAATGTCTTGAAAGTCTTACTTCACACTTCGCCCAGATTGTAAAAGGGCTAAATCTGTTGCCAACCTGCCTCCCCCCCACCATTCTCCTCCCCTCAGTATCACTCAGACTTGCTGGAATAGGTTAGGCATGGAAGTCATTTCCCTTCTAGGTGCTCCAGCCCTGCTGTCCAGACTCAACAAGGTCCTGAAATATCATTAACATCTGATTTTCGCCAGCGTCACACAACTGCCTCTTTGTTCCCTTGCAGCAGACAGGGGGGAGCAGCTCCACATTACCATATCAGCAATATAATTAGGCCTATTAGAGCACAGAAATATAGGATTCGTTTCTGTTCTGTATTTCTTTTTTCTTCCCTTCATCTTTTTGCTTTTTCACTCTGTGAAGCAGTTTGTGTGAATATGTCTATTGTGCTCATTTTGGTTTCGGAAAAGTGGTTTGGTATAATGGTACATAAACATTACCTCACCTTAACTCAAACCAGAGCCTATTGGAGGCAAAATAGACAAGTTAACTTAAAGACCCACACAATCAGCTCTTTGTGCCTTTTTCGTCACCGGGGGGAAAAAAAAAAGAGTTCCCATCTTTCTGAAGTCACAGGGCGATGTGATGAAATGGGTAAAGTCGTGGAAGGAGCGTACACGGCTAGGGAATATTTGCAGCTCAAGCCAGAAGTCCAGCTCACTGTCATACTCAATATCACTCACTTGTTGCGACGCTGTCACACTGCGACCTTTCTGCATGCGCTTCAGGGTATGGATAAACAGCAGTAGTATTTATGTATCCTCTGATTTAATCTGTCACAAAAGTAATAAAGCAGGCTTGTGTGTAGGATTTCAGCTCTGTCAGAAAGTGTGTGCCTCACACAGATTTATCCCACTGAAGTTCAGATGTCAAGCACACGAGAACCTGCAGGCTATCTCAACCATCAACTCAGGAGTTTGGAAATGAGGCCTGTTTTACATGTACAAATGGAAGATGATAAAAGCTGAGCAGCATTTTACACCAGCTTCTTTGAATTAGAACTGAAAGCACATAATTCTGTGGTGTCTTAAATGATCTTACTATTGCGTTGCAAGAAAAGGAAATTAATGAATGAATAAAATAAAACAAAAATATTTTAAAGTTGCATAGATTTTACAGGTTATTAAAATTAAAATGGTATAAAATTAGAATTTTATTTAAATACTTAATTTTTTGACCCAAGAGGCTGTTCAGCACTTTTTTCTGTCTCTTTTTTTTTTTTTTTTTTTGCAGCTTTTAAAGACAGTGGCAAAGACAAAGGAAAAAATGACAACAAAAAAAAACCTTGGACATACAGAAAGAGTCAGCCGATATGCAGGCCTGAAAGCTAATGTTGTGTAAAGTACCTCTGTGGCTCAGGTGGAGCTCCAGTCCTGGATTCATTCAAGGCTGTTTAAGGGGTGTGTACTGAATGCTGAGAAAGAAATTTGCAGTTGACACTACCAAGGTGTGAAAAGGCCAAACTATAAGATGATCTTACACTAAGGCAGGAAGGCAAAAGCAGTCACACTTCAAGCAAAAAAGAAGCTTTTTTGGGATTTATACATCTCAGTGAAGCAGCCTTCGGCTTAGCCCCTGCTATGGGTCGTTTCACAAAGCTCTTCTTCACAGAGAATATCCTCACATAAAAAAGAGAAAAAGTGCTGCTTTTAATTGCAATCCGCAGAAACGATCAAGCATTGCTTGATTTCAGTGTCATATTACAATAGTTCCCTAGCAACCCCATAGTAAGGTTTGCCGGGCTGAGAGGCCCCCATGCGGAAACAGGGTGCTATGCAGGATTTCACTGTGCTTACATGTGGCAGTGGGGCAGTCTGCTTAAGCCACTGCACTAATGGGTTTTGATAGCTCAGGCACCATAAGCCAAACTGCATCTTAATTGAATAATGGTCCTACAAACTCCAGTATATCATATAAACGAGCTCAACTGCCGGCAGAATAAAACAGTCATAAACGCAAGCTACCGTGTTATGGAACCGTTTAGAAATGCGAAATCAAGCTTACCTTTTAGCTCCATTAGCTGCTTTCATTTCTATACGTGGTTACATGCAGAATAGATCATTTACACCTGGGTGAGCAGTTTCACACAGAGTTAACGAATGAACCAGGCATAGGCAGCAGACTGACCAATTACAACCAGAAAACTTTCTTATTTTTCCAGCTGATGTGCTTATAAATGGATTCATTCATGGCAACGGTTGCTAGGTAGGACAAGCTTTACCGAAAGCTGACAGAAACACCATTCAATCTTATTAACTATAGTTTAAAGTGGGTTTTTTTATAGCTAACTGAAAGAAAGTTCATATTATTTAAAATGTACAATAAAATGAAACTGTAGATTATTTGACAAAATCAGAAAAGAGTTTCTTAATAGTTTTATTATTTAGTGTTTTTATTTTTTGTCTTGGTTTGTTTTTTACATTCTTGCCTAACAAAACTAGTCCAATCTAATGTAACAGTCGCTCTGTGTGTGAAGTTTATTCCAATCTCTTGGTATTAAATGTGATTAATGAAATTTTTGTTTTTGTAACCAAATATTTAATGTATTCATTTTTAAAAGAAAGAATACTTGAGGGTTTTGTAAGGAACAGTTGGACAGTGAAGTAATAGAAATATGGAAAACTGAATGATTTTGATGCTGTAAAAGCAAAAAAAGCTCTATCCTGCATTCATCATTAATAACCGATGTTGTGCTGAAATGTGAGAATGAAATCTGACCTTCTGGGCCTTTCTTTCACATGAATGTGCCAAAATGAGAATGAGAAACAGGAAAAAAGTGGTAGAGGTTAAGGAACGGAACTCACTCAACACTCAATGCAAGCCTCTGGCATCGACCGGCAAGTCTGCCGACTGCAAACTCCCACCTCTCTGCAATCGATGGGTTCTTCAATTAACAATAAACACCAGGATGTCTGTCCACCTACCAACTATTACTCACTTGTGCAGCTATCCATCTAATTAATCCTGCTGAAACTCTAACAAGCTCAGAGCTTCCGGGGCCCGGCAGGCAGCAGAAAGGTTCTGTACAACACACAATGTCCTGCAGCCATTATCTTCTGAGTTATGGACCAACGACTTGGAGTGAAATTGATCCTTTGATAAACGGTTGACAGGATCTCATCTTTCCTCTCAGACAACAGACAAATCAATGTGACAGCTGCTCAGAAAAAAGAGGGCCCTTGTATGAAAGCGAGAAGTATTAGACTAAAACAGATTTATGTCAGCATTACATTTTGTTGTTAATTTTTTGTTTATGGGAGATTTTTTTCCACTTAGCATCAAGAGGTGATTGCAAAGCCTGGATAATAATGATGCATGGATTCCTCACAGTGATCTTGATAGTCATAAGAAAAACTTGCAAATCAAACACATATTTTGCATCTTTGTGGGCGAGACACAGAAACATCTCTCAAAAAGTTTGAGCTTTGAAGGCAAACAAAGTCATGTGGGTGTTCATACGATCTGTTTCTCAAGTCATCACGAAGATTACAAGCAATTGTTTTTGGCCACCAACCATGGGAAAGAGATTACAATTAACCACAACTATGTGCCTAAGGAGTTTGAAGTGGAAATTAAATGGGAAATGTGTGCAGAGAAACACATTGTTCCCTTTATCTTTAAAACGCAAATGTTTAATTCTGAATATTTTCACTTGTAACCCGTAACTTTCTTGACGTGACACTCTTTCTCTTTGTTTGGGTTTGGCTTTGGGAGTGCCTTGACATTTATTTTGGTGGTGTCCATACTAAGTGTCAGTCAATCATAACTGCACTGATATAACTATTCATAGCCTGGTAATAGACAGAAGTTATTAGACCCCCCTCTTTTTAACTTTATCCTGCATTTTTCTGAACCGTACTGCTTGCTTACTTGCTTACTGCAGCTTGCATTTTCTATCCAGAGTTTGGGTACAACTTACTCTTCCAAATGTCTTTAGTAATTGTGTATATTTACACTGATCACTTGCAAAAAAAAAAAAAAATGAATAACAAACAAATGCACTTTTTTCTTTAAAAACTGCAAAGCCCAAGTAACAAGTGACAAAAGTGCTTCATTGATAATATTGCTATAACTGATATTTTAAGTATTTTTTTTCCCTACTAGCACTCAGAATGTTCACCTGTGTAAGTGACTTTTAGTCGCTCAAAATGTACCAAAATTATATAAAATCTATTTTATCTGATAGAAAAGTGTGGCCTTTCATCCCAAATTAAAATTTTTAAAAAAACTTGATGAAAAATCAAAAGAATGTAAAATAACCCCAAACTTAGTTGAGCATGATATGGTCTACTGGCAAAAAGAACATCTTTCCGACAGTTCGAATGTCTTTTTAAAAACTCTTGTACATTTTCTGTAGGGATAGGCAAAACTGAAGAAAAGATAAAACTGAGAAAAACAGAAAGATAAAGGAAGGTCAGGATGAAGCAGAAAGTTATGCAGGGGAATAGTGTAGACAGATTCAGACTCAGACAGGGCTAGCCTCCGAGCCAGCAGTCTGGAGTTCCACTGGGCTATAATGTCCAGGCAATGAACCGGTATTTGTTTCTGCTTTCTGTGCAGCCCTGCCATATAGCCTCTCCCAGAGAGCCCCTCTCACACATTTTTATAGATCACCATTAAATCGTCAAATTGTAGGGACTTGGAACGATTTCATCCCCTGAGCTTAATGAGTCTAGCAGGTGTGCGTATAGACAGCACATTCTGCATGGGAGAGGCCAAAGCTTTGGGGCTTTTACAAAGAGAAATCTGTAACTTTTACCTGAATTCCATGTGAAAGTCTCTTTAGCATTAGAACAACTGTGGAGGCAAACAAGTGGCACTGCCTGGAGCAAGGCTTTCCATGGGGGAACACTGTGTCTCAATTTATTTGTCTCAAGACCATTACTAGTCTGACATAATCCTTTGTCCACTTTGTGAGAAAGAGGAACTGTGGATACAGTACATCACAATAGAAAGCCATATGTAACCATTAGGGCTGACACAAACAGAGTGACAATTCAATGCAGGGAGCAGGAGACTTGGATGGCCCTCAGACATCAATCCTGCCCTCCACTTTCATGTCAGAATGAGTAATGTGTGATATTTGACGAAAAGAAATGAACGAAAATAGCCATTTGTCCTAAAAATTGATCTTGAGAGAGGTAAAACAAGGGTTAAAATAACACAGCTTTATAAACAGTTTGCCGTGCTCATGCTTCAGAGATTTAGTTAATAGAACAGCTGTGCATTCACACTGGCACTTGAAGACCACTTTAAAGAAGAAAGGTACCACAAAACACTGACAATGTCCAAATACTCAGCTAGGAAAGATAGCGGTCATCAAAACTAAACGAAATAAATGGTTTCCTAGAAAGTTCATTTGAAGCAGAGAATCTGGTCATGCTTATCAGCATCCAAATTTTGCCTTTCTTTAACCTCAAATGTTGCTTTTAGAATTGTCCCCATGGGCCGATGTCATTGTGCAAGAAAGGGTTGATTGAAGTGACTCCACACAACTATGCATATATACATAATGTGACGACGACATGAAGTCTTAATTAAAAGAGTCCTTTTTTTGGCTTAGTGTATTATGTTAGTCTAGAAATGAAACCTCATATTTTCATGTTTTCTTTGTTTTAAAAAAGGCTCACAAATGTCAGCTCTATAGGAGAGGGGAAAAATATTGTTAACGTTAACTCAGAAATGTCAATGTTGGTCTATAATTATTTTTATTTTTATTAAAATTACCTATGCTGCGACACATTTTTTAGTTTGACCTTTCAAACCATCTGTAGAGGTGCAGACCGTTGCTATGGTTATACTAATGATCCCCTTTTGTTTAAACACTGTATTTAAATGGTCAGTTCTGTTGTCTGATTAAAAGTTATTTTTACAAAACTTGGAAAAGCTGGTCACTAGGCTGCCTAAATAACTGAATATAAATGAAGTACAAATAGAAAGCTTAAAAAAAATATGTGTGTGTATATGTATTTTTCATTTTATTAAACTATTTTTCAAGGCACTAATATCCTCTTCAAGTACATTTGTTTTACAGTGCGGCTACTGCCATGACAAAGTTATTTATCACTGAAGCACAGTCTGAAATATCAAAAGTACAATGGTGAAGCCAGCACACAGCGGAAAACATACAAAAGCAACAGCAAACTAGGAAGCAGATTCACTTTGTAACAAAAACACGCAAGCTGTAATAAAGAGAGTACGAGCGAGATGGTAACAGTTACAGTGAATGTGTGATATACTTCACATGAACACTCTGTGGCTGCCTTGATTGCTCTTTAATGTATTCATTTATTAAAAAATAATACATTCACTTGGATGAAAAAATGCAAAAATGCTATTTTAATGCCATTTAATAACAATTAAAAGTAATGCAATAACAATTCACTAATAATTTTTTTTAACAGACATAATTATTGTAACAAGAGTGTAACAAGATATTATTCCAAATAGCGACTATATTTTGACTTAACCACAATAACATAATGAACTGCTTATTATGCATAAAACAATAAACAAAAATAACACCACAGAATAGTTCTGTCAACATACCTTTTCTAATCAGATGTTTTTGCTTTATTTTCCTCACATATGACCTGACTAAATATCCGAACATGATTTAATTTTGGATACTTGGATAGTTGTCCAACATGAATCAAATGAATTATTCATTTGAGAGTAGTAATTATTTTTCACTATTAAATATGCTAATACGCTTTTACTTACTGTAGCAAAAAATGCTCGAAAGTATAATAATAACAATAATTATTATAATCATAATAATAATAATGCGTTTTATTATTATAGTCCGACAGTGGTTTCATGAGTAAGCAGGATAGGAGCCCTTCAGCACTGATGGTTGTTGCTGAGGAGGTTTTGCATTAATGGTTGTCATGTGCGAGCACCTCCAGCCCCCAGGTTAGTATTCTCAAGGTCCTGTGAGGGTTTCTATCCAGCCAGCTTGCAGTTCTGAGCGCAGAGCACTGGACCTACAGATTCCATGCTTCACCTGAACTTGGAATGTGATTAATATAACATGATTTTTAAATAAAACTATATGAGTCACAATGCGATTTTGGAAGGCTTAATTTAATTGGAAACAAAAAATAGCTTTTACACCCCTGAACAGAATATTTTGGGGCATAATTTCAAGATTTAATTAATTTCATGTTTGCATGTGCCACCAAAAAAAACAAATCAGCAGAAAGGTGATTAATAACATAGGCGAACACAGCCAGCTAAGCAGTGATAAGCATTCGTTGCACACACAGGCATCATGCTGGGTTTCAGTTTGTTTAGTTGATATGCCTATGATATCTGTTATCAAAGCTAACTGATAATTGTGTTGATTCAGTGGCATTGGAGCAATGCAATGAAACAAGCTGTAAAGACACATGTAGGAACCCAGGGAGTCAATTTGCTGCTATCAAGCTGCACTTAGGCACCATGTGGAGCCTCAGTGAATCTTCCTACTTTCTGTGCGCCAAGCAAATGTGGCCGCCATTGATATCCTTTGTCCTCAGTAATTAATCAGAACCATTGTATTTGGGACGAGAAGAAAAATGGCACCAGGGCAATGGCAACCTACTCTGGCTTTTGAGGGGGAAATAAAGGGAATAATTACAACAGTGAAATATTGCGATCTAAAAGAGTACTGTTCTTTTTATTGACTCAGTTTTGTTAACATTTATCAATGTTCAGACACAGAGGCAAGCTCTGTAATAAAGTTGGGCATTATAATTGGGAAAATAAAAATCTTTTCATGCTCAGGTGTTAAAGGGAACTATGATATCCAAAATTCATTTCATAAATTGCCTTTTTCAATAATATAGTTATGAGGTGAGAAAGAGAGTCGGTTCCATGTTTTGGCCAGATAATTACGGGGACCCTGGAAAAGTCATCAGGTTTACAGACGGCAAATAAATCACAAACAACAATACAGGGTGGAATGGCAAGGACAGACATTTCTGAGACATTTCATCGTGACTTTTTTCCCTATTACAACTTTTTGTCTGGGCATAGACTTTAGGCCCCTTTATAAATAGGCCTCTGGAAATTTAATCCAAATTACACATGGAGAAATCAGAGACTACTAATTGGAGGCAAAATTCCAAAGCTAGTCAAAAGGCATTATAAGAGGATCGTGTGATTAGGCTTAATACAGTTAGGTCTATAAATATTTGGACAGAGACAACTTTTTTCTAATTTTGGTTCTGTACATTACCACGATTCATTTTTTTTCAAATCTGATGCAGTTGAAGTGCAGACTGTAAGCTTTAATTCAGCGGGTTGAACAAAAAGATTGAATACAAATGTGAGGAACTAAAGCATTTTTTAACACAATCCCTTCATTTCAGGGGCTCAAAAGTAATTGGACAGATTAAATAACTGAGAATAAAATGTTCATTTCTAATACTTGGTTGAAAACCCTTTGCTGGCAATAACAGCCTGAAGTCTTGAACTCATGGACGTCACCAGATGCTGGGTTTCCTCCTTTTTAATGCTCTGCCAGGCCTTTACCACACTGGCTTTCAGTTGCTGTTTGTTTGTGGGCCTTTCTGCCCAAAGTTTAGTCTTCAACAAGTGAAATGCTGCTCAGTTGGGTTCAGATCAGGCGACTGACTTGGCCATTCAAAAATATTCCACTTCTTTGCTTTAATAAACTCCTGGGTTGCTTTGGTTGTATGTTTTGGATCATTGTCCATCTGTATTTTGAAACACTGCCCAATCAGTTTGGCTGCATTTAGCTGGATTTGAGCAGTTTGTCTTTGAACATCTCAGAATTCATTCGGCTGCTTCTGTCTTGTGTCACATCATCGATAATCACTAGTTTCCCAGCCATGTGCAGCCATGCACGCCCAAGCCATCACACTGCCTCCGCCGTGTTTTACAGATGACGTGGTATGCTTTGGATCACGAGCTGTTCCACGCCTTCTCCATACTTTTTTCTTGCCATCGTTCTGGTAGAGGTTGATCTTGGTTTTGTCTGTTCACAGCAAAATCTTCCACATGCAAGCACCACACCTCAAATCGACTCCAGGCCTTTTATCTGCTTAATTGATAATGACATAACGAAGGAATTGCCCACACCTGCCCATGAAATAGCCTTTGAGTCAATTGTTTAATCACTTTGGGTCCTTTTATCAAGAGAGTGGCACATGTTAAGCAGCTGGAGATCCTAAATCCTTTATCCAATGTGAATCTGAATCCCCTCAAATAAAAGCTGAGAGTCTACACATTATGTCCATGTTATATAACTATAATTGGAATATGTTTCAGTAAACAGGTACAAAAACAAAACTTGTGTCAGTGTCCAAATATTCATGGGCCTAACTGTATGTTCAAAACCATTGAGGCAGTCAGGTCAGGTATTATCCCTATGTTGGTTATATATATATATACAGTACTGTGCAAAAGTTTTAGGCAGGTGTGAAAAAATGCTGTAAACAAAGAATGCTTTCAAAAATGTGTTAATGGAAATGGAAGTGTTAATCATTTATTTTCATCAATCAACAAAATGCAGTCAATGAACAAAAGAGAAATTTAAATCAAATTTTCCTTCAAAACAGCATCAGTTCTTCTAGGTACACTTGCACACAGTTTTTGAAGGAACTCGGCTGGTCGGTTGTTCCAAACATGACTGTGTTTCAACCTCCGTGTGACATTGATGATCATCAGCACCTGTTTGGTAAAATTGGTTGATCACACACCGACTATAATCCTACAGAATCCCTGACTGTGTGCAAGTGTACCTAGAAGAACTGATGCTGGTTTGAAGGCAAAAGGTAGTAACACCAAATATTGATGCGATTTAGATTTTTCTTTTGTTCGCTCACTTTGCATTTTGTACATTGATAAAAATAAACAATCATTATTTATATTTCTAAAAGCATTCTTTGCTTACAGCATTTCATCCACACCTGCCTTTGCACAGTACTGTATATATATATATATATATATATATATATATATATATATATATATATATATATATATAATAAATTAATAAATAAATATTGATTTGATTTAGATTTTTCTTTTGTTAATTCACTGCAATTTGTTGATTGATGAAAATAAATGATTAACACAGTACTGTATATGCAGCATATTGATTATGCCAGTCTAAAACTTTCCACTTTTTTCTCAGATGGGGTCCTTTGTTTTGGAACTTTCTCTTTGGTCCTGCTGCATTATAAAGTTCTAATAAAAAATTCTAAAGGCATTTGTAATTTGGTAGCCAAAATATTTCTGAGAGACACCAGAATTCATTCTGCTGCTACTGTTATGAGTTTCAGCATCAAAAACATTAGAGAGTCTGTTCGAGAAGTTGCCATGCAAGCTCAAGAAATGAAACTACTTCCATGGTGCTTCACAAGCTACATGTTATAGATCATGAGGATATTCTGTCTTTGTCCAGTTTGTCTTGTTTGAATTATTGCATTAATTCCTTTTTTATAAAAAAATTATATTATTATATTATATGAATTAACATATTCATATCTATTCTAATGTTACATGGTGGTTTTACTGGCTAAACATAATTCTTGCTCCATGCATCCTTACTTACATGATATAATGTCTAACCCTAAATCTAATCCAAATCTTACCCTTAAATTAAAATCTTACCAAAGTTACTTACGCTGAAAAAAGCACTTGGCAATCTGGGTTTTTTCCCCAGATCTAATGTTCAATTATTTTATGGATTTAAGACATTTTTGTATTGAGACTGTACCAAAACACACACAAATAAACACATGCACAAATGATGTAGCTCCTCACTTACCTACCTTTGTGGTTTCATGAACCCATCTTGAGTTGTAAACCTACTGATCTGTGAACATTTGCTCTCTGGGCAGGAGGTCCCACGCTGCAGTCAGGGATAAAAGCACACAGCAGGCTACCCATCATTTAGATCATGAAATACCAACAACAAACTAACTAACAATCAAACTCATTTATTTGCTTCTGCAGAACATGTGCTCAGGCTCTCCATGAATGTTCTTTCTTCATCTATGGCAAATCATTCTCACTTTAATACAAGCAAAACATAAATTTGTTGAAGTAAAGATTTATATAAACTAATTTTCTTTACTTTCAATTACCAAAATAAATGCTCTTCATACTGACACAAACCCTGCAAATAGCTATGATCAAAGTAAACCACCATGTTTGTCAAAACCCCACTGGAAAGTCATAAAAGCTCAGTTGTTTTTCTTCAGAGTGACTTTTTTGAGGTTTTATCATGTTGTTCTGAGTGTACTATATTATAGCACTCCATTCTTTTGACAAGTCAATAAGGGCCACAAGTGTGTCTGTAAGGGTTTTATTGCTCTAATGCTGTTCCGCATGGGGAGAGGCCCCGAGACGGCATTCACTCACAAGTCTCATTGCAGAAAGCTTGCACTAAACCCAATCACCAGGTGAAAAGAAACAACCCCTAAAATGTCTGGGAGAAAGACTGGAGAAAAGGTTCATTGTCTGACAGAGGAAAATGGAGCTTAGGTGGAGTTTATTCTTGATTGAGAGAGAAAAAAAAAATACTTGAAATGAATGCAATTTTTTATCTTTAGACTTTGTGCGAGTTATCTAGTTAATTGTTTCAAGATGATGTATGGTGCTGCACAAGGGCTCCTGATGGAACCCAGAGCTGGACACAATGCAGAGGTGAGCCAGGAATCCAGGAAAATACAATAAGGAGCAGAGGGAGTGAACGAGTAGAGCAATGTTCGATTCTCATGGGAATATGCATGCTAATGGGATTTAAGTGGATGATTTAATTGGTAATTTCACAGTGAGACCTACAATGAGGTACTCAGTGGTTTAACTCCGTTAAAGCATCTTGGGCTGAATGGCATAGCACTAGAGAAAATGTAAAGCCATCAGTGTTTCAAAAACACATCTTCTTCTAAGATAAGTTGCAAGGAGAAGGGTAGGAAAGCTGGACTTAAGAAGCAATTTGGTTGGACCCAGCAAGCCACAATCAGGGGTTTTATCAACTCCATATGAGTTTGTACCAGGGCTTATAGAGCGAAAGGTGGAGTAACGCTCTATATCATTTTGAACGATATATTGATATCTTAGTAATTTTAGAACTGTTTGTAGCTTTTGAAAATTTGTATATAGTATAGTATATAATTGAACATTCCAAAAAGTTTGAATGATAGTTTAATCTGGCATTCCAGAATCCATTATGTCCTACAGCCTGGGCGAGTGCACAGCAGGCCCACCCAAAATGACTGACAGCTTGCCTCATCTTCACTGTCATTCACACCCCTGGCCTGACAAAATCAGAAACAAGAGAACCAAATTGAACTCAGCATCCATCTTTATTTTAGAAACGAGTGCTTATCAAGCCTGCAGGGGGGTATCAGAAAGGCCTTCAATTTGTCAGAGTTATACATTGTAGAGCTGGTAGCAAAGGCCCCCTCCCAGGCAGGGTCTGCGTCGCCCTCATCAGGCCAAAGTGCCTGTCCACACTGTGTCACATCCATGGCCTGGCATTTCTCAGACAAATGCTAAGGCGTCAGCAGGCGGCGGGCAGAGGGGCACTGATGGCGGCATGATGGCTGACACGATGCTCAGCGTGCTCAGGCAATGCATAGCACAACACCGTCAAATTAATGATATGCAAATGAGGAGCTGCCGCTGCGCCTGTTTACCCACAAAGTGCAAATATTGTCACGAGGAATTTATTCATGCCTGTGGCATGCAAATGAGCCTGTAAAACAGCGTCCGGCAATTAAGCAGCCACCATGGTTAGTGCCCCCTCACCCTAATATATCGGAAATATATGATGTTATCATATCAAGAGCTCAGTGGCTTTCGTATTAAATTCCTCGACTTGTTAAGGCCTGAATGTCAGTGCACATGAGATTCCTAACCTTATAATTACGTAACTTAACTAATTTATAGTGGATACTGAATACTGAAAAATCGAAACCTTAAAAACTGTAATATGTCTGTAGTTTTAGCAGGTAAAGCACCCTGCATTCTTTAAATAGCTGCCCCTTGCTTCACGGTGTGTATGGGTAAAAAGCAGAGCTTGAATTTTATATTTTTTTTCTCTCACTGTGTGCTGTGCTGTGTTTCCCAATGACAAAATAGTCACTTTCATTTAATTTAATTGCAACTTAAAGTCTTTTACATAAGTGCAAGCATTAACATGTGATCAAATTATTCAGCAGTACATACTGTGGAGGGCGTCAGGAGGGGGGATCTATCCAGGTCTTAATGGTGAATGGCTACTGTTGACAGCCCAGTTTGTCATCTGATAAACACTATCTGACCATTGAAACTCTGAGTCAATATTTTGTTGACGTAAGGTTTTGTGCCGCGAGAGATAAGAAGTGCCCTATGCTTAATCGGCCTGGGTAGCAGTGTTTGGGACTGTTGGGGAGACTTGTGTTTTTATTTGCGTTTATTATTTTATTTTATTTATTTTATTTTATTTTTAACAACCCTTATCATTGCGAGGTCACAGCACACAGTTTGCATTTGGACCTCTGCATTTGGACCCCATGCAAACACCGTGCAGCAGTGGGCAGCTATTGAAAGCGCCCAGGGAGCAGTGACAGGGACGGTACCTTGCTCAAGGGTACCTCAGGGCAACCTACTGTTGAGGGAATCGAGCCCACAATCTTCGGATGCAGGGTCAACTCCCTAACCACTAGGCCACTTAGGAAAATTGCAAAAGCAATTGTAGTTCAGGAGGACTAAACAATTTATTGGACCAATTTAAAGCAATGTGGAGAGCTTGAAATGGGTTAAAATATATGCGATGGGTGATGTCCTTGATCTGCTCACCAGTTGATTCAATAAGGCTAATGTTTTTTTGCTATTTATTGCTAATGGTCAATCTAATCCACTATTGCTCTGAGCCCTTTTACCCAGCTCTGTTCCGCCACCTTCCACTACAGTCCTCAACAGAAAGATGACAAATGGAGCCATAACCTTCTCAAAGTCCACTTTAGTAATAAACCAGGAAACTATGGTGTTGTCAATTAGCTTGAGAAATATCTCTTTGAGCGCACGCATGCTCGCACACGTGTGTGTGTACTTAGTAAAAATAATCTCAGACAGGCTAGCTTCAGAGTTGTCTTATTCTGTATATGTTTATATGTGGACAAAAATTTTAAATATATGGATAATTTTGACTTTTTATAGATAACAGTATGTAACACAGTGTTCAGAACCACATTAGTAAGTGTATTTAAGGTTATACAACAACTCAGCTTGACCTGAGCCAAGTGTTTGATGGTTTTCTCATAAGAAAAATTGTTATTATACGATAAATTATATTTATCTTCTATTTACATTTATGGCATTTAGCAGACGCTCATATCCAGAGCGACTTCCATTTGCTAATTACAGGGACGGTCCCCCTGGAGGGACTCAGGGTTAAGGGTCTTGCTCAGTGACCCAGTGGTAGTGCCAGAGGTGGGAGTCGAACCTGGGACCTCTTGAGCCATAGGTCTGTAGGCAAGTACCCTACCACTAGACCACCACCACCACCTATTACTGGTTAGCTGCATTACCCTTGTATCTCCAGTGAAGAAGAAGAAGAACTAACATAACTTAAAGCAAAATAAATTAAGGTAAAATTGTTGTTATAGATTTAATCTTGTTTTGTACTTAGCAGTCCCACTTGCATCTGAACTATTTAGCTAATGACAAGAATCCACCTGAATTCTGAGGTGAAAGATGAAAAATACGCACAGTCTGGAGGACCTAATTATATGTTTGTGCTCAGCTTATTTAGGAAATGTCAATGCTTAATGCATGAATATGGTAAGTCATTTTCAAGACTGTACCACAGATCCTCCTCCTCTCTCCTCAGGGGCTGTTGACAGAGATTGTGCTACCCAGTCAAAACGATGCATTGCAGCATCAGGCCCCGCTCTCATGCCCTTTGGCTTTTGCAACGTCTCAGACCTGACATTTGACAAGCCTGTTTTAACTCCCTGGAGCTGACCTCAATTTACCTGTGGCTCGTTTTACCAAATTGGGAGCAAAATGGTTTTTCAGCAGGGCTGAGCCCCCTTTTCACACTTCTAACCCTCGGGCACACAAGCGAAACAGCTAGTACTCCACCCATGCACATTTCAAATTTCTCTCACATGTCAAAGATTGCCTTCCTCAGGGACACATATGCACATTGTAATGTACAAATCAGCAGGAAATGTCACACAGACGTGTAACATGAGATTTGTTCACTGCATAACATTGGTTTAATATTCATGCTCTTATTGTGTCTAAGCCATGAGAAATAAGGGAGAATATATGGAGAATGGGTGATGAATGTAATCCAGTCGTTTTAAAAAGCAGATGCAAATTTCTTGCAGCAAAAAATGCGAATAAAACATAGATCAAGAATCCAGAAAAGATGTGAGATGCAAATAGCTTTTAAATCATCCTTAGTTGGTAATAAACTAGTTTTAACAGTCAAATTAATAACACTAATAAACAATAAGAACAGTATTTTCCCAATTATCACTTTCTTTTAATTTACGGATATTGCAGCATTTTTATTAATAAGCTGCACTTTTAGTTCCTTTAATATTACATTAAGCTATTGATGAGAGCAAGAATATTTAGATTTGAATGTAACGTTTTGCAATTTATTCAGAATAAAATCTAAGAATTTTAGAATTTTGCCAGATAAAAAAAACGAAAATATTAAAGTTACAGGCCTTTTCTTGCCATTTAAATCTGTCAATTTATTCCCAGTTTCAAATAATTAGCTGCACAGTGGAATATTCACACTCAATACATAGTTTCAATGAGGATTTCATTGAGTGCTACCATTCAGCCATGCGTTATTTTGTCTGTGAATCATTGAAAAATCAGCCTTTCACTTCATTTACAGAGTCTAAAGTCAAGTAAAAAATAATCTCTGGTAATTTTGCTGTGTTGTTTTTAAAAGTTTATGTAATAGACAGGAAAAAAGATTGTTAAACATGCTGAGAAACGTGAAGAATGTTGTGCAATCTCTAATATCTCTAATATCTTAACCAAGTATTCGTGCATTACTTCACCAGCCTGCTGCAGGGCAGACAAACTCACTCAGTCACACCAACGGGCAAAGTAATCTCCTGACCTGTGCATGTCTTTTGACTCTGGATAGCCTGCCTCCTTGCTCCAGTTTCCTCCCTCAGTCCAAGAATATTCTCAGCCACACCTAGAGGCAAATCTCCAATTCACCTGTCCTGCTCGTGTATTTTGACTGGGCGAGGAAACCAGAACAAACTAATGCAGACACAGGGAGAAAATGTAAGCCCCTACACAGAAAAGATCCAGGCCATCTGGCTACAAACCCAGAGCTTTCTCTCTGTAAGGGTCAAAACTCCCCTAAATCCCCCAAGGCAAATCAATGGTAACATACCATCAAGGATGCCACATTGGTCCTAAGGTCTAATTATGTACCTTAAACATGTTTAAAGGTATATTAAACTCACTTTCCCAAGGGAATGAACATTATTTGTACATTTTCATAATTTATCTTTTTAAATATAGAAACCTCAAAAAAAGTCAGACAGAGTGGAACTTATAAAAACAGCACTGAAAAAAGAGATAAAAAAATGGTAGTCGCTAAAGAATATGGTAAACTTGTATTCCTTTTTTCATTTGACCATACCACCAACACTGACAGGCCTAGATTAAAATACGACCTTTTACTTAGAATAGAGGCTACAGTGAGTCATTTCATGGCTTTGAATCAGTTCCTTTTCACTGCATCCCACCTCTGAAGTCCAGTTCCATATTTTTACAGATTCTCTGTAAAAATATGTATATAAATATATCTTTCTGCTTCTGTAAGTCAAAAAACAACCTTGGGGAAAAGACATGCCTTGTTTATTGCTTCTCTAGCAGAAATGAAGCTGCATATCTAAAATTTCATTTTATAAGCCTCATTATTATGGCATTATTCTGTGCTATCGACATTTTGAAGCAGCACCGTTTTATACACCCGGCCTGCAGTAAGCTCCAATACCAAACGCAAAAGTGAAAACATTTATTGAGCTAAAGATGAAGTTTGATGAAGTTCATTTGTAGCTGCAATGCTCCTTTAATTCTTTCATTCATGCAGCTGCAGTTACATACACTTTCCAAATATTCTCTTTCTTTTGCTTCATGCTCTTCACACTGACACATCATCACACACTACAGGCAAAAGGTAGGTTCAGAACTATTCAGAGGCCTCAAAACTATTGCCTCTGCTGCTAAAAAGACTTTCTACCAAAGTCTGAAGCAAGTAGCAGAAATCGTTACTATTCGGCTTGTTCATTAATAGACCCTGACTCACAGACCTCCTTTTTCCTCTGTCCATTTAAACCATAGGCCCATTGACATGACTTTTCCTGCAAGGCAAAGACAATTACAGAATGACAAGAGTACAAATGCATGACAGTGTCAAGAGTCAAGTTGTGGGTCTTAAGTCTTTTTTCCCCTCCAGCTCTTCTGAACTGTCAAGGATTTCTAATTATTTTCCTTTTCCAAACTCATAAAACATGTTCTCCAACAGAGAGACCATATTTTGTAGCCTTAAAACAAGCCGCAGATCTCGACAATCCTGTTTGTAATTATCAATTCATTAGGGAATATGGGATTTTCTTTAAAAATAAGGGATTGTTTTGCTCTCAGACTAAACCACATCACACGGTATCAAACATAAGCCTTTATTGTATCTTCAAAACCATGAAAATGGAAATTCAACAATAAGGCGCCACTGATGAAGTCTGTGAGTCCCTCAGGAAAAGACTTTGCTGTTTGAAGATAACATTTTCTCCCTCTTCTTTGAGAAGAAGAGAAGTTTTGTCAGTGCATCTGAAATGACACACGAAGTTTGGGCAAATCATTTATTAAACACATTCTTCAAGAAAACATTTCACAGCGTGGCATAGCAACAACACCCACACCCACAGCGGAATTTTTTTTTGGGGGGGGGGGGTTGTATAATAATAACAATATAAGCTGGATCTTGCTACGGCCTGTATGGCATAAAGGTTTTAGAGCTTTCCAAAGTGTGTCAGAAAAGCTTTGCAAAACCATTTGTCACAGCTTTGTCCCTTTCTTATGGCTTTGACAGGCTGCTATCTATGCATGATTTCTGAAATATCCACCAAACAATAAATGTAGCCAAATTGTTGGTGAGAAGGGGTGAGTGAGTTTGTGGTAACTGTTTTTTGAATGGATTCCATCTTCCTGACTCTCTTTCCTCAGATGAGAAACACTACTCCACACCTATTACAGCACATTTACTACAGTTTAAATCTTGAATTCTGACCACTTTAAGCTTTGGGCACAGATCGCTGAAAAGACAAGAATTCATAGCCCAGGGTGGTCAATAAAAAAAATATCATGCAAACCGAACCTCAACTGCAGGATGGTTTTCTCTGAAGACATAGTGCTGCATATCATGTTTCAAATCATTTATCCTTCACTGATCTGATTCAAACTACATCTAATGCAAATGAAAACACAATATGCATGCGCGCGCACACACACACACACACACACACACACACACACACACACACACACACAAAATCAAGATGCAAGAGTCATCCAGCTCCATTTCATATGTTTTAGGAAAGGAAAAAACTGCGTGAGCAGTGAATGACCTGGCAGAGCTTGACTCACATGCTTTAACTCTTCTTAGATTAACACAGGGGTTCCCAAAAGAACTGCAGAATGTCAGCATCATGCTTTTCTTGTGAAATAGTAGGGTTTGAAATATACCGTTTGATGTTGTCTGCATGCTATAAAAAAGAGTGCATGTCATGTAATCTGATTTAACATTTGTTACTCAATGTTGTTGCAGGAAGCATTCCCACTCTTACATCCAGGCCTGAAGTTACCTTGCGGAAAACAGCTAATCCTACAACTGACCCCTGCGTGCAGGCATGGCAGCTCACTGCTCCTGCCTCTGGTGTGTGTGTTCACTGCCAGTGTTTTTGGATGGGTTAAGTACAGAAATGCAGACGACAAATTTTCTGTTCCGTGTGTGTGTGTGTGTGTGTGTGTGTTTCATATATCCATCCAAAAATCCATCCATCCTTTTTTTCAGTTCAAAAGAGTATCAAAAGCGTAATTGCCTGCTTTTTTAAATTACCACACATGATCATTAAGTCATTTGCAGAAAACATAAAAACAAGAGGAGTAACATTCATAAAGAAAGATGGGTAAAACACAGTCAAGTCAAATTCATCTTCACTGGTTTTCTTGCATCATCCTACATAAATTTCATAAACAGGCCTCCATACAAAAAAATTTGAGACAACAGTAGGACGTGGTCCCTTTAAGGATTTACAACTGTGTATGAAAGCTGCTGTACATTCAAAATATTAATCATGAAGCCCCTGTCACACTGATAATGAGATCTTGTTTTGGTAACTGCTGAGTGATTGCAAATTGCATTCTCAAAATAACTAAAACAATCATCATCATACTAATTAACATTGTCAAAGCATGGTGTTCGTGGATGGTAATAGGATTGGACTGTGTGAATCATTATAGATCAGCGCAGGGTAGGTCGAGGGCCACTGACCTTGCTTATGCAAATGTGCTTGACACTGCTTAAAGAGAGGAGCCCCAGAGTGCTGGCTTTAAACTATGAAAGCACAATCCATTAGCCTGCAGCTCTGTTTCCCAGCTCCTCTCCTGTCTGATTGATCTGAGCCTCATGGCCCAAAAGCAGGGAAGCACAAAGATCTTCATAAGATGACAGAGTCGGTGTTACTTTGAATTCTCTCTCTCTCCAGCCGTTAAAATCATCTTAACCACACAATGCTTCCAGGGGACCTGGGCCTGGATCTGAGGAGATCCGCCATTGTTTGAGGTGACCCAGTTGGAGGTCACCTCCAGCAAACACTGGCTAGAAGGGAGATCATGACAGGGTTTCAAAAGGAAAGAGACATATTCACCATGTATGTTACAAAGAATAACAACATATATTTAAACACAAAAAAATTGGCAAATATTAATCATGAAGAACCAGCAGTTAAATAATTATAAATTATATGCCGTAATCCTCAATTGTTAAGTTTTATAAAGTTATCTGTCTCTATTGTACAGCTTTTTAAAAAATTCATTTTAGTATATTTTTTATTACTATATTAGACAGTTTTATGAGTCATTTTTCTTTTAATACCACAGTTCTGTTCATCATTCTGCACACAGCTAAAATTTCTCACATTTTCAGCTTCTGTAATGAAGGTTATATGGCCACTTATTATGCCCACCAATGTTCTTAAATTACTTTTTTTTTTTTTTTACAATCAGAGATTGTTTTTTGTTTTGAAGATAATGTTCTGAAGACTTTTTTTTTAAAGTCATTTTCATGTGTTAATTTATTCATTTTTCATAGTTCTTCCTAACACAAGTACTTGATTTTGCAGAATGCTGTTAGTTCAGAAACACTTACAGGTTGTCTTGCATGCATTGCTTGCATGTCTTGAATCATCATTTTCTTAAATAATATCTATTTCCGTCTTCGGTCTCTTTGGTCACTGTAATGCATTAGCTATCAGGCTTTCTTGATATAGAAAAATATTTTTTCCTTCAATCTCCACAAAATTGTTGGTGCCACTGGCTGCAGGTCATCCCCAAAATATAACAAATCCACTCTCATGTTTAACAGTTGGCAAATTGTTCTTAAACTGAAATGCTTCTCATATTTTTCTGAAATGTACCTTTGTTACAGCTAAAGACTTTGGTCTGGGTTTCATCAGACCACAGTAGGAGATTCCAAAATGCCTTTGGTTTATGTGAGTGGTGGGTTGAGATGACAGTTAAGATTTCCTTCTAATAACCTTCCATATAGATGTTTGGGCAACAACACTGCACATTGGAGCACTTTATTGCTATTCCTATACCAGCCATAACTTTCCTTCATTTCAGATATTTTGTCTTGACATAAAAGTTCTTCCTAACGCCCCTTCCTTAATGATGTTTCAGTCACAACCTGCACAACAGGCCCACATTATTTATTACGCTTTGTTGGTGTCTAAACCCGAGCTCTAAGACAATACAAAAATGGCACAAGTAGTACAACAACAAATGTGTCTAAACCTTTTGCACATGCCACATATCATTTATTATTTAGTCTGCAATTTAAATAACTTTTGTTAAGCAAATAAATGGTGATTCACAATTTGTAAAAGTCCTATTAATATTCTAATTCATTGATGATATTTTGCTCATTCTGTGCTTCCATCCTTCAGCTGAGAAAAGATGTCCTGATCAATAGTGTAAAATCGGATTGTAAGTAAATTGGACTCAGGGTACCTTTAGCCTCTAAAGGCATGTCCAGACAGTACTGATAGCCATGGCTCCACGCGAGTGTCTACTGTGTTTACAGGTTCCATAAAGCAGATGGGAGCTGGCAGCTTGTTCACATGAAATACTCCTCTACAGTCAGAGTTAACATGGCCGCTGGGACCTCCAGCCCAACGGCTTACCATCTACCGTGTACTCTTGACTGAAAAAAAAGTAGAGTGCGTACTCCCTAAAGCACAGTAATGTTGAGTAACCAAACAATCGTGACTACAGATCAGTCTGGAGTCACATTACAGATGCAGAGAGGCAGTTTAGATGGCATGTGTTGTGATAATATGTTCCCCTAAGATTGGGCTGTAAAAGGGATATCATAAGTCATGCTGTACCCAGCGGTAAACACAGGGAGAGCAGTCAGGACATGAGGACATGCTGAGGAGCCCATAGGAATGCATATAAGGAAACAAGAAGACCATTTGCCAGGGCTGAGGGAGAGGCAGCAGCCACTTCTGATGAATGAAAGCTGCTTCTCATTTGAAAAGTGGGTATAACTACAGGTTTATATGTTCTCTAAGGCATTATGTGGATGCAGTGATCCACTGCAGTCCAAGCCAACAGGTACACTAAAATCTTCCTCTCGCAGTTCTCCTGAAGTTTTGGACTTCTGGGTTCACTATGGGCCAACGTAGAAATTTTTTTTTGCTTTCACTTTTGTTTAGAATGCCAATCAGAAGTTGATTTGAAGATGATTTTTGAGGTTTGAACTGATTGCTGATAAAAAAAATATATATATTTGCATTATTTCATCCAATTTCTTTGGATCTGTATTAAAGCAGAAAAGTAGTTTGTATTTTTTATGAACAGCTTTATTTTATTAACAGTTTACCCTAAAGCTGCTCAGGGTCTCAAATATATCAAAGAAAAAGTTTCACACTAAGAGGCACCACATGAACACCCTTCAAAGTCTGATGATGAAGCTGGGACCTTGTACAACATAAATTAGCTGAGTGTTGATGCCAGCATTACTCTCTTCAAAGCCAAGGAGAGAACCACAGTGTCCATCAGTGGAAAGTCATCAAATTACTCTGTACAAAAGGCAAAATGCTGGAAATATTTGAAGAAGTGCAAGTAACCCATATTTCTGCTATCTTTATGCTCAAAGGCTGCCATGGAAAAGGATTTGCACTTTAAAGCAGCACACATCATGGCCATAAAAACTCGCAAAACACAAAACATAGCGTGTAATTACAGATTCCATATCAAGCAAAGAGTAATTTTATTTTCACCACAAAATGTCATGCAGATGCCACTCTTCAAACAACTGTAAAAGGACTTCTTTTGAGTTTAATAATATTTAACAGCCACTCTAAAAATTCGGTAAATTTAAGAATCTTCTTTAAAAAAAAAAAGAGTGTGCATGGTGTGCATGAGTGTTTATATGAAGGCTACATATTTACATTGACAATGTCAGATTATACATTCTTTATATAACATGCTCTGTTGTTTGGATTATGGTTGTTAATGCCCCAGCTGTTCTCAGGCATGTATCTGGAGGTCCCTGGACCACATCAGAACCTGCAAAGTTTTTATTCTGAATGTTGAAAAATCCCTGATTAGCTAGTTTACTGTGGGTCATTTCTATGTAAAGTAGATCTGTCCAATTATGGCCTCAGAACAACAATCCAACTAAGTGCCAATTAGTAATGTAAAACCATGTAAAACAAAAGTTCTTCACGCATGCTACACAAGAAGCCCTTAAAAATCATAAAGACCTACATTTAGCCTACTGTCTCGGTTTAAAAAGTAAAGCGCAATCACATTAGACATTGTTCAGTTGCAAGTTATTTTAATTAAATATAATGAAACCTTTTTTCATATGAGTCTCTTCAGCATTAATGTGAAACAGAGGAGGGTTGGTACATTTGGACAAGGAACAGCAGAAATGCTGAAATTCTCAAATTGCAGGTTCATTATGTGGTCGCTTTATAGAAAATGAAAATCCTTTCCTAACTAGTAAAATCCATCTTTTCTAACTGTGCCCGAAAATCATTAGTGACCTCTTTTCTTTTTCTTTTTTTTTTAACTCGCTCCATACTATTCAAGTCGTTGTAAATGACAGTGGAAATAAACATGGCATGCGAGTATTTTTATTTCAGCACATGATATCTGATACTGTAATCACAGGCTGCCTGCAAGCCAGAGAGGCTTCACAAGGTTTGAAGGCAATAATTTAAAGACATACGGATCATGTCTGGTCAATCAATCAGAAAAGGCTGATACTGCTAGACAACACCACAAGTGCCAGCAGTATGTATTATAACAAATCACCAGGAGGAAAAAGGAAAACTGAAAACTGCATCTCATTTAAACACACTGTGAAAGATATTCACGAAAGCGCATTTAAATACACTTTATTATAACGAATAAAATATAATTCCTCTAATCAACTAAAGGAGAAAGTATCTGCAGTTAACTCTTTTAAATGTAATAAACAACATCTAGTCAACAGATTTTTTAGAATTCATAATTGGCTTCTTAAGTTTGCTAAAGCCTAAAATCTAGTGATGTCTCAAGTAATGAAGAGCAGCAGACTGAAACCGAGAATAAGAGCACAAAAACAGAGAATTTTTTTAGAAGTTTTATATATATATATAAAACGAAGAATTACAGGATTGCACAGTTTCCCATGTGCGCAATTAAGATGCACATTAAATGAAAGTGAAAAAAACGCAGCACAGTGCAACACAATGCAATTCAACCTCTGCGTTTTTACCCATACACACACACATGCACACAATAGCAGGGGGCAGCTACTGAAAACGCCCGTGAAGCAGTGACGGAGACGGTACCTTGCTCAAGGCAACCTCAGGGCAACCTACTGGTGAGGGAATCGAACCCACAATCTTCCGATCCAGGGCAACTCCCTAACCACTAGACCACTGCTGTCCCAAGCGAGATGCATTTGTGAAACAGCCCCGTCAATCTGCTCGGGTGTGAACACACTAATCTTCCGCTTTTAGGTGGAAGATTTTAATTTCTATTTCAATATATCTCAGCCTCGGGCACTCAATCTCATCTCACAGAGAATTTAAACTGGTCCTCTCTAGCCATGCTTTCATTTATCAGTTCAATAGGACATAAACACTTGTTTACAAAGCTATTTTTCTAGGGCAGCGGTGGCCTAGCGGTTAGGGCGTTAGCCGGAGGATCGGGGGTTCAAACCCCTTCCCAATAGGTTGCCCTAAGGTACCCTTGAGCAAGGTACCGTCCCCGTCACTGCTCCCCGGGCGCTTTCAATAGCTGCCCACTGCTGCACGGGTTTGAGTGTGCATGGGTTAAATGCAGAGGACCACAATTTCGTTGTGGTTCATGTGTGCTGTGCCATGACCTCGCAATGACAAGGGTTGTCACTTTCACTTTTTCACTTTAAATGGAAATATAAGTAGCATGCTGTTGCATCCCTACACCAATGCAAGCTTTTCTCAGTCAGAGCTAGGTATTGTCTCTGAACCAGAAAACATTTCCTCTATCCAGACTGCTTGTGTGAAATCCTTGTGTCTTTGCTGAGTTTAATGAAGGTTTTAATTGCACTTTAATTCTTTTGCAGTCTCTTTCTTTTTCTCTTTCTTTAAAATATCTCTTTCTTTAAAATATTATCTGATCTGGCTTTTTATGCAGCCATCATTAGCTGAAGTTTCTTCACCCCCATTAATCAGCATTTTCCAAACTATATATCTTGTTGCTCACTGGGCTCAAACTGTGTCAGGGTGTTAAGTAACCTCATATGGACTGCTCTATGTGGTTTCTGACATTGTATGACATACTGTTATTTATAGAATCACAATTACAGAATCACCATTATTCAAGGCCAAGATGGTGGTCAGTACCTTTTGGGCCAATCTACATGTTTTCTGTCCTTTTAGATAACAGTATGTCATTTAGTGTAGCAAACATTCGTCACATATACACCAGTCAGCCACACACAGGTGAAGTGAAGAACAGTGACTATCTTCTTACAATGGCTCAGTGAGGGAGATCTAGCTGGCAGCAAGTGAATGATCAGTTATTGAAGTACTGGAAGCTGGGAAAATGGTTCAAGGATCTGAGTTACTTTGACAAGGGCCACTCTCTGATGGCTGTACAACTGGGTCAGAGCATCTCCAAAATGACGGCTCTTGTGGGGTTTTAGCATTACCACTCTAGCCCCAGACTGGTCAAAGAGCCCATGCTTTTGTCTTTCTACCATTTAAAGCACCTGGAATGGACATGTGAGCATCAGAACTGGACCATGGGACAACAGAAGAAAGTCTTCTTTTATCATTTTGAAGGTGCATGGACTTTACTTGCCAACTAGACTACAAAAATAGTTCATGAATGATTTGAGGAAAATGACAAAAGGTTTAAAGTTTTGATTTCATCCTATTGCGCTTCTGTGGGATATGCTGGACAAACTACTCCCATCCATCCATGGAGGGCCCATCTCATCTTTATAGGACTTAAAGGATCTGCTGCTAATTTCTTGACACAACATACTATAGCAACTTTAGACGTATCGTGAAGCCTTTGCCTCGAAGGGCCTAAGATGTTTTGGTGGCAAGTGGCAGCTTGTCACAATATAAAGCAGGTGATTTTAACGTTATGGCTGACAGAAGCATTCTTATTCAGTTAAAATGAATTAATAGCAAACATTAAAATCCAAAATAATAAAGTTGCTATTCACCTTAAGAAAACCAAACACAAGACACAAGCACTTTACTATGGCCTAGTGGAGAGTTTTTGGTGTTTTTTTTTTTTTTTTTTTTTTTTACAAATTGCCGTCTGGAAGGATTGACGCCTTGGGCTTGACGTCACAGTTCATTCACCTTTGAGCCTCTCCTTCCTGGAGTTAATTCCCGGCACACATCTATGAAAACGTATTTTTGCAAGCGGCAGCTTCTGACAGCGCTCCACTGTGCACGAACACTGCTTTTATTCAGCGCAGCAACCAGAGGCTGGGGCCGGCCGGGGCCAAGCACCACGCTAACACGCCAGCCCTGCACCTGCTTCTCCAACACTTTAACAGGCCGTTCAGCTGCCAAGTGGGAGCAATCAAGCAATCAGCTAAGTCTCAACAGGATCTGACAGAAAAGAGAGAGAAGTGAGTGTGTGCGAGTGTGTGTTTTCAGCTGATAGGTCTTTTTGTGGCAATCTTGATTACTTTTACTGATCCTTTGAAAAAGTGCACAAAGTTCCCAGCCACAAGAGTGGAATAAATGTAAACAAGATCAAACAGGATGTTAATAACCTGTCACGTCTTGACGAGACACCTGTCCACCACACTGGCAAGTCTCCATTAGTTCAGACCCAGAGTAAAAGACATACTTCCTCCCAGATTTCCTTTGATTACTGCAATTTTTGCACCATGTTAACAGTTTGGCTGAACCTGTAAAGCATTTCAATGATCACTATGCATTATTAATTAAGTAGCAGTGCCGAATTAAAGCAAATTCAATTCTGCCTGATTATTTAAATAATATTCATGTTCTGGAATCTCATGTCTTGTCTGTCAGGTGTGAACAAAATTAATGTTGCTCTGCAAAACAGAGTACACCATCAACACATTACTCAAGAATGGTAATGGGACATTGATATGCGCATACCATTGCAATTAAAATATGCAAATACATTGTGACAGAAAACAACCTCATCTGCGAGTGTGCGTCAGAAAGATGAGGAAATTAAAAATTCATGATACGGCTTCTCATTTTCCACATCAGATAGCTTCCTGTTACCAAACAGAAAGACTTTTGTATGTTGCATGGGCAACGGTTACTTGAGGGAAACTCTTTTCCTTCGTTTTTGTTGGTGGATAATTGGTAAGGCCATGGTTGACACTGTAAATATAAACACGTATAGAAATAAACACAGAGAAAACATCCAGTTTTTTTTGTTTTTTTTGTTTTTTTACAGAGCTCAAAAAGGACTAGAGCACTTTCCAAGGCTGTGAGGTTCGTTAAAATGATTAGGGGTTACAGGAGGACATCAGATCCGCTCAGATCTGTCTTCTGGAAGTGATTAAGCTGCTCAAAGGAGAAAGACTGAAAAAGTCCCTTCAGAACATGAAAGTTCTTTCCATTTTGCTGAATGTAAATCAAAAACATATTCATTAGTATCGGAAAACTAACATGCAAATCTGCACCACTTGAAAAGCCACGGCTAAATATGTACAAGAGCGTAAACAGGAGAGCCATCTGGTGCCATGTGTGAAGGGGTCTTCTCTTTTTTTTTTTTCTGGGGGGTTTTATCTGAGAATCTGGGAACCCCTTACTCCCACTACATCCCATCTGAGGTTTGTGGGGAGTCAGACAAGCCACTAGTTGAGGGTGACGTGCAACGATAAGCTGACTTTCAATAGGTTTTCTTTTTTTTTTTTTTCCAGTTCAAACAGTTCAGACACCAAATAATGATGTCTCACCATGTGAGAAATGCACCACTGATGGGGAAATAAAGCTGTGTTTGGAGAGCAGTAAACCACAAGAGTAGAGACAGGGGAGAGAGAGAGAGAGAGAGAGAGAGAGAGATAGAGAGAGATAGAGAGATATAAATAGAGAGAGAGAGAGAGAGAGAGAGAGAGATAGAAATAGAGAGAGAGAGAGAGAGAGAGAGAGAGTGAGAGAGAGAGAGAGAGAGAGTGAGTATGTAATGGAAGGCAGCAGCCAACGGAAAGCAGAAAGAAAGGAAGTGATAGAGTCTAAAGTGTTGGACAGTCTGTTGTGATGAGGCGTTTGTGCCCAAATTAGGCTGGGTTCTGGGCGAGTGAGGCAAGAAGGAGAAAAGTGAGAGAGGAGAAGAATGTGTTACATCATTGACAGCGACGGTGTGGGCACGGCTGCCTGGCTCTGGCTGCTGTGCGTCTCCAGGGAGAGATTTACTTTGCGTCTGGCACAAGCACAGCAGCCTTCTCTGATCTGCTTTCCCATAAATGCCCCCTCCCTCACTCCCTCGCTTTTAGTGTCATCCTGGAGAAGGGGGTGTTGAGTACGGCCCACATCTCATCAGTCATACCACAGTCATGCCTGTGCCCAGTACAAAAATGCCATAACTCTGGTGTCCTGTTCTGGTTTGCTTTAGACAAAGTATTGATAAAAAGTCAAATGACCTTAAAAGTGGTCAGTCAACCAAGACATGTTTTACAATGAATCAGTTTGGAATAAATAAAGATGTGTGATTATAAATATGTTAACCTCATTTAAATCTATCAACTCAGTTTAAATGCTGCTATCTGAGTTATCTTTAATTTACTTGATGCTGTTAAGTGCAAGTATGTTATGATTCAAGTTTACAGTGTAAATGATGCTAAACGAGCACATGGTTGAAAACTACTAGATCCTTCAGTGTTGTAGCACCAGTTAGTCTCCTGCATTTCTAAACTAATTTGGATATTAGATTTTGATTTGTTAAACTGATTGGATTATTAAAGAAATATTCAAAAAAGCATTTTTGTCTTAGTGCCATTTAAAAACATCAGATTCTATTCACATTGTGCAGTATTTTGTTTAGATTTTATTATTGAGTACTGGATCAGTTTAAATGCTCCTAATGCCTTATAATACAGTGTACCAAAGTAATACAGTGTATCAAAATTAAAGTGCCACACTCTGTCCCTAGATGTCCTCTCCAGTAATAGTGTGTGTGTGTGTGTGTGTGTGTGTGTGTGTGTGTGTGTGTGTGTGTGTGTGTTAAAAGATGGTACTGTTTGTGTGTAAAGGCGTGTTATATCCATCACGTTCTTGCTGCTTGGTTCATAGTGGCTAACCTCCCAATCATGTTTAGCTAGTTTAGCTCTGGCCCTTTTTAACCCTGGCCAACAGGGCTGGGCCTGCAAGGATCAGAGGAGCTTGGGAGAGTGGAAAACCCATGCTTGGCCCCTAATTTGTTTACTGCTGGATTTTACACAGCTCTCATACAAGAGGCGAAAAACTCAGAGGCTCGCACAATGCGGACTGTCTACAGCTTTCACCCCGGCTGCCTCCATCACCATCAGCTTTGAGCTTTTAACAGGAAACACTTTGCTTCTCTACAAATAGCTGCATCCACACACAGACCCCAAAGCACACACAAAAAGAAAAACTAGCAAGCCATTGCCTGAAATTCAAGTCATAGGATCCACTGGTTAAGGCCAATTTAAATTTCCAACGTGTGCCCTTTTCATAGTTTTCATGTTTTTGATCTTGGGGGTTTAAAGGGCCCAGCTCATGATAGAAAATATTAAGAAACTGCAAAACTCCAAAAAACATTGTCATAAGTGTGATAAATGGTATCCCAAAAAAATGTGAAACATTTATATATAATTATATATATATATACACACATACACACGCAACACAATACAAGAAAATGTAGGATATGGGCTCTTTAAATAAATAGTTAAACAGGAAAGTTAAGCAAGTCCCAAAAGTCTTTAATCAATCAAAAGTGTTCAAAACTCTCTTTGATTTTAAACTGCATATAGTTAGGTAGTTGCAACTACTTCATTTCTTTTACAAAGAAATATTGTAAGTCTAGAGATCATCATAATAATCAGGTAAGAATAGCATTAATAATTCACCACAAAGCAATTACGCCCATGGACACCCAAATGGTTTCCACCATGGAGTTTTCTACCAGGCTAAGTGTAATGGTAATATAAGGCAATGGTAAAGAATCTCCCCAGGCATGTTAATAAGAGACTCCTCAGTTGGAACTGTATGCTGAAGCCATCCAACTTCAGCTGCTGTTGAGGCATTTCCCTCCTAACATTGTTTGTGGAATGTGAGCTCACTGCTGGAGTTGCTATCAGCTGGTGGAGATCCCACAGGACCAGCAATGACTCCTGCTGATGGACAGCTCCAGCTTCATGTGACGGACTGTGATTTACAGCCCCTTTGGACAACAAAGCACTCCATCTCCTCTAGATCCTGCCCTCGTCCAGCGAGGTAAGAGCTAATTGTCGGAAAACAAGATAACACACAGGAAATGCTCCCCTAAGGATCGCCTGCAGAAAATGTCTCTCTCCTAGACATTAGTCAAGTGCAACAACGTGGTGTAGTTAAGTTAAGAACACACACTCTTTGATGTGCAAGAGGCTTTTTTTCATTCAATAGTTGAAAAAAACAAAAATTGTGAAACTGCACCACAATCAGTTTGGGCCCAGATGGAAATTATAGAAGAAAATACTGTTTTTGAATACATTTTGTTCAAGATATAACAAAAATGAACGAAATCAGTCCAGCAAAACAGACCAGAGGTTTATCAGTCTTAAGGTGCAGTAGTCACTGCTTCAAGCACTAGAGAGGCAGGAAAATCTAAAACATTGTCATGTAAAAATGATTCAGGGCTTTCATTTTTTGGGTACATAATCGCACACTAATGCAAGTGTAGAAAATTTGAAGTCAAATCTTTTTCTTTTTAATAACTTTGTGAGTTTTTGCTATGAGGGGAGTTCAAATGGTGCGGTTAATAAAGTTTGGACCAGCGGAGATCAAAAACCAAGTCAAAACGAGAACGTGACTGGGTTCGCATTTCTCCGAGATGTGTGTAAGTGCAGAGACGAGATGTTTCTGAAGTTAATCTTTTTTGTCTGGTTGTTTTGTTTGTGAAAGAAGTGCTTTTTGAAGTCAAATTTATCTCCTGCACTTGCTTTGTCTTCTTGCATCTGTTTATAATTTCAGCATTTTCAATGAGCTTTTGCAGCACCATAACCAGAACTATCCAAATACCATAAATCCCTACTTCCACTGCAAGGTTTTTAAACAAATGTCTCATTTCTTGAGAAATCCACTCAGCTTTTGGGCTTCTTTGCTTGTTTCCCCCAATCTGACAAATATAAACGGTAAATAATAAACACAGGAACACCAACGACGAGGAAGGCATGTGGCAAATGATGAAGCAATTATGCTCATTTGTGAATATCCTCACGGCACGCCCGGCTGAGCACGGCTGTGCTTCAGCTCACACTGTACGCCTCAATCACAGCCGGACGAGGTGGCCAGAGAGGAGCTCGCTCTGTATCGGCCCTACAGATAAAAACACAGGTCAGCTCCATCTACCAGGTCTTAAGTTACAAAGACAGATTTCGGTCGCAGTGCATTGGTGAATGCAAAGCCACAAAAAGGGGGGAAAATGAACTTTTCACTTCGCTATTAGTTCTTATATTCGTGCATTTATCTTTTACTCTCCTGAATGTATATATGATCTTAACGTTTATGGCTGAACGCATTGTCCAAATTGTCTTTACCGTTAACTGTAGATTCATTAGTGCATTTTATATGAACAATTCCCTAAATTGCCACCAAACCAAGAATAAATCCAGCATCTTATGCTTGGTAATAAAAAAAAAAGATTTTATTTTATTTAGGGACAGATATCAAACCTGCTTATTATAATGTTTGGAATGTTTATGAAACCAATCACTATTTACAACTGTGCATTTCTGCCAAGAGGCCATTTGGAAAAAACTGAAATGTTTGTTTCCTCCCTAGTTTCCCATGCAAGGCCATTTTAACAGCCCCTCCATCTCATTGATAATTTAATATGTGGTGCCAAATGCCAAATTGTCACTTCTGCTGAGTTATAACAGCAGGCCTGAGCAAACCCTCAGTGTGCTGCTAAGTGAGCCCTGACATCAGCTCTATTTATCCACCGACGCGCAGGCCGTCCTTTAATGGGGCAAGATCTCTCTCTTTTGACTAAATGGACGAGAACACCGACAGTGGTCTGGTGACTTCTGCGCATCACATATTGGGAGGATGGCTCTTTAAGAACTCCTTCCAGATTGCATTCTTTTGCAGAATATCAATGTAGCCAGAAACTCTTTTTAAACATGGGCGTTAGAAAGACCAGCTGAGATCAGTTGCAGAAGCTATGAAAAACGTAGCTTTGCAAATGTTCTGTCCAAAACCCCAGAAGATAATGGGATTGTATCCTTGAGTGTGTACAGCAACGACAAACCTAACAATATAAAGCTGGATAAACCATTTTATTGTGATAAATGAGGTCATAAATATAACTTGTAGAATGGAAACCTTCTAATACTACTGAAAATAAAGAAAATATAGGTGCCAAAAAGGGTTCTCTGGAGCAGGGACCCACATGTGGTTCTTGGCTTAAAGAACCTGTTGATGGATGATTCTGTAATTTACTGTGTGTGCGTCTGTGTGTGTGAGTCTGTGTGTGTGAGTCTGTGTGTGTGAGTGTGTGTGTGAAGTTTTTTAAGAAAGCATTTAAGAATCTCTATTTTTAAGTCACTGATCTTATTTAATAGGACGCGCATCTCAGGGTAAACAAGGACCTGCTCTGGACAGAAAAAACAGAGGGAGTGAGACAGAGGCAGACAGACAGACAGACAGAGAGAGAGAG